>JAVJAQ010001217.1:0-306476 GCA_032362365.1 Zygogramma bicolorata | reverse complement strand
TACGTAGTTTGATGATTTTTTTTTGCATCTTCTGATGATGAAATTCACATGTCTCTTTCACAACCATTGACCATAAGCAATCAAATCACCAATGGGCTATAAAATAATTCATATTGTAGGGTGCACTATTTGAAAAATTGATGTGAAGAAAGTTTGAATTTCGTGAAAATCATATAATATTTCTGACCACCCTGTATAACTCTCGAAGAAGATGAGTATTCCATATTATAGAATATGCTACCGACTACCAACAGTCTTGAATGATTCCAGAAATTCTTCGTAGGATGAATAATGGGTTTGTCTAAAAAAATGCCTGCATTTCATGAACCACTGGTATAACTTGGCAACGCCTTGTCGGATTTTCAAAAATAAAAAACCAATAAGTAGCCTCAAGGAATGAGAGTTCAGATATATTGAAATATATGGGGTGTTCCATTTGAAAAAATTGATGTTCGATTTTGTGAGCCTTTCTTGCGCCCCTCGTATAAAAAATAGTAATTCCTGAAGTTAGCTCTCATAATGCGATATAATGTGAACTTGAAATATTTTGAAAATTCCTATTGGTTCAAGAGATATTCAACTGTCCCACTGGTCTAGGGACACACTGTATATATATATATATATATATATATATATATATATATATATATATATATATATATATGTATTCGGATAGGTTTCCGCGGTCAGTTGTGTGTTGTTGTCTCGACGTTTCGGCTCCGATTTTGGAGCCATTTTCAAGAGGTAAATGTGACTTCACGCTGAGGTCTCAATCTGCCTACTCCTCAGGTGTTGTCACAGGGGGCAAGGGTTTGTGACTTGACGCCGGGGCCTCAATCTGCCTACTCCCCAGGTCTCGTCACGAGTTCTTTCTAAGGTCTCAATCTGCCTACTCCTTAGATCGAACTGAGGTATCGAGGGATGTTGGGTAGTATTTATAGCAGCGGGTGCTACTAAAGGACCGTCGGATGTCTTGGTGGGGACTGGGCATCTGGAAATTAGGGGTTTCCATGCAGTGGGAAGTCTCTGGCCGTCGTCACGTTTATTTAAGCAGGAAGGTCGCTTCTCGATTTCGATGGCCTCGCGAATTATACGAGCTTGTAGTGTTTTTGCTGTGGCGATGGTCTTAGTGTTCGCAAAGTCTATGTTGTGTCCTGTCTCTTGATGATGTTTCGACAGAGCTGAAGATGGGTCTGATTTTCGGACAGCAAGTTGATGTTCGTATACTCTACTTGTCACACGTCTGTTGGTCTGGCCTACATATGTTCTATGGCAATCAGAACATGGTATTTCATATATACCCTGTGATTCGTTGACAATTTTGTCCTTGGGGGAGCGGAGGAATGTGGAGATTTTATTGCTGGCTGTAAATATCGTTTTTATGTCCTGTTTTTTGAGAATTCGGCTGATTTTGTCAGTAACACCTTTAATGTAGGGAAGAAAAGCTTTGTGGGAAATGTTATTGTCTGTTGGGTCTCTGGGAATGGAATGAGAAGTTTGATGGCGGCGGATGGATCTGTCAATTTGATGGTCTGTGAATCCATTTTGAAGAAGGGCTGATTTGAGTTGGGCTAGTTCCTGTGGTTTGTTGTGGAGGTCTGTGAGGTTGATGGATCTGTGGATGAGGGAATTCACAACGGAATTGGTTTGTGCCGGATGATGGTGGGAGTTTGCGTTAAGGTATCGGTTTGTGTGTGTTGGTTTTCTGTAGACCGTGTGGGTGAAGGAGTCATTGGTTTTTGTGATGAGGACATCTAAGAATGGAAGGGAGTTATTGCTTTCGATTTCCATTGTGAACTTTATATTTGGGTGGAGGTCGTTAAGGTGATCAAGGAAATTATGGAGAGTTTCGGAGCCGTGAGGCCATATGACGAAAACGTCATCTACGTATCTGAACCAGCAAGAGGGTTTGTGGTCGAACGTGTCAATGGCTTTAGTTTCGAAGTCTTCCATGAAAAGGTTTGCAAGGACTGGTGAGAGGGGAGATCCCATGGGGGCGCCTTTCACTTGTTTGTAAAAGGTACCTTGGAATAGGAAGTATGTACTAGACATACAGTGACTGATGAGGTTGAGGGTGCCTTTGGGAATTTGGTGTTTGGTTTCGAGAAGGTTCAATGTATCTGATAAAGGGATATTTGTGAATAAGGACACTACGTCGAAACTCACAAGGATGTCAGTCTGTTGGATATTGAGGTTTTTGAGGATTTCAATGAAGTGGAAAGAATTTCGTACATATGACGAGGACTGTTCTGCAAGGGGTTGGAGAGTATTTGCAAGGTGTTTAGCAAGATTTTGTGTTGGAGAACCGAAAGCACTGACAATGGGGCGAAGAGGAACATTGGGTTTGTGTATTTTTGGGAGACCATATATGCGGGGTGTGCGTGAGGATTTTTCCCGGGGGATGAGAGCTTTCTTGGTTTCCGTAAGGATATTGGAGTAGTTGATGAGGGTCCTGGTTTTCTTCTCAAGATAGGTCGTTTGGGCTCTGTCGGTGGGTTGATATTCAGGTGAATCGAGTAGTTCACTCATTTCATCAACATAGTCGGACGTGTTGAGGATGACTGTGGCGTTGCCCTTGTCTGCTGGGAGGATGATCAGGTCTGGGTTGTTGTGGAGGCTTTTCAGAGAATTTCTCTCTGCCGGTGTGATATTGGATTTAGGAAGTTTTGCCCTCCTGAGGGTGGTGGCGATGTCTTGTCGGATTTCTTCAGCTATCATTTCAGGAAGGTGAGTGATAGCAGATTCGATTTGGGTGATGAGTGATTCGGTTGGAATTGAAGTGGGAGTGATAGAGAAATTGAAACCTTTGGATAAAATGTTGTGGGCATTTTCGTCCAGAGGGGTGTCGGAGAGATTGTGAACTAGGACTGGGGGATTGGATGTTGGTGGATTCGGAGTGTTGGTTTTCAGGAGAACTGATAGTTTTTTTGATAGTAGTATATATATATATATATATATATATATATATATATATATATATATATATATATATATATATATATATATATATATATATATATATATATATATATATATATATATATATATATATATATATATATATATATATATATATATATATATCGTCACTATTTGGAAAATATTATAATCCCATTTTTACCTCGTTGGGCGATTAATTTCGATAAAATACGAACACGTTTTCCATCTATTCTGTTATAGACTGTATATGCAAAGTTTGAAGTAGTTTGGACCTAGGTATCACTTTCTGCGATACAAATATTGCCCCTGTTTTTCACCCCTTCAGGAGTACAATTTCGAAAGATCCGTTCTCGTCAGATGCCTACGTCATACAAAAAACATCCTCCCTAAGTTTTAGGTCTTCACAATCAGCGGTTAGGCTATGCATTGATTCATCAAATAATTTGTACCACTTTTTAACCCCTCAAGGCGATCAATATCAATAAAATACATCTTCCATCAAATATGTTCATGCAAAATTCAAAGTAGATTGAACCAAGGCATCATGTTGTCCCATACAAACTTCACCCCTATTTTCAGCCCTTAGGGAAAGAATGTCTTATCGAATGCCTCCGTCATTCAAAGAACACACCCTTCAAGTTCCAGGTCTCTTCGATCAGCGGTTTGAGCTGTGCGTTAATTCAACCCCATAATAATTTTCAACCCCGTACGGCGATGAATTTCAATGAGATACGAAACACGTAGGTCTTCAATCATTTCTGTTGAGAAATGTTTATGCAAAATTATAAATAAATCGAACCAACACAATACGTTGTCCCTTACGAACTTTGAACCCGTGTTTCACCCCTTTAATTGGATCCGTCAGTCAGCTATTCAGAACGATGTGTTAAAAACAATTCTAGTGATTCAAATATAAAATCTAGCTATTCAGTACCACCAGAACTAATAGACCTACGTTTTTAGTGAAAATTATGTTCGTCTATACAGAACCGTTTGATCAGCGCACTCCATTAAAACATCCCATCTCTCCCGCTTCTCTCCGACTCGATTGACATATTCATATTGAATGTTGAGTTCTGGCAGATGAAAAAGTACTCCACCAGAATATTTTGAATCGTCGGAATAGAAATGGTTCAACATTGCTCAGGTCATAATAGACGCAACACTGTATAGTTTCATATCAAAAATTATTCACGATATGCAGAAACGTTGTCTGCATATCGTGATTTATTGAATAGCCATTTTCCACTGTAGCGTGAATTTCCATTATTCCAGTGAAATCCCGGACCTGTTCTATTATCGAAAATAACTATATATGTTGTTCGACCATTCCATCTTCTCCACATGAATATTTAGCGGGCGTAATTCTCGTCACTATTTCCTGAGGGGGGTAGAAGATAATCATTTCAAGACATTGTCGGCATATCAGAGATCATTTATATGTATATTCATCAACCAGGAAAAATATTAAATATCATTCAATAGGGGCCAAATGAAATGGAGAAATGATTAACAAATAAATTCTAAAATGTTATGTCAGCATTCCAATTATTTTGAAATTGCCCGATTGATAAATAATTTGTCAAATTGAAACAACACATCGAGGGAATTATTGATTGTTGTCAATATATGACAATGAGGTCTGCTTGTGTCTCATAAATTCATAACTAAGACCTATACTTCTAAAATAGATGAAAGTATAGGAACACTAATGATTGATGTTGAAAATGCAATTCTGTCAATCGAAACACGTATGTTAATACAGGTAATAGAGGATTTTGTTTTGCACAATTAGGCAGGAGTTATTTTATTGCACAGATAGTTGCAGTCTGGCGTACTCAACCTAAAAACACAAAATACTTACAAAAATGGCGAACGGAAGTGCCGCCATTTTGTGAAGAACCGTTTGGGCCTGTATTTCCGTAACCGTGTACTTTAGGACCTTTTTTATAGATAATTGAATTTCCTATCTTTTTCAATCAATACATTTTTTCGTAGCACTTACCGTTCACGACTTATATTATTATTACTTTTTGTTTATTCACTTTTTCACCGATATCTCTTCAAATAATTGTTTGAACAATAAATTTTTCATGATAAAACTTTTAAATCGATAAATTTTCTACAACTTTCATTTGAAACTTTTTTTTCTAAAGTTAATATTTTTGAAGTTACAACGCGTTCAATGTTGTACCACCGAGTACAAGGTTATTAAGAACAAAGTATGCATAGCGTAATGATGCGAATCCGATACATATTAAAAAAAAATAAAAATTTAAAATTTTTTGATTTAATAGATAATTAATAATTCAAGTTCTCACCTGCATTAATTATATTAATTTTAGACACATAAAAATAGTAAAGATTTGAAACAAATTCATTATTTTAATAATATACGAAAACGTATACTGAAAAAAAAATTTATTTTGCAACTCAGAATTTTTTTTTTCATAATCAATAAACTTGGTTTTGTGTTACTCAGAAAACGTGAAATTTTCATGATCACAATAAGTTTACTGACAAAACCTAGGTATACTGAGTATAAAAAAACTTAAATTCACTATAGTCAAATGAATAAACAGAAAATTAATTTTTTATAAGCTAACTTCACTGATGTAATCATTTGAATCATTAAATTAACAAAACGAATAAAAAATAAAATAAAAAATGTAACAATAAATTTATAAATAAAATAAATGAATTAATCTTTTAACTGATTATCAACAACCTTTTTTTTTCAGTGTATAAAAAATCGTTATATTCCACCCCAAAGTAGTCTGGTCGATTAACATGCGTTCATGTTGCCTCTCTCCTCTTTCGATGCTAGCTTTTATAAGACTTTGGATACGTTTCTTTTGGACCGATATCACATATTCTTCGCCTAACGGCTTATTACAAATAAAACAGTTCTCCATTTAAATTACCTTTCACAATTTCTTCACAAAAATTAATTATAAGACGTACAAATCTGCCACATGTAAATATCGCTGTTAGATCTACCATAACACAGACTAATATAAGCATACTGAGCATAATGCTCACTATGGTCGTCACCACTACCCCTCCTTCGGTTGAAAATGTAGTTTTTGGAAGGATCGGACTATACTAATATATATATATATATATATATATATATATATATATATATATATATATATATATATAACATATATACTACAAACTCTTCAGGTCTATTGAAAACCCCTCCTTGAGAAGGGTCTATGCATATACCTGGCCAAATAGTTGAATGACGTGTTCAGGCTCAGCTGGCGTTGATCTCCCAGATACAAGACGATTGAAATTTACGCGTTGTAACTTCGAAAATATCAACTTCAGAGAAAAAAGTTTCAAATAAAAGTTGTAGAAAATTTATCGGTTTGAAAGTTTTATCGTAAACAATTTATTGTTTAAACAATCATTTGAAGAGATATCGGTAAAAAAGTGAATAAACAAAAAGTAATAATAATATTAGTCGTGAACGGTAAGTGCTACGAAAAAAATTATTGATTCAAAAAGATAGGAAATTTAATTATCTATAAAAAAGATTCCTATAATTGTGGGCCTCAAGTGCACGGTTACGGAGATACAGGCCCAAACGATTTTTCACAAAATGGCGGCTTTTCCGTTCGCCATTTTTGTAAGTATTTTGCGTTTTTAGGTTAATTACGCCAGACTGCAACTATCTATGAAATAAAATAACTCCCGCCTAATTATGCATTATGGACACGAGTCGCTCGCTCCCTATTACCTGTACTATGTGTTTCAGTTAAAACTGTCAATGATATTGAATTGTGATTTTTTCCTCTTTCCTCTTCTTCCATCTGCAATGATTGATGAACTGAACCTTTCAGTTTTCAGTTATCCCTGCAGATTCCCTCAATCGACGAAATTTCATTAAGATAAGGTAAGGTCATTGATGGTTCGAACTGAGATCGGAGTAAATGGAGTAAGTGACTGCCAATCACTGTTTGATTGTAAAAACAGTGATACAAGGGTTTTGCGTCAGTTGATATCTGGTTGAAAAAGAGTCCATATTTTTCTGATGGCCGCGTTGGCTATGGCACTGGCTCATATTCAATCCAGCTTCCTCACTGCCGATTCAATCGTCGGCCACGGCAGAAATTTTTGGCTGACTCGATGCGGAAGGTAGTTGTTGGCTGCCTAGATACAAATCCGGATAGGTGAGATCCCTTGATCAAATGCATAGAACTACAGTTTAGATAACTAGGACGCCCCAGAGTGTATCGGTATTCTAGATTAGCCGACGCTTGCCCTCACAAGAACAAGGTTTTCTGGGCACACGCGTACAAGTGTCAAATGAGGAGAAATAAGTACTACTGATTTCTTTCGATAATACCCAAACATCGCAACGTATTTTCACTTCATTATTTCACAAAAATATTTAAACCTGCGTTATAACAGCTCTTCATATCGAAAGGAATATTATTGATCTAGTGTTGAACCAGCAGTGATATTCCCTCCGAGAATAGAGAGAAAGAGAGTTACAATAATTATCCATGCAATCAGAGTGGCAGTCTGCAATGGTCTTCTTCAATGCCTCTCATGAAAAATAACAGGCAAAACAAGACTCGAACATGAATATTCACAAAACACTCAAAATATCGTGAATATGAGAAGAAATTCAGTATCAATACTCTCTGTTTCAAGTACACGACTGTTGAATATTCAATCATTCGTTTTTGCAGTGAAAAGAAAAATCTTCACCGAATATAAAATTTCGAGCAATATGCATGATTCAGTCTGGATCCTCGTTATCTATCTTTCCTTAATATATTCCTGATAATTTGAAATGGAAATAATTTTGAAATGAATTTTCTAACAAATCTTGAAATTGTTTTTCCATTTCTGCTGATGAGGTGGTCAATCCATACTAATAGAACAAAAATGTTGTATCTTTATATTTCGATTGAATAGTATCAGCATTTTCAAGTACCACCGAAACAAAACCGTTCAGTTTATGAAAAAAAGTTCATTTCATCAAATGTACCTACCATATTATTTGATAATTACTACTATCGATTTTTTTCAACCAAAGTGCCATCTTCAATCCCAATAAAAATTAAATCTAGTAGTATGATATGTTGGGGTCGCCCAAATATAACAATCAGTTACTGATATCTCTTATGGAAGATTTATGTGGGGTTGCATTGTTCAAGTATCCCAATCAACAAAAAAAATCCATGTTGAATTGAATCGATTTTGATGTTCCTGCTTGAGAAAGCTATCGTATAGCGAAAGACGTGTCGCGGTTTGGTAAACCTAAGATGCCTGGAAATCCTGGTGATTCAACTGATTAGATTTTGTTTAGATTTTTTTGGCGAAAAAAAACAATCGACGCTTTTGAAGGTTTCCCTCATTTTTACGGTAGGGGGCGTTATGTTTCCATTTTTCAAATTTGATGACAAGGGTCAAGTTAATTGTCATATTGTCATGTCACTTTGAAATTTTGATGTGTACGATGTTTTTATCGTGTTTATTTGTTGATTTCATGGCTTTTAAACATCGAAACGTTGTTACTGGTATCTCATTGTCCACCATTATCCTTTAGGTTGCGATCTCTCCTCACTAGCCAATCAAATACAACTGAAAAAACTCGACTGCGCATTTTCACTTAGTGCAAATTTAGCTTCAGACAAGACTGACAAGAGCGTGTTGGCGACATCTGTACATATTGTACGGAAACCTCCAAAAGCTCAATTTTCCACCAAAAATTAAGCAATCCAGATTTCGCCACTTTTATCCCAAACTTCTACACGTATAAGTAAACACACCAGGGTTTTCAGGGATCTTAGGTAAATCCCAATATGTGAAAATCTTACTGGCATTTGTATATTATTGGTCTGAGTACTATCATTTCTCTGATTGACTTTCACTATAGTGTTATTCATTCCAGAAGGAATGTTCACTATTGAAGGTAGAATCAGCAATAATTTTTGATAAAAATTTAGAAATGGGGAGACAATCCCGACAATTATTCATATAATTGGGTTAACATGACTTGCAATGTTTTTGGATGTTGATTTGAAGTTAATGTTAATTGTATCTATGATGTCCCTTCATTCACACGGTGTTCTTTGAACATTACAGAGCTTTCCTTTCGTGTGGATCTGTATAAATAAAAAAAATCATGCAAGTGTGAAAGGGTAGACTTCCAAGACACCTCAAAAAAAAATTCAAATCAAATCACAGATATTAGAGAAAATTTCTATGACGCGCATGAAAAAAAAATTGTTTGTGAATTAGTTTAAAAACGGAAGCGGATTTACTTTCCGAAACGTAAACAATCTTAATCATTTCATTGATTATTACTTCTTGTGTTTTCTGATAGGCTAACTCCAGTTATATGAAAACTCACGGACTTAAGTTCATTGAGAAGGAACTGTTTCTTAATTAACACAGCAACTTTTCGGATTAGATTAGAAGTATGCCCTACTACACTTGAATGGATAACAATATTAATTCTTGATTTATTCAGATTGTGGAAAGTGAACAACCCAAAACACTACGATGAAAAAATTTGTATACCACATAATAATTATTTTCAAACAATGATTTGATAACTGATTAAATTGATCAAACCAAGCTTTCTATGGGTATTGAATACCCAAAGGAATAGTGACATTTCAATGTATAATCGGCAATAAACCTCCACAAACACATAAGGAGTGAGAGAATTCTGACAATTATTCATGCAATCAGTGAAATGTAACCTGCAATAAAAAAACTAGGCCCGAGCATGAATATTCAACAAACACTCGAAATGTCGTAGACATGCGAAAACTAATTGCGTTTCTTCAAAGAAATGTAGTATCAATACCAACACTCCGTTCCGTTTCTACATCAATCAAACCGAGAGAGATTTCCCCAAAACGCTTTATTTGAAATTCAAACGTCTTGAGAGAAAAATCAAATGAACCATTTAGTGCTTCCTTTGATTCCGTCCCGTTTCCGTTACGTCATCGCCAGTTCAATCGCGATCCGTGTATACAAAGTTTGCGTAGAGTCAATCGAAAAGGAGTTCGAACTCGAAGCCACTCAGAGAGGTGCGTAAGGGGAAAGAAAAGGGTGTCACGTTCGATGGGATAGATCAATCAATCAATTTATTATTGGATGAATACTAGTCTATATTACACTACTGGGGGTAAACGCAGGTCGTGTGGAAAAAATGAAATATTTTCATCGATAGGAATGAATTTTGAATTTCCTTGCAAGACGAAAAGAAATAATATAAACTAGTACATTGATAAATTAAAGGAATATTATAAAACATTTTTGTGGTGTTTAGGGCTATGAACCTAGAACAATTTGACGAAATCAAGCATTGATATTGAAATCCATACAAATTAAGAAGGACAGATTTCTAACATACTCCGAAAACTTGCTCAGTTAATTGAAAACAGTTTCATCCGAATGACACCAACCTGTCAGTCTGAAAACAAATCTGTTTCCATTTTCAAAACTAATATAGATTATTCTCTCGTTATCATTGTTTGCCATTTCATTCTACTGTGTGATCTCTATCGGGAAAGAGAATGTGTTCTGATAATTTCGAACCACCAATATGTCTATTTTTTACATTAATCTTGAGTTCACTGTTTCGCACTTCAAAACTTCTTGACGTTTCACCGATGTTTTTTTGACTGCACGTACAATACGATTTTAATTTGTTCGTAACATACCTCACGACCTCTTGAGGTGGAGAGAGAGTAAAACAAGATGTATGTAAAAAACAAGTTAGATTTATTCTCCAAAATATAGAAATCTGTTCTCCTGAACTTGTATAGATTCAAATATTAATTCTTGATTTTTCAGGATTATGATAGACTTTCGAAAATTTATATCGATCAATTGAAGCTGGAAAAAAAGGGAAAAAATGAGCTGAAGAATTGAACTGAAACAGCTGATTGTAATGTCCTTTCCATCGCTTGTATCTGCAATCATCTTCTGGCGATAATCAGTTCCTTAGATTCTACGGGATTTCTCAATTTTCTCCATCGATATTTTTTCGATATTTCCACTGATGCAACATTGTCAGTTCCGTTTTTTATATTCTTTCTGTTATTCATTTCAAACAATTCATTTCATGTACATTTACACAATTCCAATTTTGTTATTTTCGTTTTGTCAACTCATTGTACTCAGATTCAACAATGGAAATAAATATTTCCATGTCGAATATTTTTATATTTTGTTAATAAAGTCTACGGTATGTACTAATTTTATTATATCCTTTCGGCAGGGTTTCATTCATATTTTTCTCTGATATAACAACAAGTCTTAATTTGATTCATACCGAAGTTGTTTCAGTGGTGATAACTATGTTATTTTTCAGTACTTTCATTGCTGCTTTCTCGTAATGATCATGTTTATGTATTGATCTGAAAGTAGTATACCAATGAGGGATGCATAGAATAGTTTCAGAATTGTGTTTGTTCTCGCTAGTTTGGCCTTTTGCTGTTATCTAGGCTACATTTCGAATCAACCATATAATTTGTTCCATCCAGAATATTCACTCAACCAGGATTATTGTTTTTCTTTATTTATGAGTCCGGAATTCTAGATTGTGTAAGGCCTCCGTACTGTCAAAATTGGTAAGATTCAAGTTAGATTTTTATACCTAATTTTATTATCCATTTCTCCTTTCAACAATTATCAGACAGTCATAAGATTAGTACCAACTTACTGTGCATAACTGAGATATTTCGATTTCAATGACAATCCGTCCGAAAGTGTGCCCTATGCAGTTCAACCGCAAAGTTCTTACGAGGGTACCGTTTACGAATATTGCATTTTGAAGAAATCTCCGATCATTGTTGCCAACCCCGTCTCTATACTGTTTTGATTTTGCATTGTTGATTCTTTATTATTTCAACCCATTTCTAATGTGAATTTGCCGATATGCATTTAATTTTTGAAAATTTCGTGATTATTATAAACGAGAGAGTTTGTTTCTACGAATTTCGTATATTGGTTTAAAAAACTTGTATTTCTGAACTTTGTTGAGTAATTGAAGCTTACATCGATTAGTACACTGCCGTTGTCACAATTATCGAAGAATATGGAGAATACCTAGAAAAAACTGGCATCCGAGGCTTGTTCACAAAACGATTTGTCATTTGCAAAAATCCGAAAATCTATCCGCGAGCGCCACTGCTTGTGCGGGTTCAAACCCAGGTTAACCCATTATAATGGTGAAGTGGCTGAGCTGTAAGAGCGAACGATCTTAGACGGGGAACTCAGGTTCGAAGCATGGGGGTCCAAGACTTTTTCGAATCCGGTCCAGTTATGGACCCAAAGTCAGATTCAATTTCATAAACTCTAGGTATCTCTCGCGCGCTCAAGCTCTCGGCTGAGCTTCGAGAGGGATTTCTAAAACCTGGGATATTCTACATCGAAAGAAATTTCTCAAAAACTTCACGGAAATCGAATAGTTCGTGCTATGGAAATGTTAATCACTCCCTCTTGACAATTTATTTTCAAATGTTCTCTCAAATAACGTATAATATACACTGTAAAAAGCATGTTGAAGTTGTTTGAGTGGAATGGATTTTCGAGGAAATACTTCTGAATAAACTTCCAGAGAATAATTCTTAACGAATATTTTTCAGTAGGTATGTGTGAAATGAGCTCTTTTAGAGATAATTCATTCTGAAAATAACATCTTTAAAAGTCATCTCAGAAACAAAAATTGAATTAAAAAATGTAAAGAAAAATTTGTTGCATCCAGCTGAACCAGCGGATGAAAATCTGCCACTGGGACAAATCCACACCGATCAATTTGCAAAATCATTTCACAGCTTATTTCATCGGTGTGACGTAGAATTCAATAATTATATAATTATTGATGATGAATTATCATTTGTTCGTGTTCACAGCATCGGACACTGTTTCAGGAAGTCCTTTGACTAACAGCTTGCAATATTCATAACAATATTGTGCATTCAAACGATTTCCAATATGGGTTCTTCGCCAATTCGATTAAGTTAGATATTTCGTAATACTAATAGCATGAGTATACCACTGCAGCTCTAATTATTCTCTAGGTACACAGTGATGGGAAGTTTCGAAGGCAACAAAGAAGCGCCTCTGAAGTAATCAAGTTATTAATTATTGGGAAGTTTGATGCTCACAGCATCGGCAGGTCTTCCTAATATTCGAGCGGATGCTTAACAATGTGGCCTTGTCTCATCAATTTGTCTTGTTGCAGTTTATTCATTTGTCTTTTTATGTGTTGAGTCTAGACTCAGGCATATTTCATTGGCATAATAATGAAAAAATGCAACAAAGCAATAATAAGATTAAAAATTCATATGAGAACGAGTTCAAATTTGAACACTCCTGAAAAATCATAATTTATATAGGAGTAAAAGGAGCTGAAATCTGCGGAAAATATTTTGAATGGAACTTGACAGAAAAGTTAAATTGAGAAACTGAGATGCTTTCAAGAGGTATTTTAGTAATGAGAAATAATACAGTTATGTATAAGGAATTACTATATACAAAATATAAACCATAACATTTGAAAACACTGTTGAAGTTCAAAGTTGGCAAATATCAATTGAAAACAATTGTGAAATCAGTGGACGGATTTCAATGAGCATAAACATATGGAAAAATTATTGAGGGGATTTTTTTATATGCAGATTCACATGAAAGAGGAGCCCTGTAATGTTCAAAAAACACCGCGTGAATCAAGGGACAGGAGATACGAGTAAACATTTACTATGAGTTTTTGAAGTCTGTAAGCCTCAGGAAAAACCTCTTCTGGCAAGGAGTTCCAAAGCTCAGCTGTTCTATTGAAAAAAGATCCTTGAGCAAGAGAGGTTCGACAGGTGTCCAAATTCACAACAAAGGGGTGGGAATTCTGTACTCGTCGAGTCATCCGTATAGATATTGCCAAGGGGAGACGATTGATAACAATCCAGAAGAGCATCGACCGTGAAAGTATCTATAGAAAAGAGACAAGTCTCCGACCCTTCTACGATGTTCCGATGAAGTGAGCAAGTCTGTGAGCGGAGAATCACCAACAAGACGAAAAGCCTTTCTCTGAATAGAATCGAGAAGCCTCAATGAATGTTTTGGTGCCGAACTCCACACATGAGAACTGTATTCCATGACACTTCGTATCTGAGCCTTGTAGATCATTAGAAGCTGACGAGAATGAAGTATTTCTTCGCACGGAATAGAAATCCAAGTTTCTGGGAAGCACTTCTAGCGATCGATATCACATGGTTCTCCCATGTGAGATTATCACTGATCGTAATTCCTAGCATCGAGATACTTGATTTCGTAGGAATAGTTACTCCTGACATCTGAATACTAGATGCTGATAGATTTGCTTTTTTTGAGAAAAGACATGCCTGGGTTGCGTAGCGTTAAATTTCACCAAGTTTATGTTACCCCATTCTATTATTTTTACCAAATCGTCGTTAATTTCATTGACGAGAATGTTTCTTTGAAGTTTTGTTCCTCGAGCTGATATGGGGACTCTGGAAGATAAACTGGTATGAAGAGTACTGTCGTCCGCAAAACTACGTATTGAACAAGATATTTCCTCTAGCAAAGCATTGATATGAAGCAGAAACAAAGTGGGCGCCAGAACTGAACCGTGTGGAACACTTGCATTTATTGAAAGAATATCAGATGATACTCCATCAACAACCACATACAGAGACTTATTAGACAAGAAACTCTTCAACAAAGCACACACCTGAGGAGGCAAATTATAAGACGGCAGTTCAGAAAAAGTCATAAAACAATTTGAAATGAGAAAGCACTGAAATCTCAACTAATTGATTGAAATGAACCTCGTTCGATAAATGAAATAAAGGGAATATTGTAGGCTTTCACGGCCGGCGACTAATGAATTGTTTCAAGTTTCCTGGCTTCTGATTCGTGGTCCACTGGTTTATAGGTCTGACAGTTCGTCTGCATCTCCGGCAGACATTCTCAAAGGCGATGGAAGTACCCTTCCATGCTGCGAGGCTTTGATTGGATGTGGTTCGGATGACGTCATTATTCATCGGACCTAGAATCGGACTGTCATTAACTTTAATTGATTCTCCCAAACCGTTTTCTCTCATTGGAGGATCTTTGTATTTTAAACAGCTGGCCTCCATGTTCTGTAAATTGCCAGTTTCTTCTTTGCGGTTTGAGTTGTTCTTATGGTTGTGAATTTCTATGGCCTCCCTATAGGACCTGGTCCAGCACTTGCGTTCCGTCGAAGTCAATGTCATGACCTTCCAACAGAGCGTGTGTAGCCACCGCCGATTTTGTGTTTGACCATATCGACAGCTTCTTTTGTGCTCGGTTAACCGCGATTTTTTGCTCCTTTTTGTTGTTCCGATATAGACAGAAACGCAACTACACGGTATTCTGTACACTACAGGAGTGGATGATGAATCTCGTGTTTCTTTTGCAGATATAAGGCTTTCCAAAATTTTCTTCGTAGGCTTGAAAATTGTTCTCACCTCATGCTCTTCCAGCAGTCAGTCCATTGATGGCTGATTCGGGGCCATTCATTGAACATTCCTGTCGGGGTCGCAAGTTTCGGTAGATTTCGCCCTTGCGGTAGCCGTTATCTAGAAGGGCGTTTCCTTAATGACGAATTTATTCCTCGAAATATCCTGGCTCCCAAATGCGCCTCGCCCTTTCTACCAAGGTTTTTATCACACCTCTCTTCTGTCGCGGGTGATGGTTGGAATTCCTGTCAAGGTACCGATCTGTGTGAAAGCCCACTCACACGTCTAATGTGCCATCCATTGTGAATAAGCCTGTATATTCCATTAATATTCTATGAATATTTGAGATATATATTCTATAACTTGGGAATAAAAAAGAATATTAAAAAAAAATTTATTCGAGTTCCAATTGTTAAGAAACTATTCTAACTTGTTGCTTTTGACTTTATTTGATTATTTGTATGAAGGACTTAAATGAAACTTGTTTCCTTGATGGAAACCCAAATGAAACTGTTTCTTCAACGAGAAACCAAATGAAACTGACTTCCCAAAGTCACATGCGAATTCTTCTCAGCACTCGGTTATCTGCGTCGCCAGCAACAGACTGCCAAGAAAGCATTTCCTGTTTACCATGCAACAATGTTGCAATGAGATATTACTAGTGATAAACAATTTTTTTTAAGTCCATAAGGGCTGCGAAGACGTAACATATATGAAAATCTATTGAAATTAATATAAAAAAATCTTATAAACAGTATATAGAAAAATCCGAAAAATCTATTAAAACTGATCCCTCGGAGTTCTGGTCATTCATACAAAGTAAGAAAAGAACTTCTAGGATTCCGGGAATACTTTTCGTAGATGACATAGAATATGAAAACCCTTCAAGTATTCTAAACACATACCTGTGGCTACGATAATATCCCTAGCTTTTTCGTGAGAGATTGTGCCTATGTGTTTACAAAACCCCTTCAAACAATATATAACTGTGCATTGAACACTTGTACATTTCCAAACGTTTGGAAAACCTCAAAAATATGTCCAATATTCAAATCTGGAGCTATCAATCGAATAAAAAAATATCGTCCTATCTCATTATTGTCAAACTTTGCGAAGGCTTTTGAAATCTCAATATATAATGGAGTATTTCCAAATGTTAAAAATAAAATACCACTTGAGCAACACGGTTTTATATCTAAGAGATCAACCATCATAAATCTGATGTGCTTCACACAAACTATCACAAATGCTATTGATAGTCAGTCTCAAGAAGATACCATATATACAGATTTTTCAAAGGCTTTTGACAAATTGGACCATAAAATACTAATATCCAAATCAAATAATCTTGGCTTCGATACATTAAAATGTTTTCAATCATATCTCAGTAAGCGGTCACAATATGTTGAGTACATTGGTCATAAATCGAAAATGTTCACTTCAACCAGCGGGGAACCCCAAGGAAGCAATTTAGCCCCTCTTCTCTTTTCATTATTTGTGAATGACATAGGTGAGAGTATAACGAGCAGCGTTCTTTTGTTTGCTGATGACTTTAAATTATTTAAAGTAATAGAATCTCAAAGGGACTGTGAATTGCTCCAAAATGATATCAACTGTTTAGCTTTTTGGTGTGAAACAAATGAACTCCCCCTAAATATACAGAAATGTCATCACACTACCTATACTTTGAGAATCAAACCAGTGGAATACACCTACTCAATAAATCAAATCACTTTGGATCGGTGTGATGTAACGAATGATTTCGGCATTCATTTTGATTCCAAATTGAGCTTCTCATCGCATATAATCAAAACCGCATCGGCAGCGAAAAGAATACTTGGCTTGATTCTCAGAAATTGTAAAGACTTCAAAAATGAAGATAGCCTCATTACTCTCTTTACTTCACTTGTGAGAACACGCTTAGAATATGGTTCACTGATTTGGTCTCCTATTTACATGAATCACATTCATCCGCTCGAATCAATTCAACAAAAATTCTTGAAGTATATTGTTTATAGAATTGATGGAATTCATCCCGAACAAGGTATTGATAATAACTTATTACTGCACAAATTTTTGTTGGTATCTCTAGAGGACCGTAGAGCTTACCACTCTTGCATTTTTATATACAAACTCATCAACTACCTGACTGATCGTCCAGAGTTGTTATCTCAACAGAACTTCAACATACCCCGTTTGAACAGCAGAAGCTCACCCTGTCTTTATTTACCTACTCCAAGAACGAATATACTATTGAAATCTCCAATTTATTCGATGTGCAAAAAATTCAATCAGATATGCGAAAAAACTGATCTATCTTCAACAACTCATTGGAGTGTTCAAAAGGAAAATAAAACATATTCTCTCCACTTTGTGATGTTTTTGAAACAAATGTGAAATTATATTCCCATTGATTCATTTATACAAGTTATTACCGTAAGCAGGGGTTACTTTGCTATTGAAGGTGACTTTGCATAAAAACAGTTTTTATTTTTTAACATTCAAGTTGGCAATAGAACTCTAGTGGTGAATATGGGAAGTTATCACAGCATAGTATACAAACACATGTAGTCAGATTCCGTGTGCCATTTTGTTGCGATGTTTTGTGTATGATGGTTTAGGCAGGTGAGTATTTGGCGCCAAATTATTATTAGTGAAATGCTAAGGACCGGGTAGGAATAACCTGATGTTGTGGTGTGATTTCAGCATATATGGGGTATAGTACATATATTTGGGAAGATGTTGTCAAATTTTTGTTTACTTTTGTTGATTGATTGAGAAAAAATATATATTTTTTTCGAATCTGCAAAATTTTTAGGGTGACTTTGCCATCGAGCCATATGTTTTTTATTTACAGAATTCATGATGCCACGCAAGTATAAGAGAAAGCTAGGCAGTCGCCAATATAAAAATTACTCAGATGAAACCTTATTGACTGCTATTAACAGAATAATAGCAGGAGAAATATCAATGAAAGATGGCGAACGCTTGTATTCCATTCCATATAGAACTTTGTGGAACAAAATCAATGGAAAACACAATGGCAAAGTGGGCGGGCTCACCATTCTATCCGAATTGGAAGAAAGACATATCGTAGACGTGCTGCTAGCGTCATCCGAGTTTGGAAGCCCTCTGTCGTGTCTTGATGTAAGGCACGTAGTAAAAAGGTACTTGGACCGTTCTGGAAAAAGAATTCCACTGTTGCAGGATAATTTTCCTGGGCGAGAATGGGTGCTGAACTTCTTGGACCGAAACAAAGACAAACTCACTCAAACGAGTTGCCAAAATATCAAATCCGTCAGGGCTGAAAAAACTGAAGAAGAATTTGTAAGATATTGCCGCTAATGTCATGAATTATGATGAAACCAATCTTTCTGATGATCCTGGGACAAAAAAATGCGTTTTCAAAAGGGGCACCAAATACCCAGAAAGACTTCTCAATGCAACAAAATCTTCAATTTCTATCATGTTTCAGGCGATTGTGAAACTTTGCCGCCTTATGTTGTGTACAAGGCTGAAAGGATATACGATCAGTGGACATTGGGAGGACCACCGGGCACACGTTATAACCGAACAAAATCAGGATGGTTCGATACTTATTCTTTTGAAGACTGGTTCGCTACTGTCGTTATACCATGGGCTTCGAAAAAAGATGTCCCAAAACTGGTAATAGGAGACAACCTTTCATCGCACTTGAGCTTGAATATTATTCAGAGCTGCCAAAAATACCGCATAAGATTTGTTTTTCTGCCAGCAAATTCCACGCATCTTTGTCAACCATTAGATGTTGGGTATTACGGCCCTCTGAAGAAACAGTGGAGAAAAATCCTGACAGATTATAAGTTGAGAAATCCTAGGGAAAAAGCTGTGAACAAATCCACTTTCCCTCATTTGCTGAAAAAATTGGTGAACAATTTGAAATATACAGATGAAAAGAACATCAAAAGTGCTTTTCGCGCTTGTGGGATATTGCCTCTGAACCGAAATGAAGTTTTGAAAAAATTGCCGAATCGAAGACTGCCAGAGAACGTTCATGAATCTATTAGTGGCACATTACTTGATTATTTGAAGGAAATTCGCTCGCCTCCTACGAACACGGCACAAAGGGGGAGGAAAAAAATGGTCAGAGTTGCACCGGGAAAGTCTGTGTGTGCAGAAGATTTTGAACTCCCCAGTAACGATGAGTCAGATGTGGAGATTGCAATGGAGAGTGAAGACGGGAACAAAAATGTAGAACCTGAGAGTGATAAGGAGAATGAGGATGTTAACCAAACCAAAGAAAATGGAAATATGATGGAAGAGGAGAATGACGAACAAACATCAGAAACAAGAACGGCACGTTCTGGAGATTTTGTGGTGGTTGCCTTCCCTACGAAGAAAAGTGTACGACATTTTATCGGAAAAGTTGTGAGCGTCGTAGATGATGAATTTAACATCACTTTCTTGAGGAGACAGAATAAGGGATTTGTCTTTCCATCAGTTGAAGATGTTTCTTTAGTTCCAGAAATGGATATCATGAAGATATTGCCTCCTCCAGAAACACATCGTGGTTTCCATTATTTCAGAGCAGAACTAAATATCTATTCTCTATGAGTTATTATCATTACATTTTGATATATTTTGGGTATTTATTTCTATTTTGACAAGAATAAAAGCTTTATTTTACAGTTTTATATGTTAGCCCAATGATTATTCAGCCATTTCCTGTGTAAATACTTTTCCTTGGTCCACTCTGACATTTTTCTAATGATTGGGATATTCTCAAAACCATATAATGATGGCAAAGTCACCAATATGGGGAGTGTACTTTAGTTAATAGTGAGTTCATTGACTGTTAGCAAAGTAACCCTTTTCGTTTGGTGACTTTGCCAAATTTTCAAAAAAAAATTTTAAATATTTCCCAGTCAATTTTTGACATTTCAATCAAACTGGCCTGTAGCAGAAACATGAAAATGTCATATAGTTTTTGCAGGCTCCATTACGTCGATATATAAAAAAGTTATGATAAGAAATGTACGAAAACGTATGCAAAGTAACCCCTGCTTACGGTATGTTTTTTCCATTGATTGCATTTTGTTATAAATATAATTTTTTTCTTGTTATCATTCAACACTTACTACAATTTACTGAATGATACTTATTCAAACACTTCACTTAATTTCAGTTATTGTTCACAGTTACATGTATACTTTGTGAAAGCTGTCCTGTGAGTAGATCTTGTACCTGTTTGGGCAATAAATGTGTTTTTTTTTATCATATACCTTGAGAGGAAATCCTATGAATATATTGTGCTATATAGAAATGTCTGAATATTCGAATACGAAGAAAAGATGACAAAAGTTTCTCAATCTAAAAATCATACCATGTGCATGAGGCATATTCGGACATCCCCTACCCAATTAAATAATTAATTAAATAATATGGATGGAAACACTCTTTCACCTCCAAAAAAAAAAGATCAAAAAGAAAGACATTTAACTGTAGAGGTAAAAGGTGTAATAATGAACACTTATAAAAAAGCATCCCAAGAGTTGATGGGAGGACGACGTGGCGACGTTTTTGTTGAGTGGTGTAAATCGGACTTGTAACATTGGGGAGAGGAACATTCAAAGAGTGCGTGCCGTTCACGTGATCATTCTATCTTTTCAGCGGCTACACTATAGTAATGAATTTATCTTCGAGTTGAGAAGTACTGCCAAATAGTAATCATGGCCTGCTTGAAAAATATCGAATAGAAATACCATTCTGAAGGAACATTTTCACAAATAAATGCTCACAAGTCCGAAACCTGACTAGTTATGTATACGCTTGATATACATATAAAAATTAAAATAATATTTCAGGGATATCCGCAAACATTACAGTGTCTAATTTACTGAAATCTGCAATCATACGAAAAAGGTTTTTATTTTAAACCTACTTTCAGGTTGGAAACTGACCGTTTGTACGTGTTCATCCGGCGTTTCTTTGAGGATGACAAATTCATTCCAATAAATGCCGCAATACAATCATCTTAATATTGATCATTTGTTCTAATTTTCGTGAATGAAATCTCGCTGAATAGTTAAATGGGATCAATTGTAAGCTTTCGAGTAAGCGACTGACAATAACAGTGAAACTCACTATCGACAGTAGTTGGTAGCTTGATAATCTGCTATGCATCATTGGAACAGAACATTAGCGAATATAACCCGTTTTCCATGAAATATATTTTCGAATGATTTTGAATGAAACAGCACGCAAACTCCAGAAAAACTCGCATTTCTCTCTAGAGAAATTGTTGGCCCACGAAAAAGATACAACAATTTTTATCTCGGTCTGTAGGTACAATTTGTGTATGTTTCCTTGAATGTGGTTGACAATTTTCCTTGCTGAATGAGAATGGTCCGAACTTCCATTTTCTATATTATCAACTCTATTGAAACCTGTTGCTGAGAACGGAAGGATATAAATGAAAATCTGGTAAGGAAATCAAATCCAAACAAAATTTTGAAATGGATTATTCGGTCAATAATAAAATTGAGGTTTGATTTATCAAACTAAATAATGTTGTTAGAAAAAATCGAGATATCGAAATATTAGTTGGAAAAATCAAATGAAGATATCAATGAAATAATATCGTGACAAGAAAATTGGGATAGCGAATGTGAAATATTCGTCAAAAAAATTAAATGAAGAAATAAATGGAAAAGTATGAATGAATGTTGAAACCAAGTTTCAAGATAAGTGTACTCGACGTTTCGATTGCTGGTATCCGCAATCATCTTCGGGTGATGACTGACAATATTTCGAGGTATGGTCGGTGAAAGACGCAATTTCCCCATGGTAGGGAAAGGGGCGGTACTAACAAAGAGGCGCACGGGTGCTACTACTAGAAGTACGTTGATCGATTTCCATCCATTTGCCGCTGACTCGAAACATCGTGAGTACACTCAACTTGAACCTTGGTTTCACCATCTATTCATACTATTCCAATTATCTCATTATTTACTTTTTTTACTCATATTTCACATTCGATTTTTCAATTTTCTTGTCACAATATCATTTTATTTTTTTTTTGAATTTTTTTTTGACTAATATTTCATATTCGATATCTTGATTTTTTTGTAACAATACTATTTTATTTGATAAATGAAACCATGTTTTTTTATTGACCAAAAATCCATTTCAACATTTCGTTTGGATTTGATTTCCTTACTTGATTTTTATTTATATCCGTTTGTTTTCAGCAACAGTTTTCAATATAGTTGATAATATAGACAATGGAAGTCCCAACCATTCCCAATCAACAATTTGTGTAGGTTTACTAAATTTCAACAATAACCTTTGCATTAGAATCCCTAGCGAGGGTGTGTCCCTGAAATTGTAAATGTGAAAAGGAAGTTATCAGGCAGAGTTCCTAGAACAAGCATTTTGAACTCTGCCATTGAATAGGTGCTACTCTTGGATGTGTTCATTATCGCTATGTAACTGCTACCTATTCAATAAAAGCAATATTATAATTATTATTATTATTATTATTATTACAATTGTGCCTTTTTCTTCAAAACTGACCCGAACATTCAATGCAAAATCAGCGTCAAAAACATCAACTTGATAGTTTTGCTTTGGAGGCGAATGTATCGAATTTTCATCTCTGGTTGAAGTAGCATTTCAATGAAACAATTCAACAAATTGCCCACCTTTCTATAAAGCACCGTTACCAATAACAAACATTGAAAACTACCACTGAAAATTGTAAATGATTCTATTCGTAATATCCAAAATTTTTTGTATTCTCTTTTCAATTCCAAAATCATTGGGTTACTGTTCTTAACGCCGTTTTCACACCAATTCTTTTTGAGTAAATTCGATTGATAGAAAAATAATTTGGTGCTTTTTCACATCATATATCACTCGACCCCACTTTCCAATTGAAATTTTTCATTTTGAATGCTTATGTTAGAGAATATGTTCGAAATTTGCCCCCCCACAATCAAACCACGTGTTACACGATCTTTTTTGCTTTACATTGCAAACAAATAATAAGCTAGGTTCATTCTTTTCGTCGGACAACTCTGTATGCATTATTCAATACTCACGTGATAATTAACTATTCATCAGAGTGTTTTTAGCTCATGCTATCCGTAACACCGTGAGACCTTCTAGCATATCCAACATGGCTTCCTCTTCAACTCGATTACGTCGAATATTTCGTAATACTCATTACACGAGCACACAACGCCCTATCTGATTATTTGGCGCGCAATAATGAGAAGTTTCGATGGCGACAAAGAAGCGCATCCGAAGTAATCGAATTAGGTGATAGGTAGATCAGAAAATAGGGAGAGGGGATCGGGATCTGCTTTCCAAACAGCAGATTTATGTTTAAAACTTTTTCGATTTAATTTCGATAGTTAATGAAAGGATAAGGCGGATTCCGGCACAACTCCGGAAGGCATCAGATTGTGAATAATCACCGATTCCCCATTTAATGCCGTCCTCGTATCCATGGGCGTAGATATTGAATTCTTACGAGGAAGGTTCGAAACATGCGAACTTGCTTTCCTGGAATTTGCTGAAATATACGAGTATATTGTTATCAAAGGAATTGTAAGGATTGACAATTTCACATATTCTGAATCTTTGCCGAGATTTTTCGAATTTTGACATACAGAGTGACCCTTTTCAAAATGACAAAAATTTCAAAACGCCTTACTCTTCATAATTGTATAAAGAACTGATTACTTTTCATCACTCAATTACGAAAAGAAAGATTCAATTTTTGTAAATGAAGTCTACTGACCTTTCCGAACTTGTATTATGTGCTAATTTTATTCTATTCTTTCAGCAGTGTTCAAATAATATTTTTCTGGGAAATAATATATTTTGTAATTTGATTTATGCTAATATTGTTTCGGAAGTGATGAGTATGTTATTATTCATAAGTTTATTGCAGCTTTCTTGTTATGGTCGTGTTTATGTATTGGAATACTTTCAAAATTGTGTATCAATATTTTTGTATAGTATTTTTTAGGAAATTTCAGTGAAATTTGTAACCATAAAATGTAGAATTCTGAGTGTGATCACTTCTTTGTTATATTTTGGTAGAAATTGTTCGGGAAAAATATATTTCAAAAAATCTGAAAATCATATTTTCTCATAAATTTTCAATTTTCTTGGGATATTTCATCAGTCTAGTTCGCTACGGATATTATAAAAACATATTTTCCACCGAGTTCTTTGGTATACCTCCTGTGGAAAAACAATTGAACAAAATGATTGTTGTTTTTATGGAGTTACTCAATGTTTCTAGTGAGTTGAATTCCACTATTTCTCGGACTTTCTGCGAGTAAAACACATGGCTCCGAAAGAATAAGATTCATTCACTTCAGATAATTCATTCTGTTTCAGTTTATGATTCAGTTTTGAATACAGTCTGCACCAGTGCTTCTGGTTGTTCCGAATTATTCTACCGTTGTTTTCACCGGAAATAAAATTCAAATGTGAGGTAGGTCCGCCCTTCCGCTAGTAAATATTCGAGTTCTGATTGAGTTCCCGCTATATCGGCATTTTACAGTCATCTACCCCCCATTAAGAACAAATTATTTTGTTTCACTCAAGAATTTACGAAAGCGCTGAACGGACATGCAGGAAAAATATTATAATTGCCAGTTTGTAGGAATTTCATTTATTTTTTGGGTTTTGCCAATTCAATAATCTGCGGTTGAGTAGACTTCAATTAGAGCTAATCATTTTGTTTTACTATATTTCTGCTAATTCAGACTTCTGCTCATAGCTGGGCTCCAGTTAGCCAGGACTATTGTCCATTCATTCATTATTTCAATACCAGAAATAGTCGACTGTGCAAGCCCGTCTGTCTATACAGTCAAAATTGATCAGATTCAATCAAGGGTTTGATCAATAATAAAATTCTCATTTTCTATCCACCATCGTGGATATCAGATTATCAGAGTTACCGTATCAGAAACATTTCACCTGATAACTTTTTCAAGACGTTCGAAAATTTCATCCCAAGTACCAACTACCAACTCACCGTATATTCCTGAAATATTTCGACTTCTGTGACAATCCTTTTGAACTCTATCCTAGGCAGTTCAACCGGAAAGTTTGTATACATACTGTTTACGTTACTCTCCGAATTTCACATACCTACTTTGTGATTTGGTGAATTTTCAATATTTCAATAAACTTCTATTGTTGATCTTTATTGTTCGTTTATTTCTCCAACCTTTCGCAGGAAACAAATCGATGATATAAAAGTGTGTTGAGTGATATAAACGAAGAGTCTCAGAAAGAGAAGAAGGTAGAAACGAAATTCTTTCGAAGTATTTCATATATCAAACGTTATTCAGATAAAATTGATGTGATCTTGCGAAACTAACATTAATCTTACCTCTGGATCATCTTCGGAACTCTGCAGCATATCAACGAAAAATTGGCGCCCAAAGCTTGATTCACAAAACAATTTATGATTCATAAAAATATTAGTGAATCCACCCATAGGCGCCTCTTCCTGTGCGGGTTTGAACCCAGAAAAACTCGTCACAATCACAAATATCCATCATATATGAGGTATGTATCTTAATGAATCCTCGATCTCCAATAATCAGTGTGATGATTGTGAAACCTTCAATATTTGGCATAGGAACTTCATAATTAGTTTTTTCCTATATGAAATGTTGATCGGAAGATCCCTTTCTGCCTTTTCACAAGCACTTATAACTCCAACAACCATTGCATTCAGTGAAAAATTGTCTTTTAAAATCATAAAATGTGTTTTGCTATAGTATCCACCTTGCTACTACTATCTTGTAATCCTTCTGATTGCCTTCTCAAATTGTTATTCGGTTGAAATATTTTCAGTACCTGCAATCTCAATTGACGTTCTTCTTCTGAAAAGTTGTATATTGACATTTAAGTGTTGAAAATTATAGTTTTTTCTTCCTTTTGAAATGACAAACAATAGCTCATCGTCCTTCCATTTCACAGTGTCCATAAGCCCTCATCATTCACTATTGCGATATAATGAATAATCAACTATAATCGATGGATAACTTTTTGCTAAAATAGATGGTTGATACCGTTTTCTTTATTAACAAATGTATCCTTGCGAACGTTTTTAATTGAATAAAATTCATCTTTGGGGCTCAAAAAAAGGGATCTTTCTTGTCGAAAGTATAAGTTTCAAAACAATCATCATTTATTGTTTCATGTCATTCGTGTGGTCATTGTCTCTGATAATTTTTTGCTACAGTTATGTTCATTTTCTTTATGTATTTTAAGTGCCTTTTTGTTTTGAAACTCAAAATTCCGACACAGAAAATATTTTTTTTGAGCCTTGAAACATTATACTCCATTCTAAATGTTGGAAGAGTTGTTCTTCTGAGAGAAACTGATCCTGATCTCGATCAAACGTTTTAACAATAATTAATGATGGTTTTCTGTTATCTTTTTGGTATTATTCGGTAAACCTGGACCATCTTCCATCACTTCTTCGTATTTTTCCTTCCAGCAAACAATGATTCCCAGTCGATTTCATAAACTTGTGAATAAACGATTTCGATTCTTTGATAAAAAATGTGAAGTAGTCGATTCAACTTTTTGAAAATAACTGAATGAGAATCTCTAACAAAATTGTAATGAAATCCTGTATGTAATAGGAATAAAGAGCCAATTCTGTTTAACTCATGCTCCTATGGGTGGAACTGACTACGCGCGTCCAGCAGAAATCGCATTCGTCATACAAAATAACACTTTTATAAGTGGTAACATGAATGGCTTCTTCATAATTGACTTATCCTCAAACATCAAGTTTGTCGTCATATAAAAAAGGTTCAGTATTCACTTTAATGAATAAATTCCATCATAAATCATCAATGAGCTATGAGGTACCAAATCAGATAACGTTCTGGTAAGTATATTTTATGTTGTTCCAATAACAATGAAAAAAATATTGTGTCGATTCACAACGATGCCAACAGTATACAGGAACGTAATAATTCGAGAGAAGAACTGAATAAAGTTTTCTGGTTACATTTCCGGAAAAAAGGATCTCATTATTCGTTCTCATTTATGAACAATCAAACTCTTTATCGAATGTTATGTGCAATTACTTGAGATACACGAAAGTTTTGGAATCCTATGGAAAAAGTAGGACACGAAAAACAACAGAGTGGCTTGCTTGTATGTCGAAACAAACGCCAAATTGGTATCTGAATAAACAGTATGTAAAAAGAGACACGGATGATATATCAACACTGGTATGAAGGTTTCATTTTCATCAGCAAAAAGAAGCAATTTTGAATTTTTTCTATGAATTTTAATGAATCCGGGTTAGAAGTTTTCATCCTTACTTTTTGATATTGACTCTCTCATGGTTCAGAAACCACAGAGGAATCAGCAGAAATATTAGTTATTGTATTCACTCAGTGAGGAATTAACGGGTATCTATTTTCATTCACATGGAACCAGTAATAAGGTTTTTTCGAAGTGATTCCATGATAACGAATCAACATTGATCAAGTGAAGTCTATTTCAAAATCAATATGCCATTAAAGTCATGAAGTGAAAAAAAATATGCTACGGGAAACAGCAAGTAGTCTAAAATAACAAAAATGAAATACAACAATTGCCGAGGTTACCTTCATCCGCGCCGAGACTCTGAAATAGAAATCATTTTGCAAACAGTAATGAACGAAGGTTTCCTTTGCGATGCTTGTCCAATTATCGATAAAAATGCAATCGGGAACTCGCCCTCATTACGAATTTCTATTTGTCAAGAACTGGACTTCATTTCGAACGCAATATGTAATGGAGTCAAATTTATTTAATTCATATTTATGAAATGAGCTAGAGAAAGTGGGATACGGAAACAACAGAGTGTTTCCTACTTCCACAAGAAGTTATGAAACAATTCGTGCGACATTGTGGGTCTGTTTGAATATAAATCGTATCGCAAGCATCAGAACAATAATATCCGCAAACGAAAACATATAAAATTCAAATACATAATTTCGAATCATGATCAAAATAATAATTCAGAAAATCTTCAGTGGAATTAAGCTCTTGGAGTCGTACATGAACCACTTCCTATCGCAAAGTATATCGGTTCGGAAAGCATAGCAGAAAATATAAGCATATTTTTCATTCAGCAATTATCCTTATAATTATTTTAATTTTTTCGAGAGATTGTTAACCTCAGCTCTCAGCCTCAGTAACCTATATTTTTCTCTAGGGAGAAATGCTTCACTATTTTTAGAGAAGCTATTTGGATTACTCCATCATCCATGACATCAATTTCCCTTGTCATCAATTGGTTGTGATTTCATTTACCTCTGTGATCTCCATCGATGGTGAGAACGTGTTCTGATCATTCTCCAATCTGTCTGTTCTTGATGTACCATATGTACATCTTATGTTCACTTCCCCACCCTCTCAGAGGTCTTGATGTTTCATATTTCTGACCGCACGAACAGGGATTTCGAAAAATACAATTCTATTTGTTATCTGAGATTTCAGTTGGTTGAGTATGTGTCAGTATTGCCGATCGACAACAGGCTCATTGTTACAAGCATCAATTAACGAAAGGAAAAATAAATACTATTCGAAGGTCTTCATTTGATTTCATTGAAAATTAATCAGCAACTTATTGTAGAATATGAATTTTACTCCTACAAAAATACAAAAACAAGTAGGATATATGAAAACACCTATCTTTGTTGGAGTTCTGGAAACAAAATCCGTTATCATTTTCAAAACTCATTCACCAATATTTATCCTCTATTTGACTTGAAAATCTGTGAAGGATCTAGGATTCGACGTTTTTTATTTCAAGGGGAACAGCCAGCTGGGATTAATATCGGATAAACTCATAGAGATGCAACTCTACCCAGAGAGCATGACGAAAGCAGATTTCTTTATTTTTTTCCCTGTCATTGCTCTTCCTCACCATCAATTCAGTCTCATTCCATTGTACTGCGTGATCTCCATCGGTAGTGAAAATGTGTTCTAATTACATAGGCCACCAATCTGTCTCTTCTTGATGTACATCTTATGTTCACTTTCTCGCACTCATAGAGGTCTTGTTGTTTCCCCACTATATTTTTGATTATTCAGTTGTCAATTCTTTTCTCCTGTCGGTATTCTTTGAACATTATAGGGTTGGAAATGAGGGATGACATAAGTAGATTACTTAGTTTTCTGTTTCCTGTCATTGCTCTCCCTTGCCATCAATTCAGTGTCATCCGTTATATTCAGTCATAATTTGTTCTTATAATCACCAATATGTATTTACTTCACTTTCTCGCACTTTCAGTGGTCTTGATGTTTCACTGATATATTTTTGGGAACAGGATCGATGTTAGAACAACATTCGAAACAAAATTACGTTCAATACTGACACATACCTAACCAACCCACATAACAAAAAACAGAGGATTGTATTTTGCAGATCACTTGTTATCATGATGAACCCCTAATTATCACCGTCCGAACTCTATCCGGAATGCAATTTGCCACGCCTTCAGATACGCGACAGTCATAAAACGCGCTAGAAAAAGTAGGATACGGGGAACAACAAAGTGGTCTTATATGACAAAAATAAAACACAACAAACGCCGAAGTTATCTTCATCCGCGTCTGAGAGGTTTCTGCTTCCACAAGAAGTTATGTAACATTTTGTGCGACCCCAGGGACGGATATAATAAAGACGTGACGCGAAATACGGCGCGACCCGTTTATAGGAAAGAATGGGCCACGAAAAGTCCGCAGGTTTGTGGCTTCGGCGGCCCCGAAGGGCCGCCCTAATGCCTCCTCTACACACTTTCGAATCGAAGTCGTATATTATCATCAAGTCGCAAGTTAGGTAAGGAAATCACAACTTTTACCCTCTTTGGACTTGGATTCGGAGAGTTCGATTTCGCACGGATTTGGAGAATTGAAATGTTAATATCTTCAGTATGTTTTGTTCAGATGTTGTTGGCAATGTTTCTTGTTGGGAGATGTTGGTTCAGACTTACAATCTCCATACAAGTTGATTTTAAGGTATCGTCATTGGTTTCGAAAGGTGATTCCTTGCTATATTTCTTGAAAATAACTTTCCATGTAGTTACACATCTCCTCAGTTGGGAGGTGAGGACGTGTGTTGAAAGTCGAAGCAAAAATGTACGATTCTGTAGAGATCTCAGAACATCATCATATGGGATATTATATTTGTGTCTATCATTTCTCTCGTATTTCAAGAATTTTCATCAGATTTTTAGAATTTTGGATGATTCGTACACCCAGTTGAAATATAAAATAATTTTGAATGACGGTAATGGCATTCGCAACTATGAGTCTTCCATCTGATAAAATGCAAGAAAGTGCTGAGCTCCACCAACTGCAATGTCTTGAGTTATTGGCTGTGCTAAGCTACCCCTATTCTATCACAAAAGTGTCATCAATGATACAAAATTATATAGATTGTTTGGGAATATTTTATGGAATTCACTTTTTTCTACATCTGACATGAATGTTATAAATGTGTACTGAATCGAGAAAAGTTTCCAGGAAAAAAAAAGATAGAACCATGGTTGACAAATAACGTACTCAATGCAATTAACAGGAAAATTGATATATTCAAAATCCTCAAAAACGTCCAAATAATACTGAACTATAATCGAGGTACAAATAATAGAAACCAGTGTAATACATTGTTTTATTTTACAAAATTTTATTACAAAAATCAAATTGAACAAAACAATGGCAACACAAAAAAGCTATGGGAAATAGTAAGTAATAGAAAAAAGTGCATCATTCCATCAAATCTTCAAAAAACAGCGATGGTGATGTTCACGGTAAAACACGACATTGCGAATGAGTTTAATGTGAAATGGGTGGAAAACTAGCAGGGAAAAAAATTCTATAATACAAGAAGAACATTTATTCCAAATTCAATTGTCCTTGCTCAGGTGGACTCTGCAGCAATATGCAATCTTATTGATGACATTAAAACCGAAACACTTATAGTAATAGGGAACTTCACTGTGTGACCCCTGATATATATATTTTCGATGAGTGTATGGAAAAAGGTGTGTACCCGAATATATCCAAGAAGACAGTCGTTTTTCCAATTCTGAAAAATGTGGATGCTCAAGAGGTAGTAAATTATCGCCCCATATCGCTAATTACGCATATATCTAAAATCTTTGAAAAAATAATAAATAATCGGTTAGCTTCGTATCTCAATAAATATAAAAAAAATTCTGAAAATCAATTCGGGTTCAGGGAAAAAAAAATCTGCCCAAGATGTAATTTCAACTTTAACCTCAAAAATTGCAGAGGCACTCAATGAAAGCAAATCGTGTTTGTGTGTTTTCATTGATGTCGTTAGCCCTAAACTTCTACTGGAGTCGCTGGGAGATATTGGTCTGAGAGGTAGCAGCTTGAAATCATTTTCGAGCTATCTTAGCGGAAGAAGTCAATCAGTAAAGATCGAGGGTGTAGTCGGAGGTACAGAAGTGATCGACTTCGGAGTAACTCAGGGTACGGTCATCGGCCCAACATTAATCAATATATATGTTAATGGATTATTCTCTTTGAAAACTCGTGGACATATTATTGGATTTGCCGATGACACCGCGATTTCTTATAAGCAGATAGTTGGAAAACCCCGAAAACAATTGTCGAAGCCGACTTCTGCTCACAAAGAAATGGTTAGAACATAAACTACTAACCATAAATCTGAAAAAAACGAATTATCTACCATTCAGCCGCAATTCAACCGTATTCACTTTTTCAATTCACTTAACATAACAAATAATTAGGAATGCTTTACTATACTACTTGAAGAAGAAATTGAATATCTTGGTATTATCGTGGATTCTCATCTAAAATGGAACCATCATATAAGTTGTACAGTATAAAAACTAAGATTCATTTTATACAGATTCAAAAAACTCAAAGAATGCCTACCAGTATGTCAACTGAAAACTCTTTACTATGCTTCAGTTGAAAACCATTTGCGATACGGCATTATATCTTGGGGGGAGTACTGAAAACTCATCTGCATCCCTTAGAAGTGACGAAAAAAAAACCTCAAATTGATTTATTCAAAAAACAATACTTTTCCCATTGTATTCAGATACGAAGATCTTTGACATGAAACAACTTTACTTTTTTGTCGTTTGCTTGAGATATAATAAAACAAAAAGCACTAGTCGAATGCCTACACATAGCCATGAGATCCGGAATAGAAATCACATAACTTTGCCATTCCTGACTAAAACTATCATCACACAAAGAACGTATCTCTACATGGGCCCAAAATTGTACAATGAAATCACAGAAGAACTGAAACTCATCAAAAGTGAGGTTCAGTTAAAAAAATAACTGAAGAGATTTATCTTAGAAAATTCGAGGCATACGATCTGTTCCTTGCTGGATGTGTAGTTGCTGATGTGTGACCTTAGTTAATATTTCACTAGTATATACTTGTTCCATACGTTCCTCAAATTTAAAGATTGTTCATGACTTGACTTAGTTATGTCATATCCACTTGGCCCCTCGCATATATACCTATGTTCTCCTTCGTTTTCTCGTATCAAGTGTTCAGTCACTTATCGAGTCAATAGTGTATTTATATTTGTAATATACCCACACTTCATTATTATTTTTATAACCTTTTAGAAACCCCAATACAGAAACATGCCCAGACAGATTCACTTCTTCTTGCTCAATGTGGCCACTAGCTCTTGTCGACTATGTCATAGGTAGCGCTTGAAATAGTTAAAAAAACAAACTCACAAGAAATTTGGTAAAGATGTTACATTTATGCTTCAATGAGCAACAGAGGTGAAAAAAATGGAATTCGATCTCTTTATCGGAAAAATCATTCCCTACTCTGAGAACAAGATACATAGAGTTCGACAAATATAGTATGAAATCTTCACCATAATAATTGTACCTGCTTGAAGAAGCTGCTGTGTTTGAATTGATCTCATAGATATCAACCAGTTCTATTAAATTTTCTCAAAGCTACCCAAATTAAATATATAAATAATGTGGAACAATTAAGAAAGTATTATATTGTGATGAAGACTGGGATATTGCCAATTTATTGCTGTCGCCTGACGATTTCAACCGCAATCCACATCTGCAGGGAGTATAGCATGACACAAATGGATTTCTGAATAATGTCCCTCAAGTATCGCTGAAATTATACTGTAATAATCCACCCAGCATCTATTCTCAGACTGAAATAACCCAGTGTTATTTTGTTATGCAAATTCGGTGTACCTGCCTGTTTACTGTTGCAACAAAATCTAATTATTCATGAGCGGAGGAAATCTTTTGTTTTCGCAAGAACATAAAATATCATCTTCAGCGCTGTAATAGTGGAACAATCCCTCCAGCGGAAGCTTGTTTCTTTCGTCTGTTAATAATAAATGGGTTAATTTTTCTGGAGCTCCGCGAATCCCCGGATTCAGCGTCTGTGAGCCTCCTAATTTGTAACGCGAGCATTTTGCAATCTTATCGCGGTCTCCGAAGGGGGAAAACCAAGGCACACTATTAGTTATTTACCTCTCGAGTCTAACGGTTGGCCGTCTAATAAGAGATGGCACTGTTCTCGGAACTGACAAATATAATTTTCTCCTTCCGTTTGCCTAATGATGATTACTGTAATTAGGTGTTGTTGGATCCCACGGGTTGGAGAAAGTGGAGCGTCAGCAGGCGCACAAATTGGGGATATCAGGTGGGTTTTTCAATGAGATATTTTTTATGAGACAGGGTGGCATACTGAAGCCGAATCCACTCAGAGCTTTAGGAAAAATGAAATTGAAAAGCAGTATCGTGGCGAAACATCTGCTAGGATTCCCAATCGAGTGTGCTGAAATGTAAATTGGAATGGTTTTACCAGATGGATCTCTTTCTCGAATAGGTAAAATCAACTTGGTGAAATTTAATGCTGGGAAAACAAGGTATGTCTCTTCTCGAGGAAGCCAATCTATCTTCATCTAGCATTCAGATGTTAGGAGTATCTATTGGTACAAAGTCAAATGTCTCGATGCTAGGGATCACGATCAGTAATGATCTCTCACGGAAAAACCATGTGAGATAGATCGCTAAGGGTGCTTCCAAACTTGGATTTCTATTACGTGCGAAGAAATATAGTCAATACAGTTAAAAACAGTTGCACGTCATCGATGACGACATGAAATCAACGTACTAGTACCAATCCATTCATGGAAATGCATTGGAATTCCAAATTCAATTCCAAATTTGGCGCCTGTTATTCTTTGGCATTTGGTTGGCAGCACTTTCTATGTTGCCGCAATTTGGTTGATCTGATTGACAGTTATTGCCATTCAAAAGTAACAGTTCTCTGTTTACTCTTCAAATCAGATAATTGTGATCAAAAACTGTGAATTTCGATGGTTCTATAGGAAGTATTTGTCTCAGGCTCTTCATGGGGTTAAAATCCGCCAAGATTTGGTGACATCTTCGATTAGTTATTTCAACTTAGTGAATTATATTCATTTTTATCGAGTTGCATCATATTTGGAGTCAAGTATGTATAACGTCAGTGCGATTTCTCGAAAAATTAAAGATAACAAAGCCAATAAACTACCAAGAGGCTAACAAATACTGCAGTACTACTGGATATAGTTGTTAAGCGTGACAATATTTATACTTTGTAAGAACGTAGAAAATATTTGCAGTTTAAAAATATAGGAAAATCTCTATTTTTCAAAATATTTTGGATAAAGCTATTCAAAATATATGATTTGAACCTCCGGAAGGGCATATAACTCTTAGTTCCCTATTGGAAAACTACGAATGAACATTTTCATAAATGTTTCCATATTTACACGTACCTACCCATTAACAAAGAAGGATTGTGAAAATTTTCGATTTTCTTCCTTCCATTTTCAAGACGTCACTTTGATTCATATCCCTCACTTCGTTGAAGCATCGTACAAAAGTCAGAGACTTGTCTCTCTTCTATATATATTTTCACGGCCGATACTCTTCTCAATCTTCGTCAATATTCCACTCTTGGCTGAATCTACACGGATGATCCGACGAGTACAGAATTTCCACCCCTTTGTTGTGGGCTTGGAGACCTGTCGAACATCTCTTGCTCAGGGATCTTTTTTCGATAGGACAGCTGAACTTTGGGATTCCTTTTCGGGAAAGGTTTTTCCTGAGGCTTATATACAAACTTCAAAAATTCAAATTGAATGATAATTTTTATCTCCTGTCCCTCGATTCACGTAGTGTTCTTCGAACGTTACAGGGCCTCCCTTCCGTGTGAATCTCTTTATACATAAAAAAAGATTGCTGGTTATCACCATTCCACTTCAAGATTTCGTTTTTTTATTTGTTGAATTTTGTTTTTTGTTCATGATCAGATCGACATCATCAGGATTTGAAACTGGGTTTAACTCATTTTGAATTTCACCAGTCCAGTCTTATTTGTACTTACACAGTAGGTTGATAAACTAACAACTACTGCCATAAAAAATTATTTAGAAATGTATGTTGAAAATAATGACAGAGAGACAGAAAAAGTCGTGGATGTCTTGAACCATTTTCACCACTCGAATAAGAGAAGGTATTTTTCAATGATTTTTTGTTGCTATATACTCATTCAGTACATCATTATAGAGTGAGAATTGTACTTTGGACTACATGTTTTTCTGATTCGCATTGAAAAAAGTATTGGGAATTCAGTTATGAAAAGTATTCCATAATATACAATAGACTCCAAAGTTCCTGATTCTGATTCATTTGAGACTTTTGATTAACGTTATTACGTCATGCGAGAAGTTGTTGACTGATAAGACGATTGGAAATCTGCCCTTCTGCACTTGTATGAATTTCAATATCGATTCAAATTTTTTTGCATATTGTAATAGTTTACTTGCCCAAACAAAAATTCAAAAAAACTTCATAGTCATATTCTTTATCCTTGAGTTCACGCGAATGGTGAAATCCAATAATGTTCGAGGATTATCGCTTGAACCAAAACAAAAGTTATGAGTTTATATTCATTTCTCAAACGTAACTTTTTGAGCTTTTGAAAAAATCCCTCACGTTAAGAAATTTCAATGCACATCTATTCTGTCAAAAAAATAATTTTGAAGAACAGAGAGAGGTTCGACAAGTCTCCTCACTCACAACTGAATGATCTGTTTATTGCTCGTGACTGGTTAAGAGCGATACAACTTTCATGCAATTTGTACTAGACTTCAACGGAATGAAACATTTTTCCTGAAGAATAGCAATTTTTTCCCTAAAATGAGATAGTTACATTCTAATCCATGATATGAAGTTTAGAATCTCATCTGAAATCAATTCAGAACTTTTTCTCGTCACTGGTACATTTCAATATCAAGTCATTAGTTTGCAACTTCCAGCAATAATGAAATGAACTTGAAGTTTGGGCTAGAGTTCTTTAAAAGGCGCGATGTGAAAGTTTAATAATTTTCTTCAAAATGCACTCTACTCATAATCAATCATTTCCCATTGACGGTTTTATAGGGACTCCTTTAATGACTGACAACCAAAAAGTCGGCAAACTCGATAAGACGTAGTGGCTTTTTTTTGTGAAATCAATCTCCCGTGTCCAGATTCTTCATATTGGGAACTATCAACTTAGAATGTGGAAAACTAGCATATTATGGCTCTATTCAATCTCTAATCACCATTATAATGATTCATCATCACCTGGAAATAAATTGTTTTCTGTTTTTTTTTTACAGAATCTACGATACCAAGACCCTCTTGAGGTATAGAAGATGATGTTTTCATTGATGACCTGATGGGTGACCTTCATCATCAACTTGTTTATCATGTTGAGAAAGTAATTTCATAATTCGTTGTAATGTTGGCATCAGTAGAAGATAACATGATTTGGAGTATTTCTGACCCAGAAAGCGATTTCTCATTCTTTCATATAGGATTCGAACACACTCTCCTCAGATCAACCCTTCACCGTTTCTTCAAGTCCATGCTATAACCACACCAACTTATAAAGATAATTTTTGTGTATATCATATATCAGTGTCATTTCATGTATGGTCGGTCGGTGGAAATTGGGTAAAAATACCCTCGAACCAATGCCTAATATCAGTCGTATAAATATTTTTTTTTATGAATCCCATCTTGACTCATGTAAAGTTCGTAATTTTTTACTGAGAAACATAGGTATTCCAATGCAGCACTTCCTAGAAATATTTTGACATAATCAAAATGATTTAAGAAAAGGAGAATGCATTCAAACTAGCCTCTTCTATTCATCTATAACGTCAACATATTACGATATAGGCATGCGCGAAATAAAACGCACTTTCACTTCGAATAAGTGAAAGTAAAAATGTGGGTGTATAAAATGGTCCACTGAAAATGAGATGTCTATCTTCCATAATGAAAGTGAAAATGAATGGCGCATGAATCCACCTTGCGATAATATACTGAGAAAGATAATCTTATCATGTACGTCTCTGAATATTTCTCTATGTGACTTATTGGAACAAGAATTCTCGAATATTCTTTCTTGAAGTATATGTCAGTTTCATGTTTTTTCTCAATGTTCTTCGAAGCATATGCTCAACACGTTCCTTTTTTATTGTTCTAAGAAGAATATTCTTCCATTATTATAGGAACATTCCAAAAAAGGATATAACTAGACGCATATTTAAGGCATACATAGAGAATAATATTTTTTTGTGAGTATATCAATTTTTTCATTATACCGTATTTCTAGTAAAGAGGTCAGAAATTGTATTGCAGTACAGAGAAAATGGAGAAATACCCAAAAATAAAAACTGTCTTTATACAGAAGCTAAATATTGTGTACCGGATTTCTGACGGACATGTCGAGGTTCGATTTTCCAATGGAAGATTTCTCGTATGGAACTATATCTGTCGTATTGGGAAATGACTCTAATATAATTGATGGTTGACTATCCAGCAAAAAACCATGTTATTCCCGAGGTGTTCTAGGGAATTGGTAACAAACAATACTCGAAGGACTTCCATTGAATAGCTGAATACTACTACTACTACTACGAAAATAAACCTCATTACGGAGGGAATGACAGAAACCGATCCAATTTCCCACCTCTCGACTCAAATTATGAATAAAATTATGATGAAATATTAAAAAAAAGGAATAAAATAAATTATCCAAAGGATCAATTATTTAATCGGTAGTATTAAATGAACAAGAAACATTTTTTCGAATGTCTCGTTATCAAAATTGTGCCCTGCCAGAATACGTTGGAATGGTGAAAATACAAAATTTGCTACACGTTGGATCTACCGGTCAGAAATAGAATGAAAATATATGGGTTCAATGCGGACAAATGTATATCATATTCGAATGGGGCGCAGAGTCAAAAGCTCTGGTTCAATCAACACGTATGGCCCATTGAACACGGCCCTCCCTATCGCTTTTATTGAAAGTACAATCTTAGTGTTCATGGAATCGATTCGTTTCAATGAAGTGATGATAGTCACCATTCAGAAATGAAAGATTCCATTGAAAATGTCACAGTCACTTGTACGATTTTCACTGACTATGAGCTTACAGAAATGCAACACGTTTCGATGTACAATAGCTTCCTCGTAGAACCGTACAGGCAACTGTGATGATTTTTTAAAATGGATTATCATCAAGTATCGCCCAGTTCAATTCAATGGAAGATTTCATTAAATGATGAAGGTGAAAATGAAGTTTCTATATCCGTGAAAAATGTTACACAATTATATCCAAATGAAAATCGATCGATTCAATCATCTCAATCAATCATCTCTTTACGTTGTATGTATCTAGAATTCAATTGTTATTGATGCCTCAATGTCAGTTACACCTCTACCTCTGTTGGATATACCTCATGAGTTTAACTCTATCGAATGTGGAAACGCTTTACTTTCCATAAAAAATAAAAGAGTTCTACTTTTCGTAACTGATGACGAAAGATACGAGATGCTGTTGTTGCCGCAAGTTTGCAGGAAATGTCAACATATCTTTCTAGTTGTACAGCTTATCCAATCCATCTTGGCACAAACTCAGCTACTTTTCCAGTTGCACACTGGTAGTATAGACTATGACGAAAGAAACAACACCTTCTAGGGATGAATATCAATCCAGTGAACACATACAATAGGTGTTTTTTTATCTTCGTATACTTCAAGGAGATTGCTGGGCATATACGTTATAAGTTTTGTGCCAAGATGGATTGGGTAAGCTGTACAATGTATTACTTTCTACGGCTACATCTCTCACCCATTAGACAAATGTTGAATATCTCCACTCAAAGCCAGTCGCGATTAACTAGAACGTGGATTATATTCAGCAGAGAGGGGATGAGGTTTGAATTATTCCAATGAAAATTGGTTAGAACATTGAATGCTGTATTGTACAAAAACTATTTTTTGTATCTCTTGCTGCGGAATCTTCCTGTACTTTTTTCAAAGAACCAGCGCAGGTTTTAAACTTTTTTGACTGGAGAATTCACAGAAAACTGTGCCCCATTTGGAAATAATGTGCCTATTGAAAATTTTAATTAATTCGTAATGTTTTAAACCAACATTATTTTACGAACACGCAGATATAACGATGTCTTTCCCATCAAACAAAGCCTCAAAGTGTCACCAGTTTCCACACGTCATGCACATTTTGAGACCAGTAATTTATCTGCCAACACTATTATCATCAACATAAAGTGAGAGCGCAAATTTCACCCATAACTTCACGCGTGTAACTCCTTTTACATGAAACAAACTGGATAGTCAGCTTCGGGCTCTTTAGAAACAAACATGCGATACATTTTAATGAATGTAGGATTAGGATGTAGTACAATACCGAGTAACATCTGTGTCGGGATAACAGGAATTTACAGTTACTTTCAACATCGAAGAGATTCATAGTAACGAGAAGGTTGAGCCCAGATTCCGAATCGTTTGGGAGTTTTCAGCTGGAAGGGAATGTATTCCATTATTTCGGATGATATTACCAGTGTTTCGGGGTACAAAGGAATGAGTGCCCCAGATCTTTCGGAAAGGAAAGGTTGAAAAAAAAACAAAGAATGTGTTTTTCAAGCTGAACAGAACTTTTTCGAAACTGTCAAATTGGAAAGTATTGGTGAGAATAGACCAACGTCAATCCTCAGAAGTCGGAACTAGTGCGAGCCGCTAACGAATCGTCTGGTCATCTGCAATCAAAGTATCACTTTCCGCACTCGTTAGGTAATAGTAATTTTCCTAACAAGTGCGGTAAGTGATTCTTTCCCGCACGCGACTGCCAGATCGGGTAAGCAGTCGAGTGCGGGAAAGACACTTTCCGCATGAGTTAGGAACAATACTTTTTCTACAAGCGTAGAAAGCAAATTCATTCTTTCAATCATTTATTCATGCAAATGAAAACAGCTAACAAGAGTAACATTTTCTATCCACTAATTATTCGTAATATTTATTGTAAATGTACAATTTGATGCATTATATAAATTTATAGCGGAAGCCAGCATGTTGTTTGAAGATGGCTGATTTCCTGAAGAAGAAGGTAACTCGGGCAATACATTATCGAAAGATATCGAATGTGCAGGCACAGGCATCAAATCGTCGCCGATCGATATAGACGTGGATGGTTCTAAAATGCACCCGGAAGACGATGTAGTGTTCAAATTGAGAATTTTGTTGGACATTTCGTTTTTTCGATTGGTGGAGTCTTCTAAATACCCCTCTGCAACTGAAGTCGATTTCCATCCTCCTAGGCGTTTGATATTAGTTATACCCACACCACAGTCAGCAAGTAAAGTGGCTGAGGAACGCCTGAAGCTGTGACCAGTGTAAAGCTCTGGATTTTGAAGGCGCAGATATACTGCTATTTCGGAGGGTATCTTTCCAATGGTATTGATTCCTACACATTGCACAGTACATTTTCCACTTTTGTAATACTAGAATAGACGACGGTGAGGAGTCTCTTTTGGACGTAAATGTACATAATTTCTGTATACGTTCAAAAAATAACCATCATCTGCTTCTTCAGATATCACGAAGGATCTAGAGGAATGATTTTTGGAATCCTTGATATTAACAATTATCAGGTTTTCTTCGTCGTCTATGTCGTCAATGGTGAGTTTTGTCAGCTCTTCTCGTCTGCAAGCACCAGCTAATCCAAAAATTACACCTAACTTAATCATGAGGTATATGTCATCGGGTGCTTCAGTCATAAATTTTGAAACGTCGTGAAGATTTTGGCCTTTTTCGGTCGAAAACCGACATTCTGTCTTTCAATGAATGCAATTATTTTGTAAAATTTCCTGATATCCAAATTTTGCTTTACTTTGAATACACTCTTCAACATTGAATATCTTGCCCATAAAGTGTTCGGCTTCCATGTTTTAGACATTTCTAGAAAATAAGCCAAGAATACTTCTTCTTTATTTGGTGTTTTCACTTTTTTATTGTTGCACCATTCAATAAAACTCGTGTATTGCTTCTCATACCTTCGTTTAGATTTCGTTGGCAATAACTCTAAGTTCGCATCTGTAGCTGCTTGCACGATTTCTTGTGGAAGTTCTTCATCAGATGAATAATCCATTGTGGGAATTTTACTGAATCGAAAATTTTATATGAGTGAGGCTTTGTCTGTCTCTCTGATAATTACAAACAAATTTGTGTATTGATCGGCATGACAACATCAACTGTTACCTACTCGTGTGGGAAAACTTTTCCCGCACTAGTGCGGGAAAATGACACTTTTCAAACTGAATTGCGTGCGGGTGGAGGGTGAATCACGCACGCTTGTAGGAAATAGTATATTACATTATTAGTGCGGTGAAATTTTTCTCACGAGTGGGAAATATTGTATCACGAGGCGTAACCCGAGTTGTGGAACATCACTTTTGCAAAAGTATTGTACACTATTTTTCCTACGACCACATATTTTATTAAACAATATGTAAATATCAGATCGTGTGTATGTGATGTACGCTACAATATGAATTCACCTCAACAGCAACCTGACAGCTGTCCCTAGAGGGGCACTTGTAATTGACTATTGATGAATTCAGATTTGATGGCGTCGGCCAGAATCGTTGCTTCAATACAATGATTTTTGTAATAAACACTTATAATTTATAATATAACTGTTGAATGGACTGTGATCTGTAAATGTTACAGAATTCACGCACCAGTGCGGGAAGTAACTTTCCGCGCAGTAAGAATGAACGTCACTTTCCATGGGAGTAGAGAGGGCGCTATGTGTCACTTTACTATGTGGTCGTATAAAAACTACTATTTCGACTTACGGATCTTATTTTGTCAATTCAATATTAATTTTTTTTACACATTTCTTGTTTCATTCAATGACTCATTTAAGTTGTCAGAGCTTTATCATTTTATTTCGACATTCTCAATTATTTCCAGTGGTTTCAAAAGAGTTGAGTATTTTTTCAACCAGATTCAAACATGACAATATGAATATTTTATGTAATTTGAAGTATTATGATTTTGGACACTCCCTCTGTTCTAATAATATTCTTTGAACTGTATCTGAACTCTATATGAATGAAACGAAAATTGCACATTTCAATATTATTAAATCCATTTTTTATAGGATTCCATAGAAACTACTCTGGTAACTTTCGTTGGTTTCTGGAATCACGATGTGATTATTCATTATAGATGGTTGGAATGCAATTTTTATAGCAGGTTTTCATAGATCCCTTGCTTATTCCACTGGTAGAAATTTGGCAATTGACTCAAACATTTCATAGTCGCTTTCCTGCATGCCTGTTCGTTGAAATTGGCGGATAAAAATCACCAATGAAATTTTATATTTACTGAAAAATAATGAGGTTCTTACAAAGCATTTGATGAATATCTGCATGAATGTTCAATTCATGCATTTCACAAAAACTGATAGGAACTTTAATAAATTACGTGATCCCTGCAAAAATTTGTGTGAACGGGTTTTCAAGATTCTAGAGTGGCAATAATAGTAATTTATGATATGAGTGCTAAAAGTGATATTTTATTTTGTAAGAAGGGAAGTTTGGGATACGACGCCGAAGGCGGAGTGTTCCATTTCTTCGAATAAAATAAAATCACTTTTAGCAGGTATATCATACACTATTTTTCTACAAACACCATTAAAAGCCCAAATTAACGCGTACCTATTTTACATTGATCAATTGATAAAATAATAGCCTCGAGATTATCAGTTTTGAATCCAATGTCATCTAATCTATTCATGAAAGTTGCCAAGGTAATCTAAAACAGAATTTGTTGATTTGTCTTTGTTGACAACTAACGCCAATAAATCACGAATTATTCTTTCTCGTTTTTCCGATCCTCGATGGAAAGTGATTTAGAAAATGAATTTCTACCGCCGGAAATTGAAGGAGCTGCCAATAAAGCTGCTTTTGAATTATTGCCTTGTAAGTCAAAGCGACAGTACGAGTTTTCATACGATCGTTTTTTGAAATGCTGTGATCAGAAAAATGTCAGTGGCAAGGAGGCCAGTAAAAAAGTGCTTCTTGCATACTTTGAGGAAAAGTCCAAAATATGGAAATCGTCAACGCTTTGGTCGAATTACTCTATGTTGAAGTCGATGATGAACATGAATAATCATGACATAAGCAGATATTACAAGCTTGAAGCTTTTTTGAAGCGAAAGGGTGAAGGATATCGACCGAAAAAGTCAAATGAATCACTTTCAGCACTAGTGCTAATAATATTTTTTTCTACTAGCGTGCGGAGAAGTCCACTTCTCCGCACTGATTTTACTGTTGAAAGAGTCACTTTTCCGCACTAGTGCGGAAAGTAAATCTGTTGAGTTTTAGGGGAGTTTACTGACATTTGACTATTCAAAATATATATTTGTATGATTTTAGTTTACAGAATGACCGAAAGTGAAGAAAGGAGAATTCTGCTATGATTTTTGATAAAAAAGGTAAGTTTTAATAATTTTTCAATGGCTCTGGTATAAGCCTCATCAACTGAATGTGAAATGATAACAAACATCTGACATTTTCCATTTGTCACTTTGAGTTACCGTAGCAACAAAGAAAACAAATCTGTCAGTCAAAACACTACCTTGTCAAAATCAATTTTACCGTCACAGTTTTTTCTAGTAAGATCACTTTCCATGGATTCTTCAGATGAAGATATGCCAGATTCAGTTTTGGAAGAGGCTAGAAATGCTAACATGCATCTGCTACCGTTGAAATCCTGTTATAGGTATGAAAAAGAATATTTTTTGTTTGAAAACTGGAGCGCCAGAATAGGGGAATCAAAACTTTCAAAGAAGACGTTGTTTTGTCTAATTTCGCTTAAATTTCCGAAGCATGCAAGCCTTATACTCTATGGTCCAGGTACTCAATGTTAAAAAGTGTAATTAAATTCAGGAATGACGTCGATTTAAGCAAGTTCTTCAAGGTCACGGCACATATAAAAAACAAAACATTGGAATTAGACCAAAAAAGGCAACAATTTTCTCGCCGACCCTTCCACTAGTCAGCAACTATCACCAGTAACGCCTTCCAAAATGACTTCCTCCAGCGAAATTGGTGACAAAACAGTGAAAAACATTTTAGCCTCTGCAATTGATTTGCACAACGCAACACATTGTACGTTTAATATTAATATTAATTATAATCAATAGTTTGATATGTATTTAATAATAGATGTTTGTGTTAACTTTTGAGTTTTTTCCGCACGCTAGTAGAAAAATTAGTGTACCTAACACGTGCGTAAAGTGACTTTTCCGCACGCGATTACTGCAATCGCGTACGGAAGAGTATCACTTTCCGCACTTGTTAGGTAAACTACTATACTTTTAACACCAGTGTCATAAAATGGCACTTTGGACACTGACAGCATGCGTCAAAAATTATACTTTTACTGACGTTTGTAGGAAAAAATATCACGGCGACTTGGAGAAGGATGATAAACAATTATTATGTTTGTCATCAGAAGTCCACTTCATGAATACTGTTGGATTGTCATTATTTTGTGGTGGAAAGATTTTTTTTCTAGCTCTTCTGCAAAATAGGAATTAATATTGGAATATTTACTTTATGAAGATTGGAATGAACTGTAGCAATGTTAAAATGAAAAATAAGTGAATTGAATCAAAATTGAAATTTCTTAATACTTTTCTCAAGTCAAGAATATTTCGTCGTAACTTTTTCATATTTCATAATTTCATCAAGAAGATCAAAATCTCTCAAGAAACCCCGAAGATATCATTGACGAGCACAAACTCATTATTTGAATGGGAGATGGAATTGCTTGAACCACATATGTTATTCAAAATGGAACTGAAAATAGTTGCGATGATATGCCTGGAGGTAGTGATGAATTTTTCTGATAGATTTTTTAACAAGGAAATATTTGAAGCAAAAACGAATTGCCATTGCCACCGTCATGGTCTATGAATTATTATTCAAGAATTCATTGCACTGCACTGGTGTGTTCTCAATGACAGTTACCATTATTAAAGGTACAATACATATGTCACCATTTACGAGTTTCACTATAAAACATTTCGATGTTTCAGTTGAGTTCAGTTCAGTTGCGTTCAATATAATAAGAAATAACTCTGACTTATACCCTATTATATTGCTGTAACCGAATCTATCAATTGGTAAGTGATAAAAAATCAGTCTAGTCGAGTTTTTGACGAAGTTTCAAAAAAATTATAATGGGTATTGGAGGCTTAGTATTTCGTTCGTTGAAAACTTCAAACACTAAAATACATGAAAGAAACAAATCAGTAAGAAATTATCCGATAGATTGTTTTCAGAATCATCCCACGAGTTTTTTTAAGCAGATTCATTCGAAAAGGAAGCTCTGTAATGTTCAAAGAACACCGTGTGAATCAAGGGACAGGAGATACGAATTAACAGTCACTTTGAATTTTTGAGGTTTGTAAGCCTCAGAGAAAACTTCTCTCGGCAAGGAATTCCAAAGTTCAGCTGTTCTATTGAAGAAAGATCACTGAGCAAGAGAGGTTCGACAGGTCTCTTAGCTCACAAAAAAGGGGTTGGAATTCTGTACTCGTCGGGTTATCCGGGAGGATATTGTTGAGGATGGAACAATTGATAACAGCACCGACCGTGAAAATGTATATAGAAAAGAGACTAGTCTCCGACCCTATTACGATGCTACAATGAAGACAGTGAGTGTGTGGGCGAAGAATCACCAGCAAGACGGATTGCCTTTCTCTGAATAGAATCAAAAAGCGCCAATGAATATTTTGGTGTCCAGCCTTATACATGAGAACTACATTCCAAGACAGGTCCTATCTGAGCCTTTCAGTTTTTTAGAAGCTGACGAGTATTTCTTCGCCCGAAATAGAAAGCCAAATTTCTGGGAAGCACCTTTAGAGAGCGATCCCACATGGTTTTCCCATGAGAGATTATTACTGACCGTAATTCCTAGCATCGAGATAATCGACTTTGTAGGAATAGTTACTCCTGACATCTGAATACAAGGTAATGGTAGATCGACTTTGTTTGAGAAGAGACATGCCTGGGTTTCCCACCAAGTTCATGTTACCCCATTCCTTCATTTTTACCAAGTCATCGTTGATTTTATTGACGAGAATGTTTCTCTGAATTTTCGTTTCTCGAGCTGGTATGGGGATCTTGGAAGCATGAAGAGTACTGTCGTCCGTAAAACTGTGTATTGAACAAGATGTTTTCTCGAGCAAATCATTGATATGAAGCAGAAAAAATGTGGGCGCCAGAACTGACCCCTGTGCTACACCTGCATCACACAACTGACGACGCAAACCATAAGAAGACAGTTCATAAAGGAGACCCTGATGCCAAACTCGAGAGGTAGAGTAACCAGTAAGGGTAATATAATAGAGTTATGTTTTTTTATGATGTTCATTCCATTCCAAACGGTCATAAATATGGTTTAGAATTTTTGGCAGAATATTTATCCATTCCGTTCTGATGCCTCGATATACAACAATCTTCTTTTCAGAAAAATTGGTATGTATTACAGTAAAGATCCACCAATCGAACTGAATTCATATCATGCTACGCTCGTGGTCTTCTGACTAAACTCTAAATACCTGATATTAGCCAAATATTTGCATATCGGTATGTCGTATAGATGTCTCCCGAGAGTATTTGTTAGTCTCCTCTTTGTCCTGGTGCCCAACGAATGGACATTCTGCAGATGACAACAAATCCCAGGTCATCAATGAGACAGTTCACCGTATATAAAGGAGATGATAATCCCCTTCCGACACTGAATAATAAAGTTATTGCACCCCCAGCATTTACATTTCCTCATTAGAAAACAGGGTATTCCAGAATTAATAATGAAAATTTCATGTTGAGAGTGAACGTTTGTTGATGAATGATACTAAAATTTGTGTTCGTTGACGGAAGCCTCTAAAGTCTGCCTTACATTTGTTACACAATGCATCGCTCAAAGTACACGAATCACAAAGTTCTATTCTACTGTTTCAAATAGTACAGGGTGACTCACAACTTGCCCGAATGTATTGCACTAACTATTTTTTATACTGATTAACTTGAAACGGAAACCCTAAAATGAAAATCGAAAAAAATCGCGTGAATCAGAGAGATACAAGTTGTGATCAAAAGCAAACTTTTACCATATGCCAGTCGCAACTTTACCATATCAAACCATCCAAGATTCTTTTATTTGCGGACGACATAACATTCTACAACTCAGATTCAGATATAAAAGAACTGAGTAAGAGAAATATTGAAGCTTCAGAAAGGATCAACGAGTGGCTCACGCCCAATCACCTGGTCCAAAATAAAGCAAAAACGCAAACAATAACATTTTCAACAAATAAAGCTATCACAGAACATGATCCAGTCAAGCTTCTAGGCATCACTCTAGACAATAAACTCAAATGGGTAAATCGTATTGATATTCTCTGCAAGAAGCTATCATCTCAAATATTCTAAGACGCAATACTATCAGTAAAGAAACGTTGAGAATGTCTTATTTCTCACTCTTTCACTCACACATGAGCTACGGGATAATTTTATGGGGCAACTGCTCTCTTTCAAATCGTGTCTTTCTGTTGCAGAAGAAAGCAGTCAGAGTTTTAACAAATTCGGGATTCAGAGACTCTTGCAAACAACTATTTATAGACACGAAAATTATGACTCTACCTGCACTATATATTTTTCATTGCCTTATCGAAATTCATACTCACTCAAATGAATATAGCAAATACCGGGACTTACATAACTATTCTACCAGGAATAAAAAATCTTCTCATAAACTCAAGGAATCGACTTGAAATCACGAGCAAAAACACAATCAATCCAAATATCTACAATTAATTACCAGAAAGCTATAAAGAACTAAACTCATTTAGGTTTAAAAGAGCTATCAAGTAATTACTTCTGAAACATAGCCTTTACTCTGTAGACGAGTATTTATCTTGTGACATGCAGATGAATTCTTCCTGCCTTACTGGATGATCGAAATTGTCTTTTATGATGTGATTATAATATCTCTTACATTTGTTTTTTTTCTATCCTCTCATACAACTTGTGTACTTCATTGAGTTACTACCTCTCAATGTATTGAAGCAAATGTTCATAAATGTTATTGATATTTTCGTACTGTTAATGTCCTTAGTCAACTACCACTTATTGTTTGACAAAACTTTGTTGATTCGTTTTTATAGTGTCTGCTATATCCATTTCATTTTTTGACTTGTCATAAATGTATTGTATATACATAACATGATCAAATAAACTATTCTATTCTATTCTAACTAGAATCAGTTTCATCGTGAGATTGGCGAAAATGTATGGGACATCCTCTTTGAAACTATACAGCAAATTCTAGGTTCGACGTGATATATCATAAAGAGGGCGTAAATTTTTCTGCAGATTATGACTCACTTTTATTCGAAGCATCTCCTCATTCAGAGGCAGACTGTAGGATATTTGTCCAAAAAATCTGTTACTTCCGCCTGGTCTCTCCAGACTGATATGTTTTGGTAATGATCAGTGATATTGAAACTATCGGTGTGGAAGTTTTCCTTGTCTATGCGGTCGTTTATGATCATACTTGACATCACTTACTCAAAATGGCACTCCTACACAAACCATGTCGTTTTGGACGAAAATTGAGGTGAAGTTATAAATTAATTTCCATTGAGAAGATTCAACATATAATTTACTGGAACTATCAGAAAAAGAAACGAAATACTATTTTTGATATTTGATCATGCCAGTGGTATGTTGTAAAAGGAGATTTGAAAATCGATTCGATTGTCCTCATTACTGTACTATTTGTTCATTACAATGATTATAATACACTCATGTGAAAAAAATGTTTTAGTTTTACAGTCACTTTCTTGTTACAGGACCACCAATGTAGGCGGCAGTTTGAACAGGTAGTATTTGCCAGAAAACAACTACTACCCAGGCTGTTTGCTATGAAGCTCATTGAATCCAAGCAAATTCCTGTGCAGAAAGGTCAGATTAGTTGGAACCTGCTTGCAGTTACATCTACTAAATCTTCATCTACTAATTGAATTTCATAGCAAAATTAGATTATAAATCCTTTTAGAAAATGAGAATCAGGTAGACGTCATTACTACAGATTGAAGTAAAGCATTCGATCATGTGAACCATGAACTAATTATTGCAAAACTCAATGCTATTGGTATAAATGGTCAAATTTCAGATTGGATTCGAAGTCATCTCAGTGAAAAAGAACATTATGCTGAGTATGGAAATGCCGGTTGAAGTAAATTCAGAAGTGCCTCGAGGAAGACATTTAGGACCAATATCAATGAATTCATTAATGAATGATGTAGATTTTAGTATCCTTCAAACTAAATTTCCTCTCTTTACTGACGCCCTCAAGATGTTCCGTACAACTAACAGTTCGAAAGAGGCCGAATCATTGCAGTATGATTTGAATAATTCTTCACTTGGTATGATATCAATATGTCACAGTTGAACACTGACAAATGTCTTGAGATAGCCCTTAACAGAATGAAACATTCTATATAGTTTTAATCTATGGAACAGTGCTTAGTGGAATAGATATTCCAGAGTATCATCAAAAAAATATCTAGCAAATAAAAAAATTCCTTCTAAAAATAATTACCCGCCATCATTAACTAATAAAATTCTCAAGTATGACAGACAATAAAAAAAATAAACGATCCAATTATAAAATATAACAAAATACCATATGTGAGAAATCTCTCTGAGAGAATTGCAAGGATTTTTAATGAAGAACAATTTAAAATTGCTTTCTCTAACGATAACACTATCGAAAAAAGATTCTTTTCACGTCAAAAAGAAAAAACTCCCACTGATCTAAAATCGAACGTTGTCTACAAAATTAATTGTAATAATTGCACTAAATGTTATGTGAGTCAAACAGGGCAATATTTAAAAAAAACGAATCTCTGAACACGATAGAGACACACGAAAGCTGAATGGCAAAAATCCCACAGCCTCAGTTGAACACACTAGAGAAAATCGTCATCTTTCGATTTTACAAATCCCATCATTCTTCTCTGTCAAAAAGGCTATTCAGTGAAATGATACAAATTCTTCACCAGGACAGCTTTAATACAAGGAGAGATATAGAAGGATTGAATACGGCTCATTACAATCTGATAAGTCAGCTACCGAAATGATTCTTTATCATTATACGGTGTTTTCAAAAATCACGTTTCTTTTTTTTCCTATCAGGAACTACATAAGAACTACAGCCATTCTATTAAATTGATTTCAGTATTCGTTTGTCTCGTGCTCAACGTGGAATTGTTTGTACCTAGAGTGTGTATCTAAAATGTCTGTTTTATACATCATTTTAATATTTTTGCTCGGAAAAACTGATTTTTGGTAAGTATTTTTCAGAATTTTTTTTTCAATAATCAACATCTTGAACCCCTGAAAAAGTTTCAATAGTTTGTTGGCATTCTCTTATTTTATTTATATCCTACCATTTTAACACAAAACTCATTGTTATAGAGCCCTGATGAATAATTTATTGAAATTCGAAACGTTGGCAAAGAAACAATAGTTTTTCTCTAATCAATTCGATCCCAATCCCACCAATACCACCATTAAAGAAATAGATAATGTCAACTTCATTCGTCGCCATATAAATAAAATGAGAACTTCAAATTGATGAAGCAAGTTACAAAATTATCTTGAGGTCGATGAGTGGGGCACTGGAGCAAAAAAGAGTAGCAATCATATAATTCATTATTGAAAACCATTTTCACACACTGTGTATCATATTTTCCATGTAATAGTTATGGAAGAACAATTCAATGGATTAGCTTAGATTTGAATATGATTCCATTGGGATTCGAAAACCCCAAATGAGATTGTACCACTTTGGCAATTGAATATGATAGGGGCTATGATTTCGACATTTTTGACATTACTTGAAATTTCAAAACGGAAAGTATTACGCGTAGTACGCGATTACTATCGTGTTATTATTGTTTATACCTATCCTTTTTTGGAAGAGATTGTGACGAATTGTGATCCACAAAAATTCTTCATTATTTTATGCATATTCCTAGATTTTTAGATAACATCATCGCAGCGCCACTTCGTGAAAGACTTCAATTTGATAGCACCACTTTCATGATGATCGAAATGTTCACCCGAATAATAGACAAAAAACACTCAACCTACAAACCCTCGATTTTATCATGTCCGTTACTCTCAAGCTATCGATGAATAATGTCTCTAAAAGGGCTATTTGTATTGAACGCACATGAACAAATAGCCCTTCGTTCTTGGAATATGGACACATTTTAGATGCCCTTCGAGGAAGACAGGATAAGCTGAGAATATGGAATTCAAATCACACGATTCTTACAAAAAAGTATGAGAGAGAAGGCAGAAGTATCTTTCGATACGTCAATCGGTCATAGTAAGAATATTTTGTTGAATATATTCCTGTATTTGAATTTCAAAATCAAACCACACAAACTCCACAGAAGTATTGAAGCCATCACAAAGAGGTAGCTAGGTGCAACTGTGAAATTAAAGTGCATTAATATTCATCTCTAGGAATAAACGATTACTAAGGTTAGGTTCGTAGTGAGTGGGTCTATACAGCCCTCCACTGCAACCCGCTAGGGTTTATTGTGGCTTGCATTAGATTCATACTCCATTAAATAAACGCAGCGTATTGATGAAGCCGATCTATCTATTTGGAGAATAATGTTTCAGATACGCTGGCAAGAGTGAAGCGCTGCCAAACATCGAAAACCTTTTTTCGGTGCGCAGCGGGGCAGGCACAAATTATATGCTCTGCAGTTTGATCGATTACTTACGTAGAATCCTGAATCAGCATTCTCCTGGGGATTGAAGCTGTGTCGGGTGCTGAAAAAAGCCAGTTTCCACACATTTTTGTCTTGAAATTCTCATAACTCTCGACCTATACTAGTGGCCAACCTGAATGAAAAACTTTTATATATTTATATCCAGCATGCCTCGAAAACCCTTCTCAGAGTGAGTTACAGGGATGAAGATTTTTTTCTGAAATATAACATTCGAAGTGAATATTTTTTCGAGTTTATTCTTCATTACAATTTTCAAATTGTCCATTTTGACTGGTGGTGGGAAGTACAACGTACGCCACTTGTGAAAGGAATAATGTGAGGGAATGAAAAAGTTTTCCCCCCCATCCGTCGAAAGGAAAAATACAAATGAACTATATCAAAAAATATTCGATTTGGAAATACGAGAATTCTCGAACGAAAATTAAATCGAAACTTGACCTCTTTCAGCGCCAACCACAGCTTTATTACAGTAATGGATTCTTCCTGGTATGAGCCTTCCATGTACCTTATACATGATTTTCCATGCAGCAATCTCCTATTCTATTAGTCCACAATTCAGCAATATTAACCCAGACAACTAATTTGAGTCAATTTCAAATGCAATTTTTTGCATAAAATACATCGTACATTCAACATTCACTTGAATCATCTCATTTATTCCCTCCACACCATTTTTAATTTTTTATCATTTATATTCCTGGGCGACTCTGACTGGATCCCAAGGGCGTCCTTGATCCCGCTTACCCTCCCATTCCTCATCCCGCTATCACACATACGACGGATCTCAAGAGGAGCCTCAGATTTAATTAGCTATATTGTTGCAGTCACTTTTAATTGCCACTCTGAAATTTGCATTGTGAGATATTATCCAACCGTTTTCAATTGCAGCTCCTCGCACTGAGTTTGGAAATGATGCATCGCCCAAAAATGGATATATTGCACGAAATCCTTACGTTTATGCAAAACGCTGTGTGGATGAATCGAAGCAAAACCGGAAATATCTAGTTTCAGGTCGAGGAGTTACGACATGATCTAAAGGTATATTATATCCTGTGTCGAATTTTGATATATTTAGAGATCAATTGCAAAAGGTACATACATATTTATGAAAATACCACCGAAGGAATACTTGAAAATACGATTTGCCTAAATGGGTCATTCGATTAAACAAGTTTGATTTGAGTCTACAATGTTGAATAAATCTCAAATTTCAGTGTAAATATTTCTTGATGCTGTTATGATACTTAGAATTACCTACTGATTTGCTATAAGAAAAACATCTATAATTACGAGAAATCCCTAGATAGATTAAAAACGATCAATATTCTTCAGGTGCGACAATAATTATAATAATTGTGCTACCAGCTCTCCCAAAAAAGTATGAAAAATTTGTTGGTATTTTCGATATCCCAAGCGTTTATGCCTGCATACACCTACCAGAAAAATAAAGATCTATTTGATAACTTTCTCAAGTGATAGCAAATGGTTGATTGAAAATGTGCAAAATGCAACAATGTGCCCCGTGAGACTTTATAAAAAGATGATTTCAAAACGAGGTAATAATGTAAGATCTAATAGGTTGTTTCTCACCGTGAATGGACATTGGAAGCCTGGTGATCATTGCACTCCTTGGTACAAAAATATGCCTCTAGGGATCAATACGATTAGTAAATGGACCAAAACATCAGCTCAGAATATAGGGCTTGATGTGAAAAAGCAAAAAATTACCAACCATTCAAATCGAGCAACTGCATTCAGTGAACTTTTACGTAGGAGAACAGGAAACCATAAAGATTACTGGACATTCGAGCTCTAATTCGCTGAAACCCTACATCCAACTTAGTAAACAACATCACGAAAAACTTATAGCAAATGTCAAAAATTATAGCAATCAAGATGTAACAAATATTGCAAGTACAAGCGCGTGTTCAAATAATCAAGCTCAAAACATTGTATATAATAACTGTACCATTTATAATAATTATAATTGAAAAATATTTCAGTATATTATGGTTATTGTTGGTAGTGTAGTATTTCTTTCGATGTCAATGTTTTCTGTTCATTAAAATTTATTGATTTCTCAGGTCAACTTTTTTGCAAATTTCCTCTAATCCTGCCGAATTTCAGATTTTTTATCTTTCACTCTGTTTGTGAAATAGTCTAATAAAATTCCACTCGCGATTGAATTTATCTCATGAGTCTGTCTTTCATTTATGATCTCAACTGAATTGATTCGAGACTCGGCGGACTCGTGGTGTTTTCTCGAAACAATTCAGTTTCGTTCAAAAATGAATCGACAGACTTATCGCGAAAATTCAATCACTTGTGGTATTACTACTGATAATTCAGGCACGGGTGGTATTTGGTAAGAAAATTTCATACCCTACCTATCGTAGTTTCAAGTTGGTACGTACGTTGGTAAATATTGAATGTGAAGGGCTACCGCCCCATGCCACCTGTCACCGAGTATTATTGTCAAACATTTCAATAAACATATCCGTCGAAGAGAGATGCACTTTTAAACAAACCAATCATTGAATGTTATCACAATAACGACTTGGACATCTGGTAAGTCTCTTAGTTCATTAATCAGAAGTCGAAATAATTTAAGTAGTGATCTCGATTCAACCTACAGCTAATATAACCCCAAATTTATTTCAGGTCCACCCGATTCGAGAAATAACAGATTCTCTGCAAACATCGAAAACAATATCAACGGAAATATATCAACGCATTGAAAGGCCATGCAGTGATGTAAAGCAACAACAAGGCTTCACAAGATCCGTACTCAGAGCAACAAAGATCAAGTGTCAAGTGACTTGTTATCAAAGATGTGTCTCGATATCGTATTTTCATTTATCTGCAAAATTGCTATAGTGCCGAATTCGAACGTTACATTTAGTTTACTTCTGCTCGAAGTGAGTGAGTGTCATGTTATGTCAAACCAAATATTATTCACTGCTCATATCAAAAAATGTCCACTACAATCAACTGTAGGTTACCCCAGCGCGAAAAATTTTTCAATAAAATACTTGAGTTGCTATTGTAACGCGAAACAAAATACGCATTTCATTGATAGAAAACTGTTTTGTTGTGAAAATTCCACAAAAAAATAAAACAAAATAATGGCGTGAATTGTACGAATCAATGAAAATTTGAAGGAATGTCGGATGGAAAAATACAATGAGGTTTTAATGAACGCGTTTCAATTTTTGTCTATCAATCTATTTTTTTTTTTTCGAAACGAAATTCAGTATGAACAATTTATACGAAAAGAATTTTCAATGTTTTAGTTTCCACTTTTCTCTCAATGTTGCATGAAATTCTCTGTTACTTTCAACAAAACAGTCAACGGATGATAACAAAGATCATTAGCATTTCCTCATTCACAGATTATTTGATTGTGCATAAATTGAACAGTATAGAAAAAAATAGATTTCTGTGTTATATCTGAAATTGTATATAACTTATGAAAGCAGAAAATGATTAACATTCTGAAAAAAACACGGAATACAATTCTGAACCAGCTTCGAAATTTACGTATTTTCGAATGATAAGAAACAAAATGTTATTGTATCAGCTTACTGCGATGTTCTATTCATATACTTCCTACATTGTTTTGAATCTTACGAATGACAAATACTAAATCACTGAGATATTGAAATATTTATTCATTATTGAGAATAACCACGATTATATTGGCCAAGTAACTGATAGAACCGGACGATACACTTGATGAAAATCCATTATAGCTTCACCAGACATGTTGTAGTATCATAATACGCCTGAAGAAGCAATAGGCGTGACGATAGATTTTGAAATGCTCTTCCGAAATGTGAGTACACATTTACTTCTTACGAAAGAATCTTCATTTCAGTAGTAAACCCAAGTTCAACGAAGTTCAAATCCATTTTTCTGATACGTTTTTCGATAGTGTGAGAAAACAGCTCGCAGGTGTCATGTCGTCGGCCCTGACGTCACGCTTAGGTAAACATTGTGTCTATATGACATATTGCCTGGGTAGGAGTTATTTTCCTTCAAAATATCTGCTCAAAAAGCTGTCTGCTTTTATGGTGATGTAAAGAGTGAATAACGGTACAACAATCAGACCAGGAAGTCATGACAAATTCATTGTATGATTTCATTGGTCGCCAAATTGATGGAATGAGTATTGCAAATTGGGAAAGCAATTTCCAAATAATATCGAGTTTGATGAGTGGGGCACTGGAGCAAAAAACACTAACAAATATATAACTTAATATTAAAAACCATTTTCACACACTGTGAGAAAAAGTTGGTCCACTCACCGAAAATAATATTTTTTTATGAAATAGTTAACAAAAAACTATTAAATATATCAGTTCAGATTTGAAAATCATTTTATTGAAATTTCACAACCCCAATTGATTGCACCACTATGGCAATCAAATACGATAGATGCTAGGATTTCGACATTTTTGTCATTACTTCACAAAATTCTGTTAGTTTCAACAAAACAGTTAATGGATAATAACCAAGATAATGAGAATTTCATCCATCGATTGATTGATTGGGAATGAATAAAATGGTATAGAAAAAAACTGATTACTATGTCTTGCATGCATAGCGAGGAAAGTAAACAAGACATAAAATTATTTCGTGTAATAAAAATGAATTCTAAAGTTCATAAGTGGTGTGCACTACCGCAGTGTGAAAAAACATCAATAAGAACACCCAACAAAGTGTTTGTACATCTTCCAAACAAGAAAATAATAAGAGATAAGTGGTTGAAGCTCGCATGGAAAAACCCGAAGGACACAGTCACCAATTCATTTCTGTGAAGATCATTTTCATGTGAGTATGTTATCGGTTATAATTGCACGAGTGCATAAAAATTACCGATAATTTTGCAATAAAGCGTGATATCTAAAAATTGCAAGTTTATTTTCATATTTTGCCGAAAGTACCCGAGTCCGAAGAACGAGGGCTCTTTTACAAAATATGAAAATAACCGAATGCAATTCGTATAAGATATCACGCTTAAATGCAAAATTATCTGGTCATTTTTTTGCACGAATGTGATTCATTGGAATATGTCACGAATAAAGAAATTCTCAAGGGAATGTTATTTTTTGTTCATTTATAATTTCCTCTATAGATTGTATGGAGTACTCACCTAAACGCGAAATGTTTTTCTATTTCTGAAGTCTATCTGACATTTATTTGTGTTATTTACTGACGTCTAGCGATACGGTTTCAAATGTGTTCTTATGGTGACTTGATACAATGCAATTACCGCTGTAAGTTTTCGATAATTGCATTGCTCTTATGGGACATTTCATATATGAAGGAAATATTCATATATAACAAAATGGTTAAGGCTTTCGCGGCCGAGGTTATTTGTATAACTACTTTTCTTCGGGCTTGAAGGCCATCGTTCTTTGGAATTTCTTCCTAACGTTTCGCCAGCGCGAGTGGCCAGCTTCTTCAGAGGCCTACTCGTTTCCGATGACTAAACTTTTCGATTTATTAAGGCGTATTTATATTTATGCAGGTAGTCTGGAGTGTTAATAACTTCTGCCGCGTTCGGGGAATAACCATCATTATTAATTGCCGCACTACCTGCCGTGAATTCATTAGTTATTCTTGATTTCCTCAGAATTGGATTCCAAATTCTGTTCAGACTCAACGCTTCTTCTTTTCCGTTGAAATTGTCCGTATGTTTCTGGATCTCTATTCCCTCTCGTACCAGTCGGCTATGGTAACCCTGGTTGGGAGCAATCAGTTCAGCATTTTCAAACAGAATCCTATGGTCACCCTCACTCAGTGCCTGTTCCGCCACCGCCGATTTGTCCGTTTGCCCTAGCCTGCAGGTCCTTTCATTCTCTTTGAGCCTTGTTCCCATGGATCTTTTCGTGGTACTGATGTATACCTTACTATTATCATATATAGTTAGGTCTTGAACTTAAAACGTGTGTTTGATGTGAAATAGTTGAAATATGCAGGCTGTGGAATAACTAATTCAGGCCAACACCCTTAAGGGAAGAAACATAGTAGAGCAGCTCAACTCGCCGCGCCACTCGCCAGGCACATCGCTGAATGGCGATGAAGAAACAATTTCATAAGAAACGCATAGTAACAAACACATTGGAGCCGTTCAGCTCGCAACTCATTGTTCCGGACAGCACGCCGTCTTTCGAGAAAAAAATTATTGGATTTTGGAGATGCAAGTGCCGGAAACTAGCGCTGCGATTAGTTCTCCTTAGGTCACGCATCTTCCCACTCTCTTCATTTCAGCAGTACTTCACAAGTTATTAATATCATGCGTGTGTCCTTTTGGTTTTTGGTGAACATTTCTTCACTAAGTTTCAAAGGGCAAGTATAAATGGCAATTTTCTTAACGAGTGGCGCGGTGAGTTGAGCTGCTCCACTAGGCTAGATTCAGACAGATCCGAAATCCAATGGTACGACGATCCGACAGCTTTCTGATTTCTAAATTTGAATTCAGACCAATCAGAAAGCTATCGGATTTCGTGAACGTTTCATTGCACTTAATATCAGTAGATTGATTTCACTGTTCACTCGATTTTATATCGTGCGTGCAACAGTTTTTGAATTAGAATAGTTATACTGATTCGATTTGCATACAGATCATGGAAGCAATGCATATATTTATCAGAAATCACAGCCTCTTCCTGAAGCCGAATTTTTTTTTTTTTTGAAATTATAATGCAGTGATACCTAATCAAGATAGGATGTTCATATATTGAATAGATTGCTGGATCCAAATATGCATGGATATACTTGGTGTTTCACCTGGAATACCAAAGTTGTTGTGATTATCTGAAAAATTGGGAAAGCTACAGAAATAATCATAATACCTTCGGAAACAACAGAATTCTGTTCAGAAACGAGCAGAGACGCCCGGTATAGGTACTGAAGATAAAACACCATACAAAACATATGAAGAATGAGTCACCCAGTCACGTAATGGGGTTTCTTTTCGACGTAAGGGCGTTTAATATACGAATAATTGTCCATGCGTGTGGCCTGGTATGATTAGATACCATCATGGGAAACGTTGGAAACGGTCACAGTTTTCCTAGGAGATGTGCAAATTAGTTTCTCGGTCATTTGAATACCGGCACAATACGAACGCTGCACGAAACATAATTTACTGATGTTTCGCACTGGTCTACATTAGGTGTCTGAAATTCATATATGGGCTGACTAGGAATTATCATTTGTGGGATGAATATTTTATATTTGAATGAGATCATGATGCTGTGTGAATGAATCTCAATGCTGGTATCCAAGAATTAAATTGATGTCTATTGTTTGATAGGAACAATATAAATTCACTCAAAACTTGAGTGTTCATATACGATATTCCTGATTGAATCTTCGAAAAATGTTTAATCTAACAAAATTCAAAGTCGTTTACTCGAGAAGCAATTTTGAGCGTACATTAACTATACTTATATAATATGTTCTTATATTGCTGTATAATTAATTATGTATTATTGGAAAGTTGAAGAGGTAGGGAAGAAACAACAAACATGTACCTATGAATATTCAGTATCAGGATTACATTACATCACATTATTGAGTGAGCTTTGCTTTTCTTTCTCTAAGTCGATGCCAAAGAATACAGTACCTGGAACACCGTCTGTTTTATACATGCTTATCAATTATTAATATTGATGTTGAAAACAGTTATTCCTCTGCCTATATGACATTACAAATGCTGAAGCAAATAAATAGTTATTCCTCTGCCTATATGGCACTACAAATGCTGAAGCAAATAAACTTCAGTTTTTTGCTCAATTTTTGCATTGAGCATATGATGATATCATTGAAATGAATGATTTCACGAATGCTGAAATGTTAAGAATAGGCCTTTTCAGGACTTTTTTATAGATATTGTTGTCATTATGGTATCATAGTCTACAAAATATAATACGAAGCAACAAAGAACGGAATGATATATACTTTCGAATACAATTCTGAATAAAGCTGTCATGAAAGATAATGCAAAGAACTAAGTTCCTCTACAAAATATTTTATAGAAAAGCTATGGTACACTGTATTGAGACAGAAGAAGGATGGAATATTGTTTTCATACAACAATTTGTTGGAAATCGTTATTACTGAACTGAAAGATTTCTTAACATCATCATGTTCCGCTCGGAAAGATAACAAACTTTTTTGCATATTGACTCACCCTCCTCACACAGTTCCTCCGCCATCTTTTTATATTCATCTTCTATATCCTGAATAATAGAAAAATTAGTTTCCATATAAAATTAATCATCAATCATACCTAGATTATGACCACCTCAAACAAGAAGAATACCAGAGTAGAGGTAACATAAATATTCTCCCCGTTTCAAATTGATATTATTCAAATGATCTTTTGAACAATATTATTCATACTCGATGTTCGTTTCGCTAACCTGGTAAGCATCTTCTGCGGAAGAAAATTGATACATCATTCAAAAGAGAAGTAATTTCTACAAAAAGTCATGAGATTCATGGAAAGTCTGTATAGAATCCCTGCAAGGCCAACCTGCTGGGTTATCACACGTTAAAAGGTAAGGCCTCGTTAATCCATTGCTTGCACAAATTTGGAATTCTGAGGGTTGACGTTCGTCAGCTGGTTAACGGAAACAAACAATATTAGAACAACAACATTTTCAGAAGGAAACTTCAGTAACGTCATTACAATTATATATGGTATAAAAAGAGTTTCCATTCTCAATATTCACAAAGGGTTTCGATCTCATCTTCCATTATCGTGATTTTCATTCAAATACAATTACTGATTGTCTTCCATGTCCCTTGTTTTTCGAGCTGAGCCCAATAGTATTCACAAGGACTTGCTCAGGCAGTTCTCCACCGATGTAGATATAGCAAACGATATATGTAGCCACCGCAGTTTTTTGAGATCATTTTCCATCGTCTGATTTTATTTGTCATGATTGTGAACATCTGATATTTCAGTTAACGTCTGATATTCCTCATGCGTTTCATAACGTCTAGCTTAGGTCTTTGAAATAGAAGAAGACTCCTGATCTCTTCGATTAGTAATATTCAATTATTCACTAGAATAAAACAACAAATTTTATCGCATTCCTCCTATAATATAAGTCCCCCACCGATACGCTTATGCTCCTTTCACGGCCAAGAGAAAGATAATTCAGATGACACTGCACAAAATAATATGAGCTCTCACATCGACATCCGACTTCTCCATTATTTCCTAACCTATATTGAAATCTCCACAATAGAGGCTTCGGAATATTCAGCGATCCGGAAAAATTTGCATACTGATATCAATTCCCTTCCCAGATATATGGGAATTTGTAGTTATTTATGGTGAGGTATTTCCTCTCCACAATCCATCTAGATCTAGTGATTCCACTCACTGAAACGTGGCTTCATCACGGAATTCATCTCAACTACCTGGAAGCTATTCAGGGGTGTTATTGTGCCAATCACGGAGTCTATATTGATTGGTGTCTACACAGAATTTGATGTTTATTGAGTAGAATGCCTCCATTCAGTAGCGGTGATGATGATATATTTTATTGAAGTCATCAATCAATGACAACATACCATAACGACTCTGCTGGAAATTGTTTAGAATTGAAATCGATCCACTGGGTTTTTCCAGTTTTGTTTTTCTTCCTTCCTCATCGTCTTGTAAGTGTAGGGGTGGAAAGGAACAAATATATTATGTTCCGTAGTTTTCTGTGTTTGTAACCTACCACAATTCGAAAAAATAAGAATCAATACTGGAATCTATACAAGTGTAGAAGTGCAGAATTTCTGCACCTGTGTTCAAGCACAAGCTGAAACTAGCTATTAAAAATAATATGTTTGACATTGATTTCAATAGATTTCAGCTTGTTGATTCTTTGAGTGTGTGTTACCTTTAGATTATAGATTTGTATTGGGTTAGGTTAATATCATTGTACAATCTTCCTAGTCCATTTGTGTCAGTGCTATACTTTGTATATTTTTGACACAATAAACTCTTTTTACTTTTTTTACTTTTACTTTTAGAATTTTAATCTACCCCAAAAATTTACTGCGTCTATTGAGAACACAGTTCTTTCTGGATAGAACAAGTCCAATTACGAAAATTGCAAACAAGAAATATTCGATTTGAACAGGAATTTGCGTTTAAGGAACGGAAACGGATTCTTAAAACTTATACGCAAATTCCTGTTCAAATCGAATACTCCTTGTTTGCAAGTTTCGTAATTGAAGTTTGTCAAATATTTAAAATCTGGCATAACATTTTGTCCTTCAGGAGGGGCAACCATCCGCGATCCATATCAAGCGAATAAAAGATATTCATTCTTCACCAGACAGCATGATGAAAGCAGATTCCTTGAATTTTCGTTTTCTGCCATTGCTCTCTTTCGTCATAATTTTAGTGTCATTCCATTCTAATGTTCTAATGTTTCACCGATATATTTTTGACCGCACCAACAAGGAATTAGATAAATACAATTTTTTGTGTGTTCCGTTGTGTTATTTGTTTTGGTATGTGTCAGTATTGACCGTAAAGTATTTGTTGTTTTGAATGTTTTTCTAACATTTACTTGTTGCAAGAATACACCGAGATTATTATCGAATGGGTCATTTTCATTGCAGTTCGATTGGGATTGTATCATAGATTAAAGAAAACAGGAGATGGAACATGAATATACAAATCAATGTGCGCTGAGCCTGCCAAATATTCAGAGTTGAAGCCTAGGAGTGGGGAGCGGTACAGAGTAGTATTCAGGAAAAATATCAGTTATTTCACCCAAAGTCGTATTTGCATTGAAATGAAGATGGTTTTTCCAAATTTCATATACTTTGAATAGTTCATATAACCATAACCAGGAACATACACTTTCACAATGAATAGTTCATATACCCACGACCAGGGGCGTGCAATTTCATAATGAATACGATTCCATATGAGTCAGATAAAACCCACTTCAGGTTGCAAATTCATTTTCGAATCTACTGAAGATTCATTGGTAAATTACGATTTTTCTAAGCATTGTATAATTATATGTTATAATCCTCTAGTATGCTACTGCCAGCAAATTCAAAAATATTACGAATGTAAGTAAAGAATATACACAAAATTGGATTATATAGTTTATTTCATAATTCATGCTGAAGTGTAATTGACATACACGAGAATATTCTTGCAGATCTTTTGCCTCGATTGTCAAAGCCCGCCTAATAATTCTCTTCTTTCAACATTGCTAGGAAAACTGAAATAGGTCATGTTATGATATGATTTCGTCTAGCAGTTATATCTAGATGCAAAAAAGAACAAACACATAATTGCCGTAAGTATTAAAATTTGTGTGGGATTTCGTGTTCATTATTTTTCGGATGACTTCCAACTCCATTTTGAGAAATTTTGACATAACCACTTTCATCGTTTTTTTATATTATCACAGGGAGTGAAAACCAAGAGCAAACTTGCAGAGGAGTAACCTCATTACGTTTTATCTGAATGTAATATGAAGTTATCGATTACTTTGTTCACTTTTGAATCAATTCAGATTTGCAAACTGAACAAACAATATTTGAGATGGCTTGTGGAAATCAAAACGCAATATTCGAACGATATGGAATTACCATCGGGATTTATCCCGTTGGTCTCATTCACCGGGGTATGGAAAAGAAATTATTGTCAACTTCGACTGTGAAACAACTACGGCCCTGGTGTCCTGGCCACTCCCATTAAAACCATACCGCACTCATAACAGACTCACCGGAATAAATGAACAGATTTCATATCCTTCTTATAATTTGAACTAAAGTAGTATCTGCATCGCTCCACAACACACCGTGACATTTTTTGCCGAAAAATTTCACGAAACACAGGACATTAGTTAGTTAACGTCTATTGATCCAAGAAACATGTAATGTTTATAGACAATAACAAACTTTGACAAGCGTGCACATCCTTCAAATCGGTACGTTGGTGGGGATATACGATTTGATTGGCGGACCTTAGGAGTGGGAATATCAGGGGAAATTGGCAGAGTGTGCAGTTGACCATGTTCTATCTCCTGTTTTTTTTAATCTATGGATTGTATCAATAAATGAAGGTTATGCCACTCCCCGGCAACCACGGAAGTTTATTAGGGTTACTCATGGCCTTCGAGTAGCCACTACAAGCGGGATCAAGCAAGCCACCTCAACTGAAAAATGACTTAACTTTTCTCAAGCGAACGATTGAAGTTGTGAACTTTTCAACTCAATAAAAAAACTTGTCTGAATGCCCTTATTTGAATCATAGTGATTTATTTGTCTGAGTTGATGAGTTGAGTTACTCATAAGTAAAGTTGGCTTGCTTGAAAATGCCTATCGATTCAAGAAGGCTTTGTTGCATTCTAGTTTCTCTTTCAGCTTGTTGATCTTTATGGTGAATATCGGAAGTGATCGACAGAATTGTCCATCTCATTCTCTAAAGGAAAATAATTTGTATAAAAATGTTGTGAATGTGATAACTGATAATGTTCGTACGTATTCTGGAATACCTTTTCATGCAAGAAGTTGTTATATTTTGTATAACTGACCCAATTTCTGTGGGAAGACCATGGGAGAAACTCGCAAGCTAATGGAATTATACAAAATTGAATCATGTTACAAACAAGTTTTCTCTGATTTTGATAATTGAATTTTATTTCATCGTTTTCAGAAAGAGATACTGTTCACGCAGGAAAAAAATTCAAGTATCTGGTTTGTTCATCATATCGCTTGTCAGTTTGGCGTCTTTAACAATTTTGTAAAGTTCGACTGGAATTGTGTGCTGAGAGGAAATACGAAACAGTGATTAAAGAGAGCCCAGTTTCATTGAATGACATGGGAGATTGTAGACACTTCAAGTATCCCAACCTGATTACAATTTTCCAAGGATAACAAGCAAATGCCAAAGTAAAGACTGGAACGCACGATGCTTTTCTGTAACATTTTCAATTTTTTCAAGGTGCAATAATTATTTTGGGTGCTTGTAAATGAATCTTCTCCACATCAATATATACCAATAGAAATACAATACGTGTATTCGCAATCATCAGAAAAATTAGTATATTGAAGGTTCAGGTAGTGTCATACAACTATTAGGAAAGTACGAGATCCCGCTGCAGTATCACTACGTTCATCACGAAAATAATCGAACTCACATTCCTGCATACATTTATGAGTAGGCAAATACATCGATAATAGGTTGCCAGTCGAAAAGTGCCCGCAAATATTTCAACTAAAATAATGTTAATCAATTTTCTACAAAAAAAATTCATTCACTTCGTAGTTGAATGAAATATCAGTCAAAACACAGCAAAGCATGCAGAAAATTCAAGAAACCATGATTTTTGATTCCAACTCGGCCGCAACTACTTGGCAGTCGGGTGTAAACAGGTAATACTTTTTTATAGTTTTACGTTCATGACTGCCTGTGAAAAAGTGTTCGTAAGTGAGGGTTGCTAGCTATTAAAAACGCTAAATATTGAAGATAATGTGAAAGAAAGTCATTGCGCAACGCCACTCGTTAGACGAGGAAGGCGCGTGCCAGCTGTGTTAGTTTCGAAGCCATTGCGCATGCTTCGATTGATGGGGTCCTCCACGGCGCAAACAGTATACGACTTTATATTTACTTCAAAATTATAATTCATAAATTATCATTCTGAAAAAAAAAAGTTCATTTCAAGATTGAATAATTTGTTTGTTAATGAAGTCAAATAATATTTATAAAATAAAATGAAATTTCGTTTATTGATATTACAGTTAATCATCCGAAAAGATATTTGATTCCATTGAAGTACCAATAATCTTCAGTCAATGAATCCTTTAAAAAAAACAACATTTTTTATGAAATAAAAAATGAAAAAACAAACATCCCTCTAGCTGATACACTAAGCATCCTGAAAACCAAACATCAAATCTCCCAAGACACGCTTTAACTCATTAGTCATTGTATGACCAGTATATACTTTCTTTTCCAGGGCAAATTTTATAAACAAATAAAAAGCGCCCTTGTGGGTTTTTCTCTTTCGCTAGTACTCGCAAACCTCTACATGGAAGATTTTGACATTAGAGCCATTGACACATCCGCATTGGAGCCGACGTGTTATGACTGCATTATGTGGATGATGTCTTTGCTATCTGGCCTCATGGATTCGAGCGCCTACACACCTTCCTCAATCACATTAACAATAATCATTCCGATCACCATGGAAATGGAGATGAACAACGCTATTCCTTTCTTAGATGTCCATATCACAAATCCAACTCCCACTATCATCCAGCCCAGGTGAGCTCCGTACTGAACTATTTCATCAATAGATCCATCGAACTCACAGATGACCACAATAGGCCCAGTGAGCTAATAAAACTCGCATCTGCCCTTCTTCAAAAAGATTATTCCCACCCCCTGATCCAGAGAACCATTCAACGCCAACAAACCCGCTTTTCGCATCCCAAACCACCGGAGGATCCGTCTGAATGTCCGAAAGCTTTCCTTCCTTTTATTCGGGAAGTCACTGATAAAGTGAGCCGAATCCTGACAGAACACGACATCAAGACAGTTTTCACAGCAAACAATCAAATATCCTCTTTCCTGCCCCTCGCCTTATGATATAATACCCAAATACCCAACGAATCTCAAAGGCTCACAAAGGCTTCCCATTTCCTAGAAACCATTACTATCCCATCGAACAAATCCTTTGATTAATTCTTTTCAAACAAAAACCTACATCGAGTCCTAATATAGTTATAAATATCATTCTTCTATCCACATAACGACAGACTTCACTTTTCCAAGATGAGAGTTGGGGGTTAAGGGGACTTAGACCTCGGCATCATATCGCGAAGTCTTGATAATGGCTCTATAGTGGGAGCTGAAACGTCGGCAGAAGAACGATTCCAGAACGCGTCTTACAATGGTTTACAAAACTGCGACACCCGTTTCGCTATAAAATAGCTTTCTCAAGCAGCAACGAAACATAAGAATCTGCGAAGTCCGGTTCAATTAACAAAATACTTGAATTAATTCATGCCAAAGTTCATGGGGCTCCTGAAATTGTCAATACTGGTTGGAATATTTCTATAAGTTTAATTTCGTTTTAAAGAATACGTCTGGCATGTCATTCATATTTCACAAATCTCAATTATATTTCACGAGGATTGTTGCAAATAAGCAGAGCTCAAATTACTCTCTGGAATATCAGCGGCAGATTCGTCAATGGAAATGGAGATTAGAAGTTAGTACCAATATTTTGTAGAGTATCTGAAGAGATCGGCAAGGTGTCAGAAGCTCGGCAAAGTGTTCGTGCGACTTCGTCTTTTCTGGAGTGAATAACTGCACACTTCCCTACTTTATATTCGGTTGAAAACAAAAACATTTTTCAAAAATTGGATATGAAATAAATTTCTAGGTTATGTTACAAATATACTTATCCCAAAAATTGGGAGTGAAAATGTTAACAGAAATAAATGTTATGAATGGCCTATTGAATGAAAGCTCATTAGTCCCCGTCTAAAAGAGTGCTCACGTCATTTGCAATCCCATACCATCCCCGAGCTCCATAGTTAATAAGGTTTCACGTAACAGAAGAAAAAGAGTCTAATAAGTAATATGACACAAAGCTTCCAAAGCTTAGGAAAATACAGCTTCAAAGTAAGTTCAAAGAGGTGGGCTGTACCAGACAGTTTGATAATTGATTTCTCTTGGTATTAAATTGAAATACGGAGAACAAAATTTAATTCTCGATTCATACTGCTGATTGAATAGATACAAATAATTTCTGAAGGAAATGGTTTCATATAGTAACTATACGGCAGTCGACTCACTTTTATATATACTGTGATATCTGTTTGAATATTGAAAAATACATTTCATTTTATTTTTGTTCAAATTGTGAAAACAGGTCATGGGTTCCAGTAGCTCCTTATCAAATCAATTCTCGAATTCTACCTGACATTGGAACTGACGCAATATAAATATTTTCATTTGCATTTGAATAAGAGATAGTAACAATATATAATGGTTGTCGTAAAGACTTCATTTAAAAGCTTTTGGTGACCTTTAGTGCAGACCATAACGGTCCTTTTCCCTATAAAATAGAAATCTATTCTCCTGAAGATGCTAACTCAGCGAAACGCGCTCGTAATGCGAGTGATGTCACAATCTGAACAGTTATCATTTTCACAGCGGAGGTCCCAATCTGAATATTCCGAAAGAGGTTGTGTAAAATTTTCAATACAAAGATTCAATTTGACACATTGAAACTCGATTCCAAGTCGATTTTTGTACCTGGAATATTTGTGTGTTCTAAGGAATTTTTGGCGGGGCCAGTAATTTTGAAATTTAATTCGTTCATGTCTATGAGAAATCACAAATGATATAAAATATTTGTAGAAGTAGTAATAGTAGATGTTATATATGGCAATTTCATATCAAACGTCATCGATTTAAACTGAAGTCCTTCAACAGGTGACCCCTCTTACTAACTCCCTGCGTAATACCTCAGGAGCAGCATGATTATTCACTCACCAGTCAACTATGGAACCCGCTCTTTTCCAATACGACAGACATGAATTATCACGGGAAAAATAAGTGTCATATTGCCCACAACATCCCGATTATAACAAGTATATGAATCATTATTAACATAGGCAGCAAAACTATGAGAGTCATTTAGGATCATGATAACATATTTCAATAAATATTCATATCAATGACAGCTCTTTGAAGAGTGAAGCAGAAACATTTACCGACAAAAATAACATTATCTCTGCATTCAGGTGCTGAAAAACTCCTAAACGTCCCTGACAACCATCATTCTTCAACAAATAATCAATACTATACATAATGAAAGAAACACTTGGATAATTGATCAAGCGTGATTGTGAGTTGATGATATTTCAATACTACATTATTGATTTCACTGTTTTCATATCCAAAAGGGGTCCAATATTTCTGGCCTAACCGCAATGAAGTTGGATCTTCGGAAATCGATGATTCGGGCATAGCTCATCAATCACGATCTTATCATCCTCATGTTGATGTACAAGTTGACTGTTATTGTGGAATTTCTGCCATTGGTGGAGTTAGGGTTCGGAAATGATGCACGACACAAGTCCATTAGAAATTTTAAACTCACTTTATTAATGAAAACGAAACCTACCCATTTCTGTGTATGCAAATAGACATGAGCCGTTATGAGTCTGAAGAACACCTATGACGTTTCAGAAACAGGATTGAAGGACCTTAAATGCCTATATCTTCAGAACCAGAGTATAGGAAAGGAAATACTATTCGGCTGTTCCTTGAAGGCGATAATTTTAAACTGTGTCTGCCTGCTTCATCACCAACATCTTCATCAGTCATAGTTTGCTCTATCAGTAGATTACTGAAATGCTTTTTGGACAATTTTCTGTCGACAAATTTCACAAAGTAACTTGTGGTTCACTTGTGGCTGAAAACTCTTGTGGTGGAACTGATGCGATGTTGTTTAGATTCTTATGGCGCCTCTTTAACAGATCACGGTCTGTTCTCCGATTTCATCGCTAGATGACGACAATTGTCAGCCATTACAAAGAACGTCATCCGATTTGTTATTAGTTTGTTTTTTTTCTGAAAAACAGGATGCAATTCCGGCTGAATTTGAATTAATATCTTATGGTTGATCATAATTTTGAAAGCTCTGGTGTTAACAATTCATTTCCCTTTTCTATTCGGTGGTGCCTATAGTTGGTGGTCGTGAGATAGTAATACTTTTGTGCGATATCCCCGCTTCTGTATAATGGGTGAAAATATCAAGCCGCCGAAAACACTTTCCATTTATTATGTTTATTACCGATGTGGAATAAATGTACTGTTGAATGTCATTATTTTGTAGTGGATGGATTCTTTCTTCTAGTTTTTTTTTTGGGTTTTTTACCTATAACAATCTGGAAAAAAAGGGAATCAATCTATACCAGTGTTGAAAGGAAGATTTTCAGTCTACCCCGATAATTCAAAAACAGTTTCTCCTGAATGGAACACATTAAATTAGTCAGCAACTTTTCGTATATCTCAAATTTGCCTATCAAAAAAATAGAAGAACTTATATTTATCAAAATACTTATGGTTGACGTTTCGGAAACCAACTCCGCTTCCATTTCCATAACGCTGACAAATATTCTCTTCAAGTTTCGTTTTCAGGTTTCTTTTATTTTGTAAATGTCGGAAATTTGAGTTTTGACATCAATCTGTAAAGAGTGGCAGCCGGGCGAGCTCCATAACAAGCGAACTCATAGAGATCATCCGAATCCAATCATCCCCAGACAGCTTGATTGAAGCAGAATCCTTCAACCTTCATCTCCTGATATTGCTCTCTCTCTCTTTCTTGCTATCATTCGAGTCTCATTCCATTCAGCAGTATGATCTCCATGGGTAAGAATGTGTTTTGATAATTTAGAACCACCAATCTATCTGTTCTTGCTGTATATCTTGTGTTCTCTCTTTCGCACTGGTAGAGATTTGGATATCATCGATATATTTTTGACCGCACGAACAAGGGATCGATTCTTTGTGTTTTCTGTTCTGTTAGTTGGTTCAGTGTGTTTCAGTATTGAACGTTAATTATTTGTTGTTTTGAATGTTGTTCTAACATCATACCTGTTGCCGTTCCGTTTTATCTTTTCAGATAGTCGAATGACACAAGGTATATTGTTTGTTACAATGAACACACTGCGCAATGTTAATGAAACATAACGGAGATGTATTCATGATCGATCTAAGAATTTGTTCTTTTATGGAAACCGTACGATTTGTGTTGAGATTCGAGAAACTATTTTCCATCATTTAGGGTCATGTTTCGAGAATATTTTCCCACTCATATTACGATGTATAGAGTACAAATGAGATGGCAAAAGGCATAGTTCACCTTTTTAGACTAATTAACCAGTGGAATACGTGTTTTTTGTCTTTCTATCATATTTTATCTACTTTGATAAAGTTCCTCCATTTCATATGAAAACTTGAATTGAAATTCCTGATAGGTGAAAATTAAACATTTATATTTTTTTATATATGTAATGTTGTTCAATCAAGACATTTAGTGTTCTATAGCTGATCAGCAAGTGTTTTTTTCATTTCTTTATTTAACGTCGGCCTATTTCCGCTACCAAGGCCAATCACCGACGCCGGTGAGCACACTTCCCCCAACCGGAAATTTTGCCGAACCCTCTGGTATTCCAACCAGAGGTAGGGATCTTTAACGAGCCCAACATCCATGGACTCGGGACCGACGGCTTTACGTCCCCTCCGAAGGAAGGTATCCCCTCAATATATCTTGTGCTCATTGATATATTATCTGCGAGCTATGAAATGCTATTTCGCTGCAGCTGTACGGGCTTTCGACACGGTATTTCCCTGCATGGTCACCCATCCAAGTACTAACCGCGCTCGGCGTTGCTTAACTTCAGATATCGAATGACTGTCAGTCAACCTGTAGAGCTAGGCCATGCCCCCAGCAAGTGGTTATTCAGTTGCCAACAATTTTGGAGAGTTGCCTATGCCTCGGATTGCTCAATGCAAAAATCCGTTACCAGTGTGACGTCACGCGATGCCTGAACGTCAGACCATCTCACGTCTGGTATTGCCTATCCCAAATACCATTCAGCATTGGCATCTGATATTGACCCAAATATTTGTCATTGTAGACAGCCCAACCTGTCGTTTAGTGCAATATAATAGAAATGGGACTTCAATAGAGAAGTAAGAAGTTCTTGAATTTTTTATTTTTCTATTTTACTAATCTCTCTCTTCATCAAACACTCTTTAGAGTACGCCCAGAAGGCAAGGCACTGTGCGGGCAAGTGTCGGCTAAATGACGTGGGTGCCAAAGCGCTCTGGGGCGTCCTACTGATTTTTTCATGGTAGAGACTTTGTTATTTCAACTGTAGAGGAACTCAGAAAAACCCACATCGCTACCGGACCGAACCGGAGAGAAAAATTCTGCCTTGATCGCGAATCGATCCAGCGGTGAATGATCCAAAGTGAATATGAGGACCGCGAGTCACACCACTTGGCCACACCGACTGAATAATAATAATAACCATGGAAAAAACAAGGAATTGATTCGTTCTCGACGGGTGGCGGTGAACTTTCTAAAGATATATAATAGTTAGCTTGAAACTCTCGTGATGCGGATTCGTTTTTGCGGACTCATCCAAGCCAGTCTTCGATAGGTTGATGGACTTCAACTGCTTTGTCTACAAGTCAAGAAAAAGTTCCCTGATTTCAGATGTAGAATTCTGTTCGACACCCAGGAAAAAGTGTTGACGAAAGCTGCTAAAACTTCAGAATAGTGGTGAAAAAATGAGGTTAAGCTTCGAAATAACCATTGGAATATATGAAACGGCACTGACAAAGGAACATTCTACTACTATACTCTAGAAACAGAATATTCACTATGGCTAATACAGTCATATACAAACTTTCCATCCTGATACATACAAATAGAAACACTCTTGAATACTCAAGTGGCTCAACATCATTATTCAACCAGAACAAATGAAATCGTCTTACCCAAACATACATATGAAAAAACCCAAAATGGACCCCTGTACACAGGAATCAAAATATATAACCACCTTCCTTTCACAATGGAAGAACTTTCAAATATAAACTTCAAGGAGGCTTTGAAAATATTGTTGCACCAGCATGTATCCTACACTCTCATGGAATTTTTTACTATTCAACTTAAATTGAAGTACTACTATGTACTTTCCTTATGCCAATGGCTTTGTATAAAAAAGTTATACTTTGGAAATAAATATACTTACTATCATTGCTGAATGAATTGTTTAACCGAGAGAATGGGTACTCAAACTACCACGATATAGTCTGAGAATTGGCTACTTGAATTTACAGATATCTTATGTGTTATAATAGGGGAGCCCTAGCGGGTATTTCGGAATGCACTAAAGCGCGGCAGATTAATATACAGGGGGGTACTTTGTACCCGGTTAAGTACTCCCACCATATATGAGCCCATATGTAATTTGACGATTTCCACAAGCCGAAATGATGAAAATTCATCGATGAAGTTTAATGCGTGCAGCTACGTGATGCCTATCTTCCCCTCTCCGCTTTTCTGTTTCTCTCTCACTCTTTCTCTATCTATTGCTCTCTCACTCCGACCCCACTCTGGTTCCTGTTGCCATACACTTTTTTATTTGCATGCTTTTTTCTGAGCTCTTCAGTCAATTAATTTCGATGATTCAAAAAAATTAAAAAAAATCAAATTGACAGAATAGGCGAATCCCTCCAGATAATCGTCAGATTAAGAGACTGCAACGTCTAGGGTGAAAGATGAACCATATATATCTCAATCTGACGCGCTTGTGTATTTCAAAATGATGAAATTTCTCTTCACATTCTAATAACGGCCGCGAGTCTGCGTCACATCCAAACCGTCAGATTATTATATAAGAGCTTTAGGTTCACTTAACATCCCTTCAAAAAATCTGACGCGCTCGAGAAGAATTTTTTTTTCATTTTCAACCCTTACGTACGACCACCCCCATCATAGAAACAATCAGATTAACATACGTACATTTTTTTAAATATGTAGGACATAGATGATATTAACATCTGACGCACTCGAGTATGTCCATGCAATAGTTTTTTTTACATTTTTGAAAATCTATAGCTGCCCCCCCACCGATAAAAAGGTATACATTATAAAACATTTTTTTCGTTTTTATCATCTAAGCTTCGCAACCCAATAGGTCTCTATGACGCTCGAGTAGATCCCGATTCAGCATCGTGGGCTCTCCTTCTATAATGCATGGTACAGCTTATCCAATCCATCTTGGCACAAACTCGGATACTTTTACAGTTGCACACTGTTAGTGTAGACCATGCCGAAAGAAAAAAACACCTTCTATGAATAAACTTCAACACGGTGAACTCATATAATAGGTGTTTTTCAATCTTAGTACAATCCAAAGAGATATCTGGGCATATAAGTTATTATTTCTGTGCCAAGATGGATTGGACAAGCTGTACGTGGTAGTAGAAGAGATTACAGCACTGTTGCCTGGGAAAATTCAACCACATTTACCTTCAATTCAATTTATGATAACAAGTTTTTGTTGGTATATTGCAAAATTTGTTTTTCAGGTGAACCCAACATCATCTGGAAGAGAATGGCGAGAGATTCGATAAAATAATGGTTGCCAGCTCCCAGTGAGCCGCAATTCATGGGTCGCCAGGTTTAAACATCTTATTGTTGATTACTTACGCTTTTGCTCGATCTATGGATGATGTGAAATGACACGAAAAAAAGTTACACAATATCAAAACGGCCACATTTGAAAACTCAGGTTCAGATATACAGGGTGTTGCATTTTTTCTTGAGAGAAAATTATATAATTGTTTCAAATGGAACAACCCTTTTTTTCTGTCAATACAATGGTTCCATGGTTCCCTACTCAGCGCTAAATTCTTTCCTGTCACAATGCGCCTTTGCCAAATTCCATTTTTTCGTAAGATTCGAAAGTAAAACATCTGCCATTGAGTTGTTCTACGAATGAGAAACACCCTGCACATAAGTCTGTCTTCGCATTCTATCGGAATTGTTCTAATTTGATTTTTAAACTCGTTGAAAAACAATTTACAAAACAAAAAAAAATCAGGAATCCATAAGGATCACCGAAATTTCGCATCGTACCAGAACACATAAAAGTTATACGGTTCACGCACGAATTACGTACAGTATCAACTATACCATACTGTAATTTCTCTACTCAGCACGAAACTAGCTAACCATCATGGGAACACAATGCACACAACAATTACTCTTTGAATTTTGGAAGTGATATCCACTGGAGTCAAGAGTGCCAATTAAAGGAGGTCAAGTCTGGGAGAAGTTTGAATAGCACGCGAGAACTGACCTCCAAATTGTTATTACTCGCCCCGACTATTAGGGTGGGTGGTGTGTAACGAATGCGAAATTCGAGGGTATTAAGAAAAGGATCGACGTCTGCGAGCTCTAATGTGGGACAGTTGAATCACTCGAGAAACAGGTTCAGCAGTTCAATGGATGTGAGAACGGAGATGATGGATTTCACAAGTTTTTTATAAAAGTGGCATGAATGTGGGGGTTTTATATAATTTTCAAGAACTGTCTACTCGCGACAGATACTGGAATTTATGATGATTCACTTCAATTTTTATACGGTTCTAGAATCAATTACGAGAAAACTGGTACAATAAAACTACGGAACGAATAATCTAAGTGTATTAAGAACAATAATAGTCCAAGTACACTTCCCTGTGGAACTCCATACCCATCTCTAATTTTTTCACATAATATATTAATAGACCTCATTTTCTGTTTTATATTATTGAGATAACCAACCTAACAACTGCAGTGCCTCACCTTCGACAACAACACATCTTAGTTTTCCAGTCAACCTATCTCGATCCACAGTTTCGAAAGCATTTTGCAGGTCAAGAACAACCGCAATCTCAGAACACATTGGAAGGAAGGCTGTTTCAGGCCTAAGTGGAAAGTGACCTCTTAAGCGCGAATCCCACTATACGTAACGTCACCGTCACGTCTCCGCACCGTCATCGAACCGACAATAGCACCGTATTCAGGTGGACGTGACTGATAGTGTGATTATGTTCATTGCTTGCAATGTAAGAATATTTACCGTGATGGTGACGGTGCGGAGACGTGACGGTGACGTTACGTATAGTGGGACTCGCGCCTAACTCGTGCGGAAAGTTACAGTCAATAAGCCGTCAAACCCTTGGATCCTGTAAGATTGACAGCTGTGATTATTGATTGCTCTTCCTCGTTGGTATGATTTACTTAAAAACTGGAATAAAAACTAATCATTCATAAAAGTACAATAAAACCGTGCGGTTATCTTAAAGGATACTCTACCGATCTGATAATTAGTTATTGTTGTAGTGTCCATTACTTGTGAGAAAGTTATTTTTCGCACTAGTGTGATTATCGCACTCGGCTAAGGCCTCATCGTTCTACAACATTTCCCACTCGTCACTTTCCGCACTAGTAATGTAATATACTCTGTCGTGAATTTTTTCAATAGAGCTCAGCTTGACTAGCCTCGAATCAGAACCATTGTTTGAGTTTGTAATTGGAAAAGTACTCGTCTCTAATGATGTATCACTTGGGTTCAGCAATGTTTCTTGAATGTTATCATAGCAATCTTTTATGAAAACCATAATAATAGGTCATCGGAGCTTCCCTTGTTGGGTAGTGGAAATATTATGCTTTTCAATTTATCATGAGTAGTGAGTCTAAAGTTTTGTAATGATATATCATCGATTCTGGGTATGAAATTGGTATTTGAAACTATATTCCTGATGCTCTCAACATGAAAGTTGTTTAGAGCATTTGTATTTTACGATTGTCTTCAACGGTTACATCCAATGAGATTAAAATTTCATTTGAATTTCTTTTTTTTTCCATTAGTTGGTATTGGATCCTTCAGAGTTTCCCACAATTCATTTGTAGTACCTTCATTTCGCATAACAGTTTGTTTATGATAGAGTTCCTTTTCCCCTTTCATCACTTTCAAAGCTATACTCCGATATCTTTTATATACTCCCCAATTCCCTGTGATTCTATTTGATAGAAATTTAACGAGGGTGTGAAAGTAATTTTTGAAGTCTAACAACAATTTTATGGATGCCTTTTTTTTGGTTATACTCTCTTGAACTAAACAAACTGAAAAGTCTTGGTAAAGAATAAATACCTCCTTTGATAATCAGTATACAGCCTTGCACTCAAGATTCTAATATTCTTGTTGCGATGTTGCATTATTTTTCAATGCAATTGATATAAATTTTTTCCTCCTAAAAATGCTAACCTATTAGCGAAAAGCGCGTCGAGTGCAAACAATATCAGTTTGATCTCTACAGAAAGTTTTTACAAATACCCTACTATTATGGAACAATTCAGTTGTTTCATTTCAATTGCTATACCGCTGAAGATGACTTCCACAGTTGCAGTCAAAATCCAAGACCATATCCATCAAGCCCGGATATCACCAAAAATATTATGTAGTGTGTTTTGGATTATTTCGTCAGAATAAATTGGGATTTTCTGAAATTTCAGTTCCTCCCGAATATATACCTATATATACCTAAATGCGCAAATTTGCATCAGTGCAACCGTTTCTTCGTCTCCTATGGTGAGAGTCGAAATAAAAATACCCGGTATAGTAATTTTACTATTGAAACCTCACAAACGGTGCAGCAATATCTTGTCACACCTGGGACTACGTGGTAATGTTCATAATCGAAAAACCCGAATGAATTTTCAGGTAACGTGAGCTTATCAGGCTTCGTGTCGAACTAATGTTTAATAGGCAGAACACTAAATCTCTCCCAAGTATATTAGCAATTACGTGCGTTAATTCAGTCTGCAACACCTGGCTCTCCTTAAATTGCAATTTTCGAGAGATTGCCACTTCGGCGCCCCATATCCCAAATTTTATAATTAATTTCGTGGAATGAAAGCCGGCTCAAACGATACCCCCGCATTCTGTTGCGTGCCTGAGGTGAATAATTTTCGTAGTATTCATTCTGATTATCAGTTTCATTGTTTTATGATACTTCGGTGCGGGAGAGATAGAAATGTGCGGAGTGTCACTCACAGGACTGCAGATTCACTTTCATGGTCCAGCAATTGTCAATAGAGAGGATAGCTGTCAAGGATACGGAAATATCCCTTGCAGAGATGGATACTACGTATAGATGGCATTAGCGAGTTCGCAAGTCTTGTGTTTTCTCACATTTTTTGACAGATGTCGTAGCTTGGACCGCAGATTTTTATGATTACTAACAAATAATACGAAAAAATGGTAATCAATTCAGGAACAGTAGCAGAATTTTTCATCTACGTCGTTGATTATATTTCCAAGATTATTTTGAAACCCTAACTTTAATTTTTCTACAAACTGATCTCAACTCCATCAAGGTCTGAAAGTTATTTGGTGAGGTGGCTCAGAGAACTGGAATAGCATGTAGTGGCTAGAGAAACATTAATATCCATACATATTGCTTCAAATGTTACTTTGATTCTCGTGAACTTCAGTAAAAGTTCATGAAATTTTTCCAAACGTGACACCTTTCATATAAGTCTGTCTTCGCATTCTACAACAAAAAAAAACTGACACTGATCACACTCATAATCCATTTCTCGAATCTATCACACCTTGTTCTGTTCAAAAGGTTCACAAAACCGCGACATGTGATTCTACTACCAACAAATTTTTAATATATTCTCAGTTCGGAAGTCTCGATATCTTTCACACAATCAGTTGAGTAATATTTAATTCTTCATATCGTGGAATAATTCACCTTTATCAAATATTGATTCTCACCAATAATCTATCAACTATAATGGACATCTACGAATATTTGATTTGTGTTTACACATCAGCCTTATTAAATTTGATAAACAATCAATAATTAAGTCACTGTCCTGGACATCTCCGAAAGTTTCGAATTTTCAAACATCAACATTACTTCAGAAAGTTCAGGATATTGGTGATACGATCGATATTAGAAGCCACATAATATGTCTAGATTTTCTACAACGTTAGGTACCTACTTTGGAAATCAATAGTAGGGAAAACAAATTGCCTAGTGCATACCATGAAATGATATAATGAGATGATTCATTTTGTTCATGTAGCCATAATGTCAAAAAATGGTAATCAATTCAGGACCAGAAGTAGAATTTTTTGTCATTGTCGTAGATTATTTATATTTTGAAGATTATTTTGAAACCTTTAGTTCCATTTCTTCACAAACTTCTACCGTCAACTCCATCTTGAAGCTTCATCATCTCTTTTTCAATTTTTCAGTCGAACTGGCAAACAGAAATATCAATAAGTTTCTCTTCAAGAGAAGAGAACGTTGTCGTGTATTGTCAAGTGACCGGAAATATCGTCATTATAGTGAAGATGGAGGAGAAAAAAAAATGCTTCAGATCCTATTCTATTTTCCAATGAACAATGGTCTTACAGGCAGATCCATACCGGATGGCTGGAGACTCAGGAGTCAACAAATATTGATTTCATCGGATCGAATGACAAACTCTAGGAATGTAAGAACTGAATAAACGGAAATGATTGTGATGACCCCCCGACGTCTTGCATTTTCCAGTACATATGTTTATATGATTTGAAAGTAACTGCATGAGCCTTATATTGGGTGAATTCGTTTTATTTATTGCTGCATCATTTAAGTATACAACTAAGCCATAAATAGGGTTGAATATAAACTATAGCGAGGTTCATTAAACTGTATTTAGTATTATGATTGTGTGATTTTGTTTTCCTGTTTTGACAGTGCTTACCCTGCTTATTGGCAGCACAGACGTATACAACATTTTTTTGAAACGGGTGGCGCTGTTCCATTTTATTTGAACCCGCTCCTATCCCACTGAGCAAACCGGTTGCCTCTAGCCAGGAAGCTTGGCAATCATATCAGAGGTAGATTTAGAACATTGTTGTTAAACTTGTTCACATTGGTGGGTTGAATAATTGCCATGACTTGCTTCAGGCAATACTTTCGAATCTGAACAACTTGCAACATGATATTTCGTTATATTTATCGAAATAAAAATACTTTATTCTTCAAAGAATTTAATATTTTTGGTTTTTCCTTCATGCTGTTTGACTCGTGACATCCCACGTATATCTGGTATGGTTACCAAACATACCAACATTTGGAGGCAATCAAATTCTGATTGGGCAACACTTAAGACAAATCGGAATTAATACAGACTGTAAACATTGCAATTTAATTTTTCAGATGAAAGATATTCACTGGCAGTTGGGCATAAAAGACAACAGCCCTGCGAAGTTAGATCTAGAAGTGGAAGAAACGAAATATTTTTAATTTTTTTTTCAGAATGTGATATTAAGGCATACCCAAAAAGTCACAGATAAAAGCTCATTTATTAATTGCAAGTAATTTCCATAAGGTAATTACTTGCAAACAAGCTCAAGTTTTATGCTTCGATGCTAATATATTTCAATTCCAAAATTGAATCCATGAAACGAAAACCAACTCAAACGATGATTCTGCATACTGCTGCGTGCTCGCAATGAATAATTCTGCGTGGCATTCATTATTGTGATTATAAATTTCATTTTTCAGTTGTATTTCGGCCTCGGAAAGAGGGAAATCTTCTCAGCATCGTTCAATATCATTAGTCGTAGAGCACTGAACATATATAGAGCGAAACATAAACACGAAGTAGGAGTCATCAGAAAGAGTGCATATACTCAATTGGTGATTTATTTATTCATTAGTATTTTTTTTCAATTTTCATATTCTTTCCTGTCAAATTCTCATACAAGTACACTAGAGCCTTGTGCGGACAGAGGACCAATAATATTCTCGACTGCCGTAGTGCTTTGTTCTGTCCTTATGTTCCAGTAGTGCATTTGCTATTTCTACTCAGGGATACCCAGAAAAATATACAGTGCTAAATATTCGTTTGGTCTGTTCGATCAACTGATCTCACCCACCGGAATTGGTACTTAGGAAACTAACAATTGCCTTTGGCTCAAATCCAGCCATAAAAATGGATGCCTTGATCGAAAATTTAACCCGTGAGCGAACCGGCATGTGGCAGTGCGGAAGGTAAACTAGGTTGGGCGACAGTTTTCATTTCGAGTCTGTAATATTCTAAATTGTATATGATTTTGTGAACACATTAATTTTTCCTCACGATGAAATGAGATGATAGTCTCCGATAGAAACAATATTGATGCCAACCTGGTTTTCATCCGTCTGCCGTATTAGATGTGCCCGTTTTGGGTTCTAGCATAACTTAAACTGCAAGCTTTGTGTTTTTGGTACTCTTATATTTTTATCACCCAACCAAGGTTGTTCTGAACAGTTGTTCTGAAATTGCTCGTTTAACGAGGCCTTAACTTTTAACGAAATATGACGTCAGACGACGAAACATTGTATTCATCGGCGTCGATATACATCCTGTTTAAGTAGTGTTTTGTTTTTTGAAAGATAGTTCACAATTCTATCCAGGTGGTGATTCTCAGTGATTTTAGAAATGTGGTGAATCTAGGACTATGAGTGAAACTGGTTTTGTCAATAACAATCGGAAAATTTACAAAGACAATAGACAATGGCAGCATTTTTGTATCACATCTGGAATTCACGTGGGTAGAAATCCAAGTAGTGGAAGCTGAAAGGTGATTATTATGTTACATGATATAAATTAGTACATGACATAGACTTTCTTCACATCATATCTAGCAATTACTTCATGACTACCTGTTCGGTGCATAGTCCTGACACTCACTCTCAATACTGGTTTTTGCACCCAAAACTCTCATATCTATCTGCCCATGAAATATTAATCCAGTTCGTTACCAAATTTTGAAACTGCTAGATCAGATCTCACACCCATCGAAACGCCCAATCTCCATGAAAACTTCGAGAGAGTTTGCATTCATACCTCTTTAATCTATATATTTTTATATTCTCATAAAAAACTATCCATCACCAACATTAAAAGTTTATCCACTACTGTATACATGTCAATCTTTTTCTAGTGAGGCTCTTTTCTGAGAGTTCCCAGTCTGATTCATATATTCTCTTCCTCCATTCTTACTATGTTATTCGAACAATATAACTCGGATTGAATCATGTGAGAGAAAATATTAGAAAAATATTTTGCAAACATCGATGGATTTTGCAGTTATTAGTAAGGAATTCCAATCAGTGAAAGTTACAGAAAAACACTGACAACTTGTTTGCATTTGCTACAGGAACTTTCTTTCAACTATAACTTCCACTCGAAGAAAAGACCACCCTCTATATTACCCGTTGCATACGACTACCTATTCAACTGCATGATTCTATGATGCATGGAAACGAAATGAAATATTTATGAAATATGTTAAGTATATTTGTGTGTTGCTCAAGCTTGCTCGCAGAGTGCCATGAAAATGGCAATACGTGAAGGGAAATGCGGAAAATGTGGAAACACGAGAGGAATTTCATGTAATATGTAATTGTCAGGAAAATCAAGCAATTTTCATTATTAAACACGCTAAACTTCATGCTCATTCGAATCCTGAAGGGAAAGGATAATAGTGGTTGACGATATGAAAAGAGATTTGCTATCCTCATAACTCAGTTCGGGAAATGAGGTAGAATGAATTATTTGAGTGATGACAAACATTATTGAGGAAGTGAAATATATGCGAATGTATTCTGAACAGACTTGAGATACGGCGTGTTTCCTAACAATCGACTGCTGAATTAGGAAATGAGTACAAGGTGTGTGGGAAAAATTTATTTTATGAAATCATCCAGAATCGCTTTACTCACTGTCATTGATAGAGACGTGACAGTTCCAATGTTTGCCTGATTCTGGTTAACAATGTTCCCTGCTGAGTGATATCAGTTCGGACTTACATTGTCTATATTATTTTTCTGAAGATCCTTCCTTTAGAAGAACGGCTACTTGAAGAAGTAAGTGGATCAGACATTGGGCCAGACGAACCGAAGGAATGCCAAGGAGATATTGAACCGAAAGGATCAAGAGGATAGGAGAAATATACAATGTCAGAGTCCCTTTTCGATCAGGGAACACGATACGCAGCAAGCTTACAAAAAGAATAGGAACAGCGACACCAACCACTGCGTTTACCAGATACAATGCGAGTGCGGCAAATCTAAAAAAAACACAACGAGGAGAAACCAGTAAATCGGGAATAGTTGAGCATTTTTGGATGAACCATCACAGTATCATACACAAAGAGGGGAACTGCTTCAAAAAAAAAAATCAAGGAAGTCGCCAACATTCTTAACAACGATGCATTCAGTCACCCAGCAAATCTGGAATGTTTGGGAACCATCTTCGGCTCGAATGGAATACATCCATTGCCCAGTGGAAAAACCGATCAGAGCGCCCTTTTAGTAGCATCCCTCTGCTTCATTGTTGGCACCGCCCTTTTCTCCACCATAGGGGATTCATGGATACATTAGTTCATATTTCAATATAAATTTTTTTTCACTGCTATATCATACCAGTGTTTGGAATGAACAATATAATCTCCCAATGAAATGGAATGATCAATATTTCTACGAATTCAGGCGCCACTCAGGGTATGATTATTTATCGTTCCATGAAAAATCAATTAAGTATGAACGAGGCAAGAGTCGACCAGATTACAATTAGAGGATTTGTTCGCGACGGATCAACAAATATTCAATTGAACCAACGTGCTTCCCACACTATTTTTTTCCGCAAATAACTGATATGTAGGAAGCCGGCCGTTGCCTGGGGGCACGAATGATTGAAAATAAAATAATTCATTCGAATAATCTAATAGTTCGTCGCGACTAAATCGATCGCCGCCTGATTCAACTTTACATTGGAAGTCCCATGAATAGATAATCGTTCTTTACATCTGTATACCAATGCCCACAGAGACTACCAGACTGAAATGATCTTGAACAAACTGTTATCTCTGCAAAATTATTTTGGTCTTACTAAGTATTCATGACACTGGGTACTAGAATGACTATAGAAAAATTGAGTTGAAATGATATAATATTTCATCTGACATTTCATCTGTGTTTTAGAAACATGCAAACCCGACCATTCTCGGCAACAAGCACTCGTAAACAAAAACTCAATTGTCCCGAAAACATGTTCTCTTATAGAAAGATCATCACAACAACATCTGGTTAACAAAAATTGAGAAATGCACCGTTTGATGGGGAACTGGGAAATTCACAAAGATTGTGAACAGGGGAGTGATTTTCTCCCAAAATATTTAGTGAACACTCATCATAGCCCAGTAGAAGGAATATTTCCAAAGGAAAAAAATATCTACACAAAGAAAAACCTTGTCAATTGTTAAAGGTTCAAAGAGCAGTCTCGTCAAATGTCAAACTGATATACGACGTAAGTAAAAACGCTGCTCACATATGATTTTTTCAATTTCTGGAGAAGGAATATGTGAATGATCTTAATTTTTTATTTAGTAGGAAATAATCCTAATATACATACATTGGTAAATTACAATTCCTGAATATAGTTAAACACAATAAACGAATAAATGTAGAAAACACACGTATACAAATAGCATAGTAATACAAGAAACAAAATCAAATGAATAATTGATAAAAGTAGTTACGAACAGTTAAATAATGAACAAGTATATTATCGATTAGATCTTATGTAATTTATAAGTACAGTTTTGAACTCCTCAATAGTTTTAGACTCTTTTATGCATATCGGTAGTTCATTATATTCTTTTATACCCTTATAAAATAAAGATCTCATTGAGTTGGCCAGATTGTACTTGGGTAAATGAAGTTGTTGTTCAGTATTTCCTCTAGTTTGATAGCTATGAAATTGAGATCTGAAGACAATGAATGAAGCAAAGTATTCTGGCATTGAATTATTCAAAATTTTGTAAATGAAGGTTATTGTTATTAGATACAGTCTCTGTGACACTGACAGCCATTGTAGAGAGTTTAACATGAAATTGATATTCGTACTACGGTTACATCTCAATATGATGCGAAGTCCTCGATTTTGTAATTTCTGTAAACTAGAAATGTTATTCAATTCAAACGAAAATAGGATACTTCCACAGAAATCAAAGTGAGGTTGAATAATTGTATTATAAACAGTCAACCTAGAATACAAAGAAAGATTTGATGAGACTCTGGTAAAAAAATATATCTTTTTTGATATTTTTTTATAAATGTTATTGGAATGTGCATTGAATGAAAGGGTGTTATCCAGCATGAATCCCAAGTACCTGAATTCGTTCACAAATGTGACTGTTTCACCATCTATTGTAAGGCTATATTGACCTGTATTCATATTCCTAATTTTATATGGCGTCGATAATATCATTGCCTTGGTTTTAGTTATATTCAGTTTGAGTTTATTACTTTCAAGATATGATTGAACAGTCTTTAGTGAGTCATTCATTTTATTAATGGCAATATCCAAATCACTATTTGAGACAGATAACAGAGTATCATCTGCAAAGAGATTGATGAAGTCACATGAATGAAAAAGATGTATATCATTGATATAAATTAGGAACAATAATGGCCCCAAGACACTACCTTGAGGTACACCAAAAGAATTGTCGAGTAGTTCAGAGGAACTTTGATTGATTTCAGTAACTTGTTTGCGATTAGTCAGGTAATTTGTGAACCAATCGAGCACTGTACCTACGATACCAGCAGCCTCTAATTTTCTTAGCAACTTTTTACGATCGATTGTTTCAAATGCTCTTTTTAAATCCAAGAACACTGCAACCACATACTCTCCCCTATCTATGCTTTCTTTCCATTTAGTGAAAGTGAGTTGTAAGGATGACTCGCAAGAATGGTGTTTCCGGAAGCCAGATTGGTTTGCAACAAAAAATTGTTGGTGTTCAAGTATTCTAACAGCTGTTTATATACGGCAAGTTCAAGAATTTTTTCAAGTACTGGCAACATATTGATTGGTCGGAATTCCCAAGAATTTACAGTGTTAGAAACTTTTTGGATAGGTATAACAGTACTAGTTTTTAATTGTCCAGGAAAAACTCCATACTCTAAAAATAAATTAATAAAATACAACAAAACGTGCCCAACAACCCCGTAAATATTTTTCAAAAACTTTGCATCTATAATATCGCCATTGGATTTATCATTCATATTATTGATAATTCTTGTAAGATCATCTAGTTCTATTTTCTGAAACTGTGGAAAACTACCTTCCGATGTTACTACACTTTCCACCACATGATTGTCATCAATGCTGGAGGGAATATCTCCAATGCTCTCGATGAAAAAATTATTGAAACAATCTGCAATCTCATCATCATTTCTTACAATTTTTATTCGTCCTTCGCCATCTTTGAAATGTATACCGTTGTTGAAAACAGATGAATTATTTCTATCATTATTAATTTTTTTAAGTTCTTTCCACATTGGTATTGGATTTCTTTTATTCAAATCTATTTTTTCATAGAAAAACTGCCTCTTTTTAGTTTCAAGTAATTTTACGAACTCGTTTCGGATATTTTTAGAAAAGTTCCAATTTTCCTCTGACTTGTTCCGTATGAATGCCAAATTATGCCCTATCTCTATCAAAGTTCATAAGTTTCAGTTCAATATCATACCATGGAACGCTATTTGACTTGATAGTTACTGATTTTATTGGTGCAATAGTTTCCACTATGAACTCGAATTCAGTTTGAAAATCTTCTAGAAAGGAATTTATATCGGTACTGCCTAACAAAAAATTACATGTTATCAACTCTAAAATGATTTTACCAATATTAGCTGGACTGAGATTTCTATACAATTCAACTACATTTGTATTATGGGAGCTCCTTGTATTATATATATTTATTGAAATCAATGAATGATCGGTAATTTTTGGAGTGTTATGGACTTCTGTGGAAATTTCAAAGTTACTCAGAACATAGTTTACAATAGTATTGCTATTCAGCGTACATCGGGTGAATTCCGTTACATTTTGAGAAAACGTCTATGATATACGCAGAAAATGAAATCATTCGATCCACTGAAAACAAGTTTTAAGTTAGAAGTGTCATTATCTATCATGACATCACTACATGGTATTCCTAAAAAAGTATTACCGAATTTCTCGAAGATTCTTTCAATCACTTCGTCTTTTCCCCACTCCAGTCACCCTATGTGAAGTTATGAATACCATAAAATTGTTTGGGAGAATTCTCCGTGTGTTGATGTTTATGACTTGTACATGAAACTCATCAACGAAACATCAGATATAATTATGGAATTGTTAACCGAACTCATCAACATTATCCTCAGCGCAGAAAACTCACCAGATATTTTCGAATTTTCGATAGTCATTCACTTGTACAAGAAAGGAGATGCATCACAGCATTATCGTCCAATATCCATTATTTGTATCATTTCAAAATTGTTGAAGACTGCTGAAATAAAGAATAACACAATATTTCGAAATTACCGGATTTTTTAGTGGTTCACAATCTGGTCCAAGGGCTGGTCGTTCAACCCAACAGCGGTAATGGATGTGGTGAGAGGCACAGTCGAGGAACTTGAGCGACATGTCAAAGGCTTTCGACTGTGTCGCTCATAACATTTTATGGAAAGGTTACATTCCTCTGGAATTGAAGGGGTTTCACTTTGCTTTTTGATCCTTACCCGAGGCATCTATTTCAGGCTGTCCGTTTCAATGATAATATATCAGATTTTAAATAATTGAATTATGGTGTTACTCAATGCTCTATCTTCGGGTCACTATCACACAATATTTATGTGAACGAGCTTTGCCGATGACACGACATATGTTCGAGTCTGGATAACTTTTCCCTATCGGTATAACGGAATTCAAGGTAAAGTGTCCACAATCTCAAATCGAAAAATGATAAGTCCCAGAGGCTAACTGTAACTATGCGTCAGTTTAAACAGGAAGAAGAAAAAGTGAAGTTGCTAGGTGTTACCTTGAAAAATAAATAAAATATGAATATTCACTTTGACAACTAAAACATAACTGTCAAGTGTGTTGTTTTTTTACGTCAGCTCAGACATATTTCAAATTGTGACCCTTTAAGAACAGTATATTTCTAACTATTTTGGTTATGCTAATTTACCAATCCACTTTTTGGAATGTATAAAATATCACCTATTCTAACCTCAGAGAGACATGCTGACATTAACCACCATAATACTAGGAATTCGGATAATGACTGAGTCCTAGATAATATGACTGCCATCCAGCAATCATCTCATATAGACTTGTCCAGGAGGTCAGTATGTTGAAATGGATGTTACGAAATATGAGAATATGAATTCAGAATCACAAAGTGAAATTGTGAGCGGTTGGGAAATTTCGAAATATTAAAATTATAAAATATATCAGAAAGAGCAACTCTTTGAAAATTTATAATCTGACGGTTCAATATGATTCTCCAGACTTAAAGTAGTACAAATACATAACGAATATGGAAATGAATGGTTTATGTTTTATCGATATTTCCAGTATAGTACCAAGATTTTATGTGAACTGGACTGGACAGTTACAGTATTTGATCCATATCACTGGTATTTCTTCATCATCATTTTTGGTAATATGTTCAAAAGGGGATATGATGTAGTATCACATATTCTAGTTGATGGAGAAACTCAGTTCAACTATTTCAAAAAACCCATATGTTTCAACCCAGTGTTGAAAAAACTCAGTTCAACTATTTCAACAAACCCATATGTTTCGAGCCACTGTTGAAGAAACTCAGTTCAACTTTTTCAAAAAACCCATATGTTTCGACCTGTTGTAGTATGATGGTTTCCGTCTCTACTCCAGATGTGAGTTAAATGAGAAAACGGAGTCTTGGAATGAAGAAATATGATATAATATGGTTCAAGATCGTCAATCAGAGAAAAAAAATCCGTTCCTGTTCATTTGTTCGTCACCCAGAGATAAACAAGTCAAATGACATAAACTCGTCAATTCTTATCTCGCAAGTTTCGAATTCCTGGAGTTTGACGTTCGCAGAGAGACATCATCTGGATAAAAAAACAGTTATTTTCAATAGAGGCTCATATTATATCTTTGACGAAAAAAAAAGTGATACAATAGCTCAGATGCTTAGGAGAACTATATTGTATTCATTATAGGAGGAACCCTCGAAATAATACTTTTGATATTATCCAATTGACCTACCTCCATTAGACCAGCTTGAAATTCTAGCAATTATTCTTCAAAGTAACTATAGTTTTTAGTGAGATTCTCAACTTCTGGGGTAACATCGAATTCTAGAAAACAGCAATAGTATGGATGAGTGATCGATATTATCTAGTCTATCAAATAATTTGAAAGGCACATAAATAACTAACCACCGTTTTTATTAACAGGAATCGAAAGGTTGCTAGCTATCGTTTTCTATATTTGACGGTTGTTCATAAAAAAATGCGAAAAAAACCTATTTGGGCTGCTTTCAGCTCATAGAAGATCACGAAATTTATTGGGAAAGGTATCCATTAAAATACCAGCTATGACAATAATTGAAAAGCGTGTTCCAATCAATAGAAATTACATGGGTTATTGTTCTGGAAAACAGTTGTACTTTCATGCATTTCCGGTTTCATGAACTATCGGCGTGATTACGGTGTTCACGTTGTCTATTCGAGAATTATTATTTTTTATATTGCCTTACTATTGAATATGTATCAATAGAGAATTGATCTATCATTTCGAAGGGTTACATCGAAGGAAAACATAGAGCCATATTCGTGCCCAGAACAAACCAATTCTTCGAAAAATCTGTAGAGCATTCGAAAGAAATTATTGTATTGAGTTTGCTTCAGAAAAACACAATTTGAGACAGTCTTAATTATTATTTATTAAAATACCCCTAATTTGACGGATACAAGAAGAGTAGTATATTATAATAAAAATAATATAGTGAAGTTACTCGAGATAATTATATTCTGTGAAAAAATTTACTGTTCCCATGTAACACCATCAGATCGAATAACTACTGATGGGGTCAGATACGATGATATTGATTAGCATTTTCCTCGTTGAATTAGCTTACTTGAATATCTTACCCATCTGTTTTACTCCGGGGATGACACATTTTTTTGATCGTCAATGCTCACCTGAAATATAAAGCATGTATTAGAAATTCTGATTTTGACTTTGGAGTCTCGGGGGTAGTGTTTGAAAAGAAGAGCCTTATATTTACTGATATCAGACCACGCACGTTACTTATGGGAAATGGCTATGTATAAATTTGTTTCACTTTTTGATATGATGTTCTTCTCGACGCACTGATCAAAAAGGTCGATGGTTACAAATCATATGAAAGGACAGTTCTTAAGATATGGCCATAAGAATATCTATTTTCACATTAGTGTGTATATTATCAGAATTATTCAGCTCTCGTATCTGATCCTGCTTGTCGCTTCACAATTGTCTAAGGAACTATTCTATTTTCGTATCAGATACTCGTGAAATTATCAGATACTACTCTTTACTGGCGATAATAATGGAGCGAATATTTCATTTTATGTTTCCGTATTCACAGAAACAAGAGAAAGAGAAAAGAGTATCCAATACCCAATACTAACTGAAACTGACAATTTTTCAAATAACATCTACCCGGATTCTGAGGAATAGTGTTGAATTTTGATAGTATCAAGACGAAATATATACCCAAAAATTATATCAACTGATTATTTAACCTTACAAAAAAACGTATCCGTAAATATGTCTGAGTTTTTTATATATCATATTAGTCTGTTTGTTGAATTGAATTATTTTTCGATTGTAGATCATCTATCATCTATTTTTTTTTATATGTGATATCAAACTTTTATACAAGAGTAAAGAGTTATCTGTTGGAACTGTGAATCCGGCTGGGATAAGGTGCCCCGAAAATTCCTGAAATTGTTGTGCTGGCTGGACCAATGATGAAGTTGAGGAAACAATAATAACGGGGAACGTAATAATCAATGCGAGTGAGGTATTTTTTACGATTCCAATGAACATTCCACTCTGCTCTGAATGAGATACAGTACCGGTGCATGCCTAGAAAAATATAAGGCGTACTCGAATTATTTCTACTGTTTTGTTGAACTTGAAAATGTCAGGTCTTGAAGAAAAAACAATCCAACAGATTTACAATGAAATAATACAAAGTAAGAATGAAATAAAAAATGCAATACAAGCAAGTGAAGTTAGGGTGAGACTTGATCTCGAAACGCTGAAAAGCAAAGTTACTCACCTAGAGGAAGAAAATAAAGAACTTAAACAAAAAGTGGAATCACTGGAAAGAACAGCAAAGAAAAATAATTTCCTGATTTTTGGCCTAAAAAAATCTTATGAAGAGATCAACTCAGAACATATTTGTGAAGAAATTAACAACCTCCTTGGAGTTAGCATAACGGTGGCAGATATTAACGATATCTACCCCCTAGGAAGATCTTACAATAGCCCAATCAAAGTAGAGTTAATATCTCACTTGAAAAAAAAGATCATTTTCGAAAATTGTAAAAAGCTGAGAGGTACGAACGTTTATATTGTGCACGACCTAACAGAAATTCAGAGAGAAGAAGATAGAATACTACGGAAGCATATGAAAAAAGTCAAAGAAACGGTATCTAATAGAGCTTATATAAGAGGAAACAAACTTGTCGTAAACGAAATCGTATATTCGATCGAAGAACTGGAACCAGCGGATGGAATAGAAGAAGAGACCGCTAAAGTTAACAGTGCGCATCCAACACCAACTACCCAACGAACTGAAATACGGGAACCGACCAGGGAACATCAAGAAGCAAATAGTTCAATTATTGTTGAGAATTCACCATCACCTTCCCAAGATACCCCAAATACCCCAATAGTGAAAAAACCTGCAAAACCGAACAATATACCACTGAAACCTACGATCGGCAAGGAAAAACTAAGGAGTCACTCCACGAAAGAAGTGAAGAAGTAGGTTAGACATCCAAATCCCATGTTCGTTCAATCAAGGTGAACAAACCTTTTATAGTACTGAACCAATTTTATTGAGTGATCATCTGAACTAATTATTGATTATTTTTGGCAATCTTCAATCGAAATTATTTTTTTACCAAATAGTATATAGACTTGTTTTATTGGCACTATGTTTTTTTAATGAAAATTCCTTTCCGTTTTTAAAGGAACCAACTGAATGAAGAAGTAAAATAAATACTGAATTGTATACAGAATGAATCCATATATTAGAGAGTACACAAATGACCCAATTGTCGCAAAAACTATTAGTAATACAGCAAACTTTAAATTTATGGAAAGAAATGGATTGAAATGCCTACATTTGAATATCCGTAGTATATCCAAAAATTTTGATGAATTTTTAATTTTTCTAGGACAAATTTCAGAGTATCGATCTTATCGTTTTATCAGAAACTTATACTGTACAGGACCTCAGTTTATGGCATATTTCTGGATATGTAAGTTTTTAAAATGAAGGCAACGTCAACAAGAATGACGGAGTTATAATTTATATAAGAAATGACTTGGCGTATGAATGCGAAATAAAACATATTGGAGAAATTAAGATACTGGAAATGAATATCTCGATGATGGGAAATAAAATATTAGTCACTGCAATCTATCGATCTCCAAGCACATGCTGTGTAAAATTCAACAATAACCTCTATGAATACTTACAACACATAGATAAATCAGATGTTCATATTATAATTGGGGACATAAACATAGATCTTCTTTCAGACGGTATAGATTCTGAAGAATATAATAACATTCTAAATACTGAAAATTTTATCTCACACGTGAACCAATGTACTAGACCGAGCAGTGGTACATGCCTAGACCATATCTTTATCAAAGCTAAAAATAGTATAAAAATCCATTCCTATGTATTCAAAATAAGCATTACAGATCACTTTGCAGTTTCTGTCGAATTGAATTTGAAAAGGGAAAAGTGGTGTGAACAGAAGGTAAATAAAAAATACACTTACTATGAAAAATTGAAAAAAGATATAGAATACGAAACCTGGAACAACATGTATGAGACTGAAGATGACTGAAGGAAAATGGCCGAGATCTTCATGAATAAACTAACTCATTTGATAGAGAAAAATACCGCCACAGTGAAAATCAAAAAGAAAAAACCTATGAATAAAAAAAAATGGATCACACCTGAATTGATCAAACTTATAAATGATAAGAATCAGAAGTATCAAGATATGATGACAGAGCCGAACAACGCGAATTTGAAAACTGAATACAACTCACTGAAAAACAAATTAAGCAGGTTATTAATATCAGCAAAAAAAAACTATTCGAAAAAGATCATCGACAGTATTAGGAATAATTCCAAAGCACTCTGGGAATGTGTGAATGAAATATGTGAAAAATCTGAATCTTCGTCAGAAATAAAAATTATTATGCTGAATAACGGCGTAGTGACAAACAATCAAATGGAAATCTGTAATTCTTTCAATAAATACTACTCTTCACTAGGAGAAATATATGCCAAAAGAATACCAGATATCGTCGATTACAACACTGAGGAGAAAAAACTTCAAAATTCTATGTGTCTATATGATACCGATGAATTTGAAGTACCTACATGACGTCATAATGAATTTGAAACCTAAAAAATCGCCAGGCTTTGATGGAATTCGCTCGGAAACACTCAAACTTATTTCAAATGAAATCAAAAGACCACTCTCAGACCTTATTAACAAGTGCTTCGAGACAGGATGCTTCCCGAAAGTGTTCAAAACAGGTATAATCAAGCCTTTATACAAAAACGGAGACAAAACGAATATGATCAACTATAGACCTATAACCCTGATATCGAATATTGCAAAAGTTATCGTAGAAATTTTACAAAAACGGCTTATGAAATTCACAAAGAAATACAAACTGATAGCCGACCAGCAGTATGGATTTCGAGAGGGGAGATCGACAGAAGATGCAATACAAGCTTTAACATCCTACATATATGAAGCCCTAGACAAAAAAAATTCAATAATGTGCATCTTTGTCGATCTCTCCAAAGCATTTGATACGGTTAGCCATTGTAAACTTCTGAAAAAATTGGAAAATTGTGGGATACGAGGAAGAACATATGACATATTTAAGAGTTATCTGAGTAATCGTGAACAGAGAGTTAGTATCGGTAATAATCTCAGTAGACCTGAAATAGTGACATATGGCGTTCCCCAGGGAACCATACTAGGACCTATTCTGTTTACAATTTATCTGAATGAACTCCTACTTCTCCAAACAAAGGGTAAAATATTAAGCTTTGCTGACGATACTGCCATTCTATATAAAGGTTCAAACTGGCAGCAATTGAAGACATCAGCTGAAGAGGATTTTACAAAAATCGAGAGATGGTTCTCACACAATAAACTCACAATTAATTATGATAAAACCAAATACCTACCGTTCGCCTCATACTCCAATGGATTACCAAATATGGGACCTCTGAAGATTGGTGATACATATTGTATTCCTGAAAGTCAATCCATCAAATATCTTGGAATCACTGAAGATAGGCATTTACGCTGGGATCTCCAAACAAATAATACGGTTAGGAAGTTGAGAGGTACTCTTTCCAAATTCAAATATTTGAGAAACTTTCTGGATAAGTGCCATCTAAAAACGTTATACTACGCACTCGTACAATCTCAAATATCCTATGGTATAATAGGTTGGGGAGGGGTAAATGACTGCTACCTCAGAAACCTGCATGTCATCCAAAAGTGGATACTGAAAATCATTCTCAATAAAGGCAGAACTTATTCTAGTAATAGTCTGTAAAAGGAAGCTGCTGTTCTGGACATAGGCCAACTGTTCTATCTGAGTATAATGAACGCTATTAAAAAAGGAAAAATTCATTTGGAACCAGTTATCCACTCCTATAATACTAGAAACAGAGGTAAACTCCTAAAAAAACCGCGTTTTGAAAGAACTATAGGGCAAAAAACGCTCAATACATAGCTCCACGACTTTACCAGATATTACCAGAAGAAATAAAAACAACCATCAATCTAAAAACATTCAAAAACAAATTGAAAAAATGGTTAATGGAAAGCGAAAGATCCTTCCTCCAAGAAATTGTCAATTAATTGTATATATCTTTCTTTTATAAACTACTTCCTAATATCTTTTAAATGTGCTATTATATACACATATACTTGAACACAATACAGTACTTCACTCACTCACTGATTTGCGCTTATATGAACTGAAAGATTATACTCATCCTATAACGGAACTGTCGTTACTGTGATACTTACTGTGATATTTACCTGACTGTGACTTTTACTCGATAGTGACAATGCCAGTAACATACTGATCGTGTTAGTCTATGATATTCCAACTCAACTATGATATCCATACAATTTATCCAATTATGTATTACTATTTTATCTTCAATCTATAAGTTATTTTATTTATCTGGTCACGAGAATAATCAAAATCTGCCATCCCATTTACAATGTATTTTAGAATTAGAATTAGTATTGATATCTTCTGGCTATATCACGCACAAGCGATACTTATGTTATTGCTTCTGAGATGCCCTTGTTTATTTATATCTTCTTAATGTACCTAAACCTTAACTCTATGTACATTCGATAAATAAACATTATTATTATTATTATTATGGCTAGATTTTTCAATACACCATTGAGAAATATGATTCCTTTTAATGAAAGATTTGGAATTCACACAGGATCGAAACAGCATTGTTTACCTCCTAGGATTTTTCAGTGGTTCGCAAATCTACTGTTTCAAATATTTTTTTAATTGATGAAAAGTGTAGATACATTGCAAAAACGAATGTGTGCAATTATTCCATATCAAGTGTGTATTTTCATAAATAGGAGACCCTATATTCTTTGAAAGAAGTTCTTCACCAATAGATTGAACTTCCACCCCAAAGGTTTCAATCGTTCATTCGAAATATTCACGCTTTGTGAGTTATTTTTACGTCACAATAGAAGAAGATGAGCAGCTCGATGTGGCAAATACTACAGTTGGTCTCTCAGATGCCAGAATTTCATTTATGACTCCAGGTGGAGGACCTCACGTGCGGAGGTTCTCTTTGTTTTCATCAGCTAGCACTAGTTTGATAAAAAAAGTATTTTTATTGTTTCCTTATGGTAGCACGAGAAAAATAAATGATATATATTTTTCATTCAATCGTGATATTCAGTATCCAATATATCCGAATGAACTATGTGGGAGAGTCCATTAAAATCATTATTTTGGTAGAGGTTGCTCCTAATGGTTTATGGGTATTGAAATAACGTTCCTGTGAATATTTTATGTCATTTCCTCGATTTATATGTATTCACGGATTGATATAAACTCATGATAAATTTTCTAGGAAAAATATTGGTTGAGTGATCGATATTTTTCATCAAATAACATTCAACGTGTTCTCAATCTAACAGGACCTAAAATATTTCTCTGTGGCAAATCAGAACTGTTAACTTCACAACTTCCTGTTGTTCAAACAATTCGGCGTATCAAATATGCATTGATTAATTATTACTATTCTAAGAATACTTACTTCGTTGGCAAAATGCGGGTCCAGTGTGAGTACCTATCATGTGTTCAGTGTTCAATGAAAAATCACTTTCGCATCTGAGATTTCAATGACACGGTGAAATAAATGAATGCTAATTTTTATTATCAAAAACTTCACGGTTATATATTTTTCTGAATAGTCCAGTTCATCTAGTTCTATTTAATTTTTTTTCTTATTATGCACCTGCATTGAAATTTTGGAAAGGAAAACAACTGATAACAATATGAGAATCAATAAGTAGAAAAATAAAACTGTGCTCATTCAAAAAATGATAGTTGAACTCGTTACAAGTGAAGTACGTCTGTGGTTATTTTTCAGAGCATGTTGGGCGACACTGGACTTTTCTCTCCTTACGTATTTCTGCTCGGGCCAATGTATAATTGGCCAGAGCCGAAGAGCTAAAAACACCCGTTTCAGAAAGGATCATTCACACATGAGATATGGAAAAGTAGAAAAGTAAGTTGTAGCCCATCATGCTCTAGTCAATGACCACAAAATTGGTGAAAGCAATCCGAAACTGATGAAGCTTGTGCATGACACAGGGCTTCTCGAAGGAGTCGGAAGTCTAGAGATGTCAAAATGTAAAAAATGAAATAAATGGTGACAAAGGACCTATTCTTTTAAATCCACGTTTCAATTCATTTTCTAAAAATTGAATTAGAAGAATTAGTGGTAACAGTAGTAAGTAGTTTGGTGTCAAGGTAATAAACTCGATTTCTACAAAAAGTTTCAACTTTCTCACGAAACGTTCCAATATCATCGTTTATGTTTATTTCACATCAATTCGACCTCTCAATAATGGTTACCAAGCAAATTAGCGTGGAAAAATGGTATATTACATTACTGGAAGGTGAGTAGCTTATTACGCACGAGCGAGAATATGTGGGCACAAGAGCACGAGGCTTGAGCTGAGTGCGGTAATTCGCGATCCACGTAATTGGCCTTATCCTCGAGTTTGTACTATTTCTAATCCCACCATGCTTGTGCATCAATTTTTGGTGGTGTAACACATATTTTTTTCGCCATCACCCATTGTTGATGACCGACGAGACACTGAATGATAACAAGTAGTTAAAAGCAACTGCCCGTCGATTCATGGATATAACTTGATTCAGAGCCGGTCTTTTCACTTACAGATAAAATCCTTGATAACTGTATCTTGCAGATATTCTCCTTCTACCGTCTTTTCACCTTCAAGTAGACCTATCTGATAGATAAATACAGGGTATTTGTAGGATAACTTGTCTGGCACTTTGGGTTGTGGATAAAGCGGTATTTGTAGGATAAGTGCCACAAAACAATACTGTTTTCAACATAATTATGTGTTTTATGCATGAATGAGTGTGCAGGCAAATTATGAAATGCATAGTTTTTGACAAAGCTGTTCCTCAAGCTGTTAGAGTGCTGAGATTAAAATTAAATTAGAGATTTTGTGAATTTTGTAATGATGGACGTAGTTGAAGATATAGATTTGCTGTTAGATTACGATTTTAATGAAATAATCAATATTGCGATGCGGGAATATAACATTAGACCCCGAACAGACCATTTCAACTATTGGGATAATCAAACATTTTTCAAACGTTTTCGACTCTTCAAACCAACCGTCATTATATTATTAGAAGAAATTAATGAAGAAATCCGGAATCCCACAGAAAGGTAAATAACACAAAATACTTTCTTCATTTGGACCTTTTTACTGAGGTTTCATGTGAGAGAGCTCTTACCTTTGCTTATAAGGACTAGGGCTAACTACTTTTTTTTAATATACATAATATGCCATTTATTTCCAATTGAAGCTTTTATATTATATGTTATAAGTAGGAGAGTTTGGAGGCATTCACAAATCTTCTGCTGGAGAACGTTTCATCAGAATTCCAAAGATATTTTCTACCAAGTCGCATCTTTTAATTTCCACATGTTGGATTCTGTATTTTTATTTTCCAAGATGTTTTGACATTCAAACACACTTTTACTGACAAGCTGGTCTCGTGTTGTGTGAAATTCGGAGCCCTGTCCACTTTTTTCTCAAACTTTTCTTTTCCATATTCGAAATCGAGAAAAAAACAAATCGTACCGCCGAGAACACGAAATATTTGAAAATTTTCTGTTCACTGTTAACACTAGCACAAACACATATTTTGTTCTCTGTTGTAAGGCCAAACACTTATAAATGTACAGTTTTGACAGCATCATGAAGTTAGGTACAATTCCAAGTCCTAGATAGGTACCTGAAGGATAGAATACCAAGAAAAGACGGAAGAAAGTTGTCCCTTGGATAATTCTTTCTGAGAAATTTATCCGATAGATAGGTACCAGAGACTTTATCGGAAGATGAAAAGACCGGCCCTCAGTACCAATTTACAAACTGTTGAACTATACATTTTCTGAAAAAATGATGTGTGATTCAATTTCAACGAAAAATTTGCTGAATTTGGTTTAGGACAATTGAGTGCAGTCATGAAAAAAAATTTATCACGTTTAATGTTACATCATTGAGAAAAATATCCGGAAGCGGCCGCCATTAATTTAGAATACATCTGTTTTCTAAATGAGTCATTACCTTAATATGTCATAAACGATTCAAAATGATGGGAGAAGAAAAATATTTTATCGACATCATCGCATAGATATTTCAAATACTCTTGGTTATGGAGATGAGGCCCACACGCAAGCTGAGGTTCATTCAATAATAAATATCCGGATAGGAATATTACAAACGTTCGAGGGGAGGAAAGTCGGGCAAAATTTTGGAATTTCGTCCATGTTGGTGTGATTAGAAGAATGGCCCACCAGATGTCACGGAAGATCAACAGTTTATATTATTTTTATCATTGCAAGAAAATCCTCATGAACCTACTCGTCAAGTTACATTGAAACAATCTTTGTGTCAAACTTCTGTTTTGAATTTCTCAATAACGAATAAGTGCAGGTGAAGGTGATATCGATCGAAGACGAGAATTTAGTGAATTAGTGTTGAATCAGTATACATCTCCGATGAGAAAATCTTCTGCTCGAATGGTAAATAGACAGAAAGAACCCCCACTGAGCGAAAGAACTATCCACAAGCAACGTGTACATAGTTGTTGATGCAGTTGTGAGATCTTTTTTCATTGACGGTTCAATGGACAAATATTCAATGACAAATATTTGGATCCACTAAGACACCATAAAACTCCGGTACCTGCGACTCTACACCCACATCATCGAAATTATCGGCAACATGACATTTCACTATGGTACCAGCAAGATGAAGCGGCTCCACATCACGCACGACATGTACGTGAATGGTCAAAAGAAGAACATTTTGACTGATATTTATTTTATTTCTCGTACATACTGATATGTAACACACAAAAACTTATGGCATTCACACACGGAAACACGCGTTCTTTCCTTGATTTTATCAAGATGGCACATTGCCATTGAAAAATGTATAATGAGTTCAGAAGAGTGATGACGACAGTGATGACGACATCAAAAATATGAGTAGACCAACCAATGCGTATCTGAAAAATATTTCGACGTCTCAGAGCTTTTTTTTCCAAAGGCTAAATCAAGCTCTCACCAAATCTGTTTCAACTTCAACGTGCTCTCTGTGTGTGAAATTGAGGTATTTTCGAAAGTTATACAAAGACTGACAATAGTCAGATTTAAATTAATGCTACTAGTCGTTACTATGTCGTAGGAAGGAGATCATCATGAAAACTGAATAACAGAACTTCCCATGTTTTTATGCCACTTATGTTTGTGACTAACTAACTGCAGTTTAGTCCTATACGGACATTATCGAACTTATACTAAAAACTGTGTAAAGAAACTGCACTAACGTTAGTCACAATTGTGAGTGATGTAAAAACATAATTTTCATTTCTCAATTTTCTTCAGATATCAAATGATGATTGTTCATCTGATACTCCTAACTCAGAGATATTGCATCGAATCAATGTGTTATTGAAAAATGTCTTGTTAATTCCATCATCAGTAGCTTCACCATACATAGTTGCATTTTCCTTAATGTCAATCTGAACAATGGGATTTTGAAAAAAAACAAAATTGATTTTATACTTTTTTCAGCTTTGCATATTCCTACATCCATATTCATATATTCTTGTTGATGATTCCGATTTCGTACAAACATACTTTGATACAAGTTTGGTGTGATTTCATATGCCATAAATGTAAAAATCCGAATAGAGGTCTGAAAAAGAATCTGAAAGGGTGGTCCATTGCAGGTGAATAATTCAACCCATATTTATGTAAACATAAAAATATGTTACCGTCATCTATCCACGATCGATATATCCTAATTGAAAACCTACATCAAACGTTTCAGTCCATTTAATATTTCCGTACAGAACATTCATGACCATTTCGAAAAATACATTTCATATCCAGTTGGTTTTCATTTCAGGATATTGGTTAGAGTTTTGTTTGTCGGAAAAAATGAAGTGGGAATGTTTGACATTATTGGATGGATACGACATTTTGATATAAAAAACTCTAATAATATTAAATTTTTTGGTGTATCCCTCGATTCATTCAGATTTTAGTTGCTAACATACCGAGTACGACTCACATCATTTTTTTCATAAAAATTATTTGTGGCCGAATGAGGAATGTAACTCTCACAGAAATTTGTGAATAATTTTCTTCACAATCATTTCAAGACAACATGATGAACTAAGAGATAAATTTTGCATTCTAGTCTCATACGAAAACTGTCAATACAAGAAATATGTCCACGAGCACAAGAGAAAGGGTTAGTGAAGACTGTTCTGACTGGTTGGAAAATGACAAATATTATACTTCGGTTGGTCCCATCCGAATAGATCACCTTGTAGATCACCTTGTAGTAGTAAGTGAATTGAAGAAAATTTTCCATATGTGGTGTGGCAAACAAAAAAACGATGCTCAGTGAAAACAACGTAGAAACTTGACGAACACTACGGAAACTCGGGGAAAAACTCCGTTCCTCCTCGTCCAGTAAGTAAGTTTGTTCTTAATGTTTTTTGTCATGTTTTAGAGAATCCAACGAAATGAGTGGACGTATAATTGGAAATAGATGGGACTGACAATGAATTCTGATCATTGATCATCGGCAGGGGCAATCTACCTTGTAGATCAACATACGGCTGAACTTTATTCATCATCCTACGCCGTTTTCTGCCCTGCATGCTTTTTGAGTTGTGCCAGCCGAGTGTCTCGCGCCCAAAAACAATTTTTCTTTGGTTGGCGCAGGTCCGCAGATTTGACATCGGAATTTTCCGCCACCAACAGTGAATCTTTCCGTAGTGATAACACTGTTACTACTATACTGGGAGATGATCCGACTGAAGCAAAGTCTTACGGTAGCGATATCCAGGATGATTTTGCACTGCGGTGGTTGTATCTATCTGACACAAGGACAAGAGAACGACAACGAAGAACCTGAAGAAACTCGAGGACAAACTCCGTTCTTACTCGTCGTAAGTAAGTTTATTTTGTCACGTTTTAGAATGGAACCAGAGACGTGAGTGGACATATAATTGGAAACAGCTGAGACTGGTAATGATTTCTGATCATTGATCATCGGCAGGGGCAATCTACTTTGTAGATCATTCTACGACTGACCTTCAATCTTCATACGCCGTTTTTTTTTGTCCGGCACACTTCCTGAGTTGTGCTCGCCGAGTGTCTCGCGCACGAAAACATTTTCTTTTTTGTTGGCGCAGGTTCTAGACCATTACACTACCTCATATCCACCCCAATTGAATCCGGTAGTTCAGACCTTTTTTCTCGGCATCTGAGTTGAATTATAAGGAGAATAATCAGTTCATTTAGACTACTTCAGTGGTATGAGTTCAGTCTGAATAAAATTTTGATCGCCTTTTAATAATTCTTTGAACATCTATAAGGTGATCTATTCGGATGGGACCAACCAAAGTATAATTGAGGATTAAACGACTTACCTAAAGGAAGTTCAATCCAAATTATACGAGGTTGGTCACATCCGAATAGAGAGACACCCACCCATCTCAAAGGAGAAAAAAAAATCCAATATATTATTTTTTCTGTCATCCCGACCCAAAAAAGGCGATATCATCGCAAGGTATATTGACGGATATTCGAGTGAGGAATCGTGAGATAGGGGCATCGTGAATCATTCTTTCTTTCAACTTGCGCATTTCAGTCATAGAGGTACTACTACAAGGTGATCTACGAGGTGATCTATTCGGATGTGACCAACCTCGTATAATTTGGATTGAACTTCCTTCAGGTAAGTCGTTTAATCCTCAATTATCGATAAGAATAGGAGAATGGGGGAGCTATTTATTATGTTATTTATTTATTATGACTCGGACTGAATGTTTGCAGAGGAAACAAATACGAAACAGTAATTGAAGAACCAAAGTCATAATTTTCGAAGGCGTTCCAAAGGATGAGAGGCAAACGACAACGTGAAGACTATAGCAACGGTTTCCCTGTTAACATTTGAAATAATTGATATTTTCAGGTTGCAATGATTTCTGAGTACGATTTTTTATTTTTATTTGCTAGTATGAATATTGTGAAATAACTACGTAAGCATGATAAAATTTCCTCGAGGACAAATAGTAATGATTTGTCTTCCTGACCTACTTGGCAACTTTTATTCAACTTCCCACTCCATCGCTGGCAGAAGGAAGACAAGTGGCATTTGTATAAATATAAAAAGTTCCTTCTATTTTTATGGCATATTCAACCTAACCCCATTCTGCTTCTCACTAAAATTCTTGCGTGTAGTATCGATATAATTTTGAAATAGTAAGGCGTGTGACGGCAATTATCTGGTTCTGATGACTGTACCTGCTTACAGTCCTTCAGTTTGAGATGGTGATAAGAACATAAAGTGCAATGAGTTACCGTCATCACTCATAACCAGTTCTTTGCTTAGTGAATTGTCTAGAGGTTGAAAAAGCAATAGAACAAAAAAAATTGAAGGGTTGTAGATATCATTTCTGATTTGGCAGTAATATTGCCGAGAACGAGTTTGTCCAGGTGAGCCAAAGGAAATATTTCCTTCTCTACTTTAGTTAGTGAGTTCAGATACTGGTGTATACCCACATATGTGGAGAGAAAAAACAAACACCTACGGTGAAATAATTACCGACAGCCTGCATTATGGTGAATAATTTTTTGATCAGAACACCGAAGTACATAATTAATTCATTCTTCTGAAGAAGTGAGAGAAAGTGCTTCTTGAATTTGAGATGTGTGAAATAAGTTCTCGTAGAGCTTGAGTCCCTTTTTTGGAAAATAATTTTTCTCCACAAGATATGAAATTTCATCATAAATGTGGATTGCTTGAGATCTGAACAACAACTAAAGTGGAACAAGAAGAATTATGTAAACATGTTTTATGGCGGACGATATGCTCCAGAAGTAGAAAAAGCATTTTCTTGGGACAGGAGACGAACTGGCTAAAGTATTTTGTGAAATAGCACTTATTGATATGAAGAAGAATCACACTGTTATGCACTCAATATTTTCTACAAATCGTTTGCTACCTACTACTTTGTCGGAAAAAGTATTGAATAATGGTATCCAGGAATGTGTTTGAGCGTTGAGAAATTTATATGACCGTTATGAGTCGACAGAGTAAATAACTCCTTTCTGTAGTAGGCTACAGCAGTATCGTACAGAAGAACTCATTCGTCATTAGAATACAGAGTTTTTGTTGAATACTTCGGAGGTTTCGATACAATTCATTAAAAGGACTTTGTTTTATAACACCCCAAAGTGTTATAGGTATATATGGAATGTTTTGCCCTAACAAACGACTCCATAACTCGAAAGACCTACCATAAATGAGTTATAATGAATTTTGGAGCGAGAACTATTGAAAATATATTGTCATACAACACAAGTTATTGCAAATTTGAATATGATTCTATTATCACAGCTAACCACATCACTTTGTATTTAAGGGGTATTATATGATGACCATTTTTAAGATGGCGCGCAAAATATGTTTCATAAAATCATTGCAACTGAAAAGTCTTAATTCGGTAATCGATTCAGTTTTTATCCATTTCAAAATGAACAACGAAAATATTGGTCAATTGTCATCAATTATAAAACAAAGTAGTGTCGCCTGCGTAGCATAAACTCTTTCCAATGAAACATAGTCCATTCACATAGATAGTTAACATAAAGGGCCCCTTGTATGTTCTTTATAAAGAACCCCAAAAAAAGTTTTTCGTTTATCGCTCAAGACATTTTTGCTGGAATAGTGTCACACTGTGGAACGTTATCATGTCAAATTCAATCGGGTTAATGCACCCAGCGTGAGTTGGTATTTATAATTCAACTTCAACGAACCTGCTCGCCTGAAAACCACTCGTGAATCTGCAAGTTCAATTCCTGGGAATGTGGAATTGAACGAGCGAGTCATTCACGAGTTCTGTATATGAATTTATCCGAAATGGGTCATTGGAATTAGAAACTTGGGAGTAACTTATCTCATTGATGTAACCACAGCATCACCAACTCCTACCAATGCGCACCTTGTTTTGATTTCTGCATACAGCGTCGGTGGTTGAGACAGAGGAATTCAAATCAGTGGTTTATCGCTGAATAATACAAGGAATCTGTCGAAACTTCTGAGATTATTTCAGATTCAAATGATCAAGCAATCGCGTGTAATATCAAAAATGTATATTGCCGAAACTACGTATTTATGATGAAAAATTGCTATGATCAGCAGCTGAAAACAATTGTGTTCTCGATGTGCAGTAGCATATTACAGAACAAGGCGTAACGTGTATCGGTTATCTCGAATGAGAAAGTTTACTTATTCAAACATTTGTGTACATTTCATTCCCAATCATCTTCGAAAATTTACGACCTGCATCAAGCTTACAACAGATGCCATTATTTTAATTATTTATGGATGTCACAACTGGATAGAATATTCAGAATGTTTCACGAAACGAAACGTCAAACCTATCTGTAAAGGGCTAGCTTTATTTATTCATTCATTTATTTATGATCTATGGCTTTTATTGGTAGACATCAACTTACAAGGAACAAACACACAGAAAAAGAAAAGAAGGATCTAACAAAAGGACGAGTTAGCTCCAGTTCACACCCAACAGAGGATGGAACGGGTGCTGTATTGCACTCAACCTATCTATCTACGTGAATTTTGTGTACCAATGATTCTATTGGTAAACGGTAGTTCAAGCCAGAGTTTCACTTGTAAGCTGCCGACGTTTGATCGAAACTGCAGCTTTGGGAAATCGCATTTGTATCATTTCCTAAAATCAAAAAATATTCGCTTCGACTCTCATTCCTCAGATCATGAAGGATTTGGCTAAACAAAAACATAATAGTTAATGCACCCGGGTTGCTATGTCTTGGATATAACCGAAAGTAGTTTTCTTTAATACATTCAGTATCAACTTCGGTATCCACAATTTGCATAGTTTGTATACCTTTGTATATAATACATTTGTTAAGATTTATAGGAAAAACATGCACCAAATGCTCACTGGTTTCACCAATGGAAACCACTATAGAGTGCCTACTTTTCCTGGATTTCCGATTGAAAATTTACAGAGCAGCTGATTGTTAGTCGAAGGTGAATGCTAGTTAAGAAAAATCCCAGACTATGCGGACTCCAACTTGGTTAATATGTACTGATGGAGTAAAATCTGTTTTTCAGGCTATTGTTGCTATGTACGCCCTCTAATAGAGAACAGACCAACAGTTCCCCTTTGTCATCCAGGTCACGTGGTATTTCAATGTCTGCTTCAGCGACGTACATGTGCCAGCATAGGAGGGGGGGAGCGGGTAGAGAACCTTACTCGTAACGAACTCAATTAAAGCCACTTTGTTCGCTTGTTTGTTGAAGTTTATTGGGAGAAGGCATTCTCTTACTGATATCCATGAACTCAGTTGTTTCCCAGTTTTCGTAGAGGTGAATTGGATATTAATTAGTGTAACGTGGCTTGTTGGAGTTGTTTGATAGATACATCACTTATAAATCATAGACTGAAGTTGCATCTCTGAGAAATCATCTCGGAAAAGAAACTTCGAATTGATTGCCATTGAAATGTTGACAAACTGATAGTACTGTCTGAAAGTCATTATTTTGTGATGGATGAATTTTTTCTTTTCTTTTGGAGTTCTCAACTGACCACAATCTGGAAAAATGGGAACTGATATTGGAACCTAAACAAGTGTAGAAGGGCAGATTTTTAATCCACCCCTAAAAGTTGCTGCGTGAATTGGATTCTGAATGGATCACGTTCTTATTAGTCAGCAACTTCTCGTGTAACTCAAATTTGTCTATAAAAAAATACCAAAATCAATATTCATCAGAATACTTATCGTTGTCAACTTTCCGGAAACCATATCTGCTTCCTTTTTCAAAACTTGTTCAAGAATATTCCTCTCGAAAGTTAGTTTTCGAAAATATGTCAAAGATCTGATTTTTGACATATTATTCTGTCTTTCAAGAAGAGGAGCAAGGTGCGATTCATATCAACTGAAATTGTGGAGATATAAATATCCCCAGAGAGCATAATGAAAGCAGATTCCATCAACCTGTGTGTCGGTCCTGACATTGATCATCCTTGCCATCATTCGAGTGTCATTCCATTCTACTGTGTGATCTCCTTTGTCAGTGAGAATATATTAGGATAATTTCGAACAACTAATCTGTCTGTTCGTGATGTGCATCTTGTGTTCACTCTTTCACACTTTTAGAGGTCTGGATATTTCACCGATATACTTTCGACCGCACGAACAAGGATTTTAATAAATAAATACAATTCTTTGTGTTTTCTATTTGTTGAGGCTACCGATCGTTGATATTATATTATTTGGTTAGTATAAGCCCGCTCTAAGCGGTACTCGTGTACAACAAAAAATACTCCAGTCAAGGCTCAAAACAATCGATAGAAATCATTTTCAATTTGCAATCAAATATGATGGATCTACCGGTGCTATTCGCGTCTTTTTTGTTTATCAAGAAAAGAATACGAAGGAGGTAACAATTAGTGTGGACAATGAGATGTACGAATAGATGATGATCAGTGATATGAAAAGTTGCTTCGAAAACGCAACATGGAACCACATGCCTATTACATTTTATACCAGATTGAAACCATGATTAACACCGTTATGTAAATTTGTTCTGATTACCAAAAAATTCAAGTTTTTCATCACCTTCCCGCCAAGATACTAGTGATAGATTGTTAATAACAACCTCAGTTTTCTAGCGCAGAATTCTGAATAATCGAACGATTTTTCTGCTCGTTTTTAGATCTAATATACTTTGTGTCTCTCGATACTTTCCTACAGAATATATCATCTGACAAACACAACGACATACGAAGTGCACTTTAAAAATGGATGGATAGATAGAGTAAACTCAATCGACATAAGGGTTATTCTTTGATTGATGCAGGCTGTTGGAGCATTCATGACTTGGAAGACTCTCAGAGCAAAACGGAGATTTCGAAACCAGATTTCTGGAAAAGATTCCCTTTCGCCTGCAAGAAGCATTTTTTGTAATAAGCTGACAGAAAGCGTTGTCCTCCTAATTTGACCCATTGAATCAGAATCTGCTTTTTGCCTAGCCAAAATTTTTACCGGAAGATATTGAAGATGCCGACTGATATGTCGTTCTATTTGTGCGATATGAGTCAGTGGCCATGATTTAGAAGTCAACAAATACGAAGAAGATCGTAAGAAGTCGACTGGAAGTGACTTATACAATATGGCTGCAAAAATGTTTATATCATAAATTTTCTTCAAATGCCCAATTTCAACCGATTTCAAATTGTTTTCCCGGTTAATTGAGCGACGAGATATTGTTTCAAGAAATATTTGCACTACTGGGTGAACAAAATTCAATAAAGCATATATCGCGATACATGAACAGCCGCTACGACTGATTTTATCTCTTCAGTGACTGTCACCGTCACTTACGGGGGTTTCTTCACTGAATACATGGATAGCTCGAGTTGGTCACGAAGGCTATTAAGACGCTGAATGTTGTCTGAAATTTATTTCGTTATTTTTGAATTGACCCTCATATGAGATGTGAGTTCTTTATTCATTCACTTACACAGGGTGTACTTAAAGCGTGTGGTAGAGGGTGCTGCAAGGCCGAAGAATACATATCAAGTATTGCAAGAGTTGATCTCAGGTAAGGCTAGGCCTCCAGGCCAAGAGACCATGACTCGAAGCGGCAGCTCGTGCATCGAATTTCGACTGGAAGATTGACGAATTACCGACCAACCATGATATTTCATTGAAACCAACCAGTAAACTAATACATTGCATCTCACGCTAACGTGAGGATATAATGTAAGTAACGCTGGCAGATGTGAACGAGTCAATAGGTGAAATCTAAGCGTATGCTTCGCGTATGGCTTATAGATGGAATACCTGAAGAAATAAAATCCATACATATCCGTGACATTTATCGGAAGTTAGCTCCAGAGAGAGTCCAAAATATACTGGTCTTCTACGCTTCAACTGACAATGATGGGGCATTAGAAGTCGCATCTATTACGAAGCCCACCGCACCGAAAACATCCCAATGCTCTCTTCTGAGCAACTTTGGGGATATGCCCCCAGGAACGTGCCTTCATCAATGCAGAGAAGTTCTTTGTTCAGCATTTGTTTGAGAAACGGTGTACCTAAGGTGATATTACTCTCAGCTGTGGTTATTTCCCAATATTTTCAATGATATTTTTGGTGCAGACAGGCTGATGCGGAGGTTGAGACGGTAGATGAGGAAAGAAACCTCAAAAATGATAAAAGAGATTGACTCTCATATGCTTGAATTTCGTACTTCCGGTTGAGCAAATTTTCCTTGAAACAAGATTTTCGTTCCCAATAATGTGGAACTTCAACATAAAATCGATCGAAATTATGCATTAGCAAAAAACCTATGGCCAACTTGTACTTTTCACTTCATGTCGATTTCTTGTGCTCTTTTCCGTATTTGTTGACCCCCAAAAGATGGCCATAGACTCCAATATAGCACAAAAAGACCGTTATGAACGAAACAGACAAATTCTATACAGACATTATCAGACGAATTAGTGAATTGATTTTAAAGTTGTACTGAAACTATATTTTCTAGTGTGAATTTTTCTTCTGTTGTTCAGTTCCTATTAAAATCCCTCCACTCTGAAATTGAAATGTTTTCATATTGCATACGAGGATAAATAATCCAGTATGTTCTTTTGTGACAAATACCTACCTCAATTGCAGCAACTGATATACGTTGCACGAATTACGGTTGATTGCATATGCTCGTGTAATATATTTGAATATCGTGCCGAATTTGGGACATTTGATTTTTTGTAGTTGTTGAAATTGTTGGCAGCTTTTCTACCCCATATCTGCTTTCTTCTTTGGAAAGTGAGAATTTTTGAATGACTCTCTCTGATCATTTCCTATCGAATACATAAATAATGGTGTCAAGTCAGAAATTAACAATTCCTACATCTGTTTGGTCCCCTGAGTCCTCTAGAAAAATAAAATCAATTGAAAATGTTATACACATTGAAACTCTTCCAGATACTTCAATGAAAATATATTTGTACCACAACTTATTTTCGATCAAGGAAGGGTTAAACGTTATCAGAGTGGTGAACCAGAGTATTTTTTTTGCTTCCAAAAGTTCCAAGCTCAGTTGAGCCACGACCCATACCTATTTCACCCCAAAGTATTTGACTGATAATGTCCCTCTACAGAAACAAACAACAAATATAAGTGACGATATGATCCAGTCATGATTGTCTTTCAAGTAGAAGCACACAGTGATCCTAGAGTATTCCCTGCAAACATATATCTTATGAACTCGTCCACATTATGATTATTACAATTCACTCAGAAATTTCTGATCAATCTTTCGCCCACAGAGATATCGCTTTCATCTTCAATCTTGAAGATCACGATCCATTTTTACTGTCGAAAAGAACGTATAGGGCTTTCGTGATGAAGGAATATAGACTATCGTCGGGGAAAAAAGACTCTAATATGATTTCCACTCATCTAATTGGAGTTCCTGTGGTAGATTTATTGCGATACAGTTCATTAGTGAGAGTGTGAAAGATTTTCATTGTATGCCCTATATTTTCCATCGGTTGGCTCAAATAACGAAACCGTTAATTGGAGATTGTCACGCGAACCAGTCATCAACACATGTGTAGTTCCTGCCAATAATTGAAAATGGGTCATAAACTCCTCACGACGGTTTTTCATTTGCTACCGTCGATATATTGTAAAGTATCGAGAAAGAAATGGTAATTAGTGGAAGTAGAATACTTTGTATGTTTCCCCTCTCTGGACGAACAGAATGATTTGCTGTGAAAAAAAAAACGCGCAGTCACGTTGATAAAAATTTCTCAGAAGAGACCTGGATGGAAATCTTCGAATCGAGATTCGGTTACAAAATTTTTTTTTCAGTGTCAATAGTTTAATGATAGAGCCAAGATAGACCAAAGATAAAAAAAAGAAGGAGATGGAAGAAAGAACCAAGTATAATAACTCTTTCATCGTCTTGAAATTGATCATGTTTCCAATAAAAAGTATGGAAACGATTTTACGAGAAGTTCAGAGAAACAGTTCATTCAAACATATTCGATGAGGGTGGGACAACTTTGTCAATGAGCTGAATCAATCTTTGAGTGGATACCCATTGCAAACTCATTCATTTCATGGGAAGGACGTTTGTAGTTTCTACCAGTAGCTGGATATCTGGGTCAGCGATAAAAGCGTGATAAAATATACTCAGGACATAGTGTAATGTCGAAGACAGTCGCAATACTCGATTTCTGAAAAAAAAACAACTCAAGGAATTTCATTAAGAATCTCATACGAAGTTCACCGATTCAAACAAATTTTCACTAACTTCATTTTCATTGCATTAAATCAAGTAATTTTCCTGACTAGTTTTGGGTTAGGAGAATTCAGTCAATATTGAATGTTATTCTTCCGAAGATATATGTCTTCTGTTATATCAACCTTTCACTTCTGACTATTCCCGATTTCTGTACAGTTTTGAAATGAACTGGAAACCGTCAAATCTGAGTCCCAAATTAATGGAAATTGAGAAATAACTCACTGTCAGTTTGAAGAAGATGAGAAACATTCACGAATATGTAGAAATAGTGTGTTTGTATGGTGATGTCTATAATCAGGGCGCAAGCTAGAATGAGGCGGTATAAAAAGTGTTAATTCAAATTTAGATATGGTATATTTTTCGAATGCTATATCGATTATCATCAGGAGGACGCTTATTAATAAAGAGCTTCCAATACTGATCAACGCGAGAATATCGAGCATTCAGTTTCTAACATTATTCTTTACGTTGTACGAATTTTTCCGTGTCGTATGTATCATATGTTTCGGAAGTCTGGGCATCCAGGGCTTCGAATACATTTTAGAGGTCACAGTATTGAGAGGCTTACTGCTTGACCGACTCGTAACAATCAACAATCTCCCAGTTTCAAGATCAGCTTGCTTGAAGGATATTCAACTGGTTTGAGTTCCCCATTGCGAACTTGAAATTCCTCGCTAGTTGAATCTAATGCGTCACGAAGACGTGAAAATTTAATTATTCGTGGAAGAAAATATTGAATCGAAGACGTAAATAATTTTATTCAATTGAGAAATAAGGATTGGAGGTATCAATTCGAATACACCAACAAACTGTCCACGTTTGTTTTATTGGACGATTTATCTTTGGAATTTGGTTAGGATCATCGTGACTTGGTCTATTTGACATCACACTGCAAGTTGCAAGGATGTGCTCTGCTATTCCATAATTTTCCATTATTCAAATACCAGTGACATATAAATGTTCCTGTTTTACACTGTAGTCAGTTAGAGCTGAATTCTTTCAGAGCCAGAAGGCTATCCAAGAATTTTTCCATCGATTTGTGTTTGAAGTTTGTTTCCTCCAAACCCCCCCCCCCACATTAATAAAAAAAGTGAATTTTCTCCTGAAATACAGTTATTTAGGACACTAAGCTGATCGATATATTCATCCTAGGCCTGCGACTGTGGATACCTCCACGGTAAAAAAGGGTGTTTCAATTAACAACAATTGGCGGTAATAGTAAATTAAGTTTTTGGTAAACACCCAACAACATCGATTGGAGTCCTCCAGCAATTGCGCTCTTTTACTAATTTCTTACGCATCTCCCCAGGAGTAGAACAGTGATATTCCGAGAAAATAATCTCTGTCTCATTGTGGAATAGAACTAAGTGTCTCTCTGTCATGAGCTGCGGGCTGAACCGCAAGTTTCCCATTATCATTATATTATGCAAATGCAGTTTCCTTGATAACTTTTTCAAGCAATGATTGTTCAGCTTTGCCACAATTGTGGTTAGGTTGCTCCGTCGAGAAGTTCCATTTAGGTTAATTGATCTCGAGGAAAATTCTTGGTTGGAGGAGTCATAAACTATTTCGAACCGGCTTGTGGTGCTGCCTATAATACATCACTCATTTAGTATTGTTGTTCTAGAATTGTTCGTTCCGATAACCAGCTGTCAATCCTCAGAAATCGAAACAAGTGCGAGCTAATGGATAAACGAGGCCTTACACCTTCTTCCGCTTGAAATGCGGACGAGCTAACCTCGACACTACCAAGAACCACAAATTTATCACTGAAAATTATTTTGAGAAAAGAAAGACGCTTCTCAACGGAAGAATCATACACAAACACAGGTATAGTGAATATCCAATTAACTCAACCGGTGCCTGTTTTTTTCATGAACTGAAAAAAATCATATGATCAAGAATTCCCGAAGGATTATGAATGCAAAAGCAATGCAAATATTGAAACACAACTCCTTAATGAAACATTCTTCCGAATTATCAGGTATTTTTTCCATGAAGAATACATTTAACTTAGACAGTTAGGCTAGTTTCCTCTTCTGCGGAGGAAAATTACTCGAAATTAAATGAAAACTATTTTTGTGATCACATTTTTCCGAATTATATTCAATTTATCGCTTTTGGAAAAGGTGTACACTTTGCAAACACTGAAAATCACAAAACCACGCCACATTTCATATACCTAAGTATTCCATGAGAATACTCAGTATTTTATTAGGTAAGCTATTGGGTCTGTTTCATTGGGTTCGAGCTACTCTTTTTATTTTGAGATTTTTTGTGATCCATGATTATAGGAAAATTTTTTGTTTTGCGAAGCTTCCTCCACTTTTGTTGATCTTCAACTCATTTGGACATCACTGATAATTTTTCATGAAGAATATTTCTTTAGCGTTTGTCATCGTTAGATCTCTTACTTTGAACTTTGTAGAGTTTAGCTCTCCTGCAGCCCAGAAACCTTATAGGTAAGCTCCTGTGATGCTGTAGAGCAGCTATGAGTGAGTTTCAGTTTTGACAATAAAAAATATAGTTTTGGTACTCTCCATACACCACCAAACAGAAACATTTATTATAAATCTGAAGGAAATCTATTAGATGTTTATGGTAATTGTAATGAAATTGTTTGTGGTGGCAATTTTTATACAAATTCACTTGATCTGGAAAATAACAGTTCCAACAATTGTATTGAGCTTCTCAATTTGAAACAAATTGTAACCGAACCCACTTGAGTAACCACTTCTACACTGTTAGATGTAATACTCATTTCAAATCATTTAAATTCACTAGATAATGGTTGCAGAGAGGTTGGTAACGCCTCTGACCACCAACTGGTTTATTGTACACTAGACCTCCGCACAGAGGAATGCTGATAAGGATCTGCGGGAATATTTTTTGATGATAGGTCCTTTTGAAAATTTTTACATTTCAGGCAATGCAAATAATAATGTTAATTGAATGTCAACCAGGTGTTACTGTATATCTTTGATACTCCAGCCCCAGTTACCCTTCGTAAAATTAATTAACAGAGACCACCCTGGCTCACTGATAATGTAAAGCTCATGATGTCTCTGCGTGATGAAGCCTTCAGGAAACATAAGAAAATAAAAACAACAGTCATTGACAATATTTAAACAATGTTTTCAAATTTATGGAAGAAACAGTAGACTCATGGGAAAAATTCAAGTAATTGAATATAAAAAAACCAAACCCAATTTTTGAAACAAATTGCCAAATGAACTGAATAGGCCTAATGAAATAAATGCTCATTTTCTCTTACATTCTGGAAAAACAAATACAGCTGATGCTGATTCACTAGCATATCATAGCAATAAATTACTACCCCACACTGAATCGTCATTTGAATTCTCAACTGCTTCTAGTAATACGGTATACAAAAATTTAATTGATACCAAGTTGAAGGCAGTAGGCATAGACGGGTTGAAAATGGAAATGCTAGTTTTCCAGAGCAATGGAAGGTGTCAAAAGTAATTGAAAATGGTCTCAAGCCGAGTTCATACACAGGAAGGAGCACTAATTCAAAGTGGAATCCAAGGAACTTGCCTACATTCCCAACAATGATGCATTCAGTCACCCCAGCGTAGGAATCCAAAATGATTGGAAACCACTTATCTAGAGGATGAACCAACTTCGGCTCGATGAACGAGAACCTCGCGATAATACATCCATTTTCCCTGAAACTGATCAGCGCGCCTCCTTAGTAGCAATATTTTTGAATCCTCTTTCCCCGCCAGAAGCATTTTGGGTCTTTGTAACCGACCATACCTCGAAATGTTGTCAGTCAGCCCCTGAAGACAATTGCAGATAACAGCGATAGTAGCGTCATGAGTAGACTCAAGTTGAAACTTGGGTTTCAACATTTGATAATATCAATTCATATTACTTCATTCAATTTTTTTTTGGAAATATTATAAACAATATTCAAATCTTCTGTCACTATATTAAAATTGTTTTGATCAATCAAACTTTCAATTTTCATTCTTCAACCAAAAATCAACAATGAAACCAATAACACTTAGAACTATACTACACAGAGCATTTTTTCACCTCGAAATGTTGTCAGTCATCCCCTGAAGACAATTGCAGATAATAGCGATAGTAGCGTCATGAGTACACTCAAGTTAAAACTTGGGTTTCAACATTTGTTAATATAAATTCATATTACTTCATTCAATTTTTTTTTTAATTTAAAAACAATTTTCAAATTCTTTGTCACTATATTGAAATTTTTTTGATCAATCAATTTTTCAATTTTCATTCTTCAACCAAAAATCTACAATGAAACCAATAACACTTAGAAGTATACTATACAGAGCATTTCTTTAGTGTTCCCTCCTTTTTTTTAACGGATTAACTCAAAAAATTGATGCATGAATATTTTATTTCGGAGTCAAAGTGACGCATAAAAATTTCGAGATGGCGACTGGACCCAGCTGGAAAATAGATGTCAAGGGGGGTTTTGTGATACATCATTTCAAAGCTCCTGAAGAATAATTTATAACCCTAGAATATGAAATCAATATCTCTACCTACTACAAAGAACGGAACATTTAATAACTGCCTGCACACATCGACGTTTGACCTCATAATTTGAGGAAATAAGCTGAGTTCAGCCTATCGGATATTTCCCGTCGAACATTTTAACGTAACGTTGATATTTCTACAAATATTTCTTATTCTCTCAGGTACATTCATTCAATAGCCCTACAAAAAAGTCTAAAGTTGTCAAATCTGGCAAGCGGGGTGTCTATGCCGCAGTACCTCGATGGCCAATCCAACGACCATGTAAAGTATTATCCAAATAGTTATCCACTTGTCTGGAGTTATATGGTGGTACTCCATCTTGTTGAAATAATAATATCCATATCGAATTCATTAGGATTCACTTCGACGATTGTGGTGATTAGAGGATCAACAATTGTTGCTAGCATATTCAAATACAATTATCCTGTTGAATTGTGTTCAACTGGCCATTTTGGAGATAGTTCACGTCGTACCTATCTATTCATAAAATCGGAAACTAAATGAGAATATGAACTGAACAATGATGTTCGTTGTATTGACATTTTTTTTATGAACAAAAAATAACCTATCAAATCTCATCGGGTTGTGGGGATTGCCATTTGACAGAGAAAAACGAATATTCCCAGAAATATCGATATTAATGTTTTTATTATCAGCTTATCATTGAATGATCCGCCATTTTGTAGTAGGCGAAAATATTGACTTCATATTCTAGGGTTGTGAAGTATTCGTCATGAGCTTCAAAATGATGTATCACCAGACCCTCCTTTCCGTTAATGTTTTGTCAGATGGCGCACAGTCGCCATCTTGAAATTTTTATATGTCAATCCCACTACAAAATATAGTATTCATGCATTGATTTAATTATCCCAAGTTTCAATTTTTCGAGTTGATCCGTTCAAAAAATAAAAGGTACATGAAAGAAATTAACGTTGCATTAAAGAAATGCACTATATGTTTTTATTAATTACTCCAGAAATTTGATGTAGGTGAAGTTGTTTTCTGGGTGGTGTAGGGATTTTTCCTTTCCTTCGGGGAATTCCTTTTTTCTTCGTGATAATACAAAAAGGGGGCTCTTCTGACTCAGCTCCAGCGAGACTGAGTAAACAACATCATTATCATAATCTCCCCGCATTCAATTTCCTCCCCGAACCAGGTTAGATGATATTCGAGTCAGAATTCGTTTCAAGAGAAGCAACCGGAAGATGAACTCAGATAGATGGCGGTCATTTGTAATGTAACGACGAGCGCATCGTGCTAACCGGTGATTTACACCCATCAATTCACGACGAAACCGGCACCTTATCGTTTTTTCACCGGGGGCGGCGCTGATACGCTTTCCTGTGGACGAATTCATCAATCGGGCGGTTGCATGGCCTGTCTCGATGGGAGCTTTCCGTTTGTCAATTGCGGTGTGTTGAACGAGACCGTGCTAGAGGTGGGGGTGTGGGAGGCTTGGAGGATTAATTATTTTGGCACCGAACGGTGTGAGTGAGAAATCATTCTTTTCATGATGTTCTGAATGTCAATCTCAGGTTGAGCACCATGATTGATCTTGAAATAATATGGATTAGTATTGTTTGAACGTCATTTCTTTGGGGTGGATCAATATTTGTTCCGTAGTTTTTTGGGTTTGTAACCCACCACAATCTGAAAAATTAAGAATTATTATTGAATTATAACGAGTGTAGAAGGGCAGATTTTCAATCTACCCCGAAAAGTTCCTGCGTCTATTGAAAAACAGTTCTTTCTGGATAGAACAAGTCCAATTAGTCAGCAACTTCTCGTATAACTCAAATTTTGCCTATCAAAATAATAAAAAGAACTGTTATATATGAAAATACTCATCTGTTAACGTTTAGGAAACTAAATTTGTTTCCGTTCTCAAAACTTCTAGGCGAATTCCTTTTCAAGTGCAAATACGTTTCTTGCCATTGCTTTCTTTCGTTATAATTTTAGTGTCAGTCCATTCTACTGTGTGATCTCAATCTTACACAAAATACACAACCTGTATCAAACATTATACCTTATGTCCCTCGTTTGTCTGAAAAGATAAAACGGATCGGCAACAGGTATAAGATTAGAACAACATTCAAAACAACGAATACTTTAAGATTAATACTCACACATACCAAACCGAATAACCCAACAGAAAACACAAAAAATTGTATTTATCAAATTCCTTGTTCGTGCGGTCAAAAATATATCGGTGAAACGTCTCGACCATTGGAAGTGCGAAAGAGTGAACAGAAGATGTACATCAGGAACAGACAGATAGGTGGTTCTGAATTATCACAACACATTCTTACCGCCGATGGAGACCACACAGTAGAATGGAAGGACACTAAAATTATAACGAAAGAAAGCAATGGCAAGAAACTTTGGATCCGCTTGCCGAGAGAGGTTACAGAATCACCTGCTCCTTGATTTAAGCGGTGCTCTTCGAACATTACAGGGCTTTTCTTTCATGAGAATCTGTATTTTTTCAAACTGGGATATCAATAGTGATTTCGCAAAATTTGCCACAATTCATTACCAAAGAAGATCTCAATGATGAATAATCATTGATATAATTCAAAATCAGCATACATCATACTACATATCTCCTTGCTGGATTGAATATTCTTTGTGGACTCATCTCTAGTGGCAGCCTGTAGAACTGTACTTATTATTCGATTGGTACATGGCAACTTTAGGTTTTGAATATAAGAACCAATAATTAAGGGGCAAAATTGATTGACTCCTTCTGAATGTCATAGATAGTTGGCACTGATCGTGTTATTGGCATAAAGATATTTGACTTTCATGATACATACTTTATTTGAATTAAATTCATGAAGATGGCGCAATTTGCATAGTGAGTTGAATATAAACTTCAAGGGCGCTATCAGTCAACGTGCGAGTTCCTTGAGTTCTACATATGCCGAAAAATTATTGATCAAATTAAAAGACAGAGTACTTCAAGACGTGCTTTCTCAGGTATTTCATTCAATATATCCACTTTCGCTGTTATATTGTGATGAACTGATCTTATGGACTTCTCAATGTTAAAAAGGTCAATTATTTTTGAACGAGTGGTTACTTTTGAAGGGTGCCGACTATTGCATCTTAGGAAGTTGATGTTTCCAGTAATTGGCACATGTGCCAATATCTGTTACAGAAGTGAATGGGAGCATTTCAGTTATTGTCAAAAATGCTGAATTTTGTAGACACGATTTCAACAAGGAAGCTCTGTAACATGTTTTGATTGAATGGAATATTCAGGTAGTTTTTTCAATGAAGATGAAGAAGTTATCTGTTAGATATTCAGAATAGAACAATAGGGAAGCAAGCTTCTGTAAAATACGGTATTTCCAAGAAGGAGTTTCCGGATCTAAATCCCAGGCCCAACTCTTTCAAAGAAAACACTTGTAAACATTGGCATGGAGCCTTCCTGAGAAGGCGCCCACGATTAACTAGTCGCATATCAAGAGCAGTCACTTGTGCTAGCAGCAATGTTTCCGAACTTGATATTAAAAACTGGTTCACTGACATCGAGAATTATTATAAATAGAGAAACCTTTTTGATATATCAAAAGACCCCACAAGAATATACAACGGCTTGTTTTCTACTGTGTCCAGATGAAGATAAGGTAATCGCTCCGCGCTGTTGAAAAAATATGTATCAGGTGGACCAAGGAGCAGCAGGAGCTACTCTCACAGTTGGTGGTTTCATTACACTGTCAATGATTATCTATCCTTTCGAAAGGATTCCATCTGACATAGTGTAGAGTGTTCCTGAGAATTGTTGTATAGGGACAAGTGGTAATGGCTGGGTGAATATATACTCCACCCTTTTATGCACCAAACTCCAGATTGATCTCATTGCCTTGTATCCGAATGCAACAAGGATCCTACAGCCTGCTGATGTGTCTTGCTTCAAAACTCTCAAATACGCATAGGATCGCTCAAGTCTTTGGAACTAAAATATGCTTCCAAAAAAGAAGTGACCCCAAGAATATCAAAGAACACTGTTTGATGATTTATATATGTGACCCTAAGGCATTTGATACATTTGCAGTGGGAAAAACATTTAATTGAAAAAAGGAAACACGAAGTCATCTCCACAACAAATATATTTCTTACAGGAACAATGTCCTAGTTAAGACATGTTTCGAACATATATATGTTTATCTTCAATTAGGTACAAAAAGAGGAAAATTGGGAGATCAAATATTAAAAAACTATATATTAAGTATAATTAAACTACTATCAAGAACCCCAAAGTGGTTCAAGATAGTAGTTTAATTATACTTAATAGGTATTTTTTTAATATTTGATGTCCCAATTTTCCTCTTTTTGTACCTAACTGAAGATGAACATAATATATATGTTCGAAACATGTTTTAACTAGGACATTGTTCCTGTAAGAATTATATTTGTTGTGGAGATGACTTCGTGTTTCCTTTTTTCAATAAAATTGGTCTTCCACTTTGGGTATGGACTACTACCTTCGTATGGAAAAACATTTATTAATAAAGGATCTATTTCCTTGTTTATATAACGCGGCAGGCGTTGAATTCCATGATAAACTTTCTTCCCTCATTCAAAGAATATACTGCTTTTTCCATCAAATCGACTGAGATGGAGCCACATTACGATTATCAAAAAGTGAATACTTATGCAGTATAGAAAAAAGTGAATACTTATGCAGTATAGAAAATGTACTGTTTGAACGTCATCATTTTGTGGTGGATCAATATTTGTACCGTAGTTTTCTGGATTTTTAACCTACCATAATATGAAAAATAAGAATTGATATTGGTATCTATACAAGTGTAGATGGGCAGATTCTCAATCTACCCCTTAAAGTTGCTGCGTCTATTGAGAAACAGTTCTTTCTGGATAGAACAAGTCCAATTGGTCAGCAACATCTCATATAATTCAAATTTTGCCTGTATATAAAATAATAAGAACTAATATCTCTCAGATTGTGATAGTTTACAAAACAACAAAACGAATAGAAAAACTATATCTGAATGCCAGGAAGATTTCCCTGGCAAACACGACTCAAAGAATATCCCAAACAATTATAAACACACTGCAGAATAGGTCAAAATAATTCTACTGCAGATATTTCGACCTGGAAACTGGTGGCTTATGCATACATTTTTTTCCATCGAAACTTTTCGAATGCCATCAAACCGAGGACAATTCGTTTTTATCAGAAAGAGATATGCGGTTTATCAGCTGCACCGGAGATTCAATTCAAATTCCAATTATTTTGTGTGATGACAGCTTTTCAAATATTTTCATTCGTTCAAAATTCATGCATGTTATTGAACTGCCGGATGATATAACGATTTCCAAACAATTAAAAAACGCAAATAAACACAATTCATTCAACGAGAGAGGATTTATTCGCCACCGATTCTGATTGTGAATTGTACTCTTATTTATGAACTGACCATTGTGCCACGTGATATAAAGGGTAATATATTCATTCCTGATTTTGTAGAGAACCCTCGAACAAATCTCCCATCTTGAAATGAAAATTCAGTTTCAGTCATTGTGTCCTATGGAGTCAGTTTAAATATTTGTACTTTTAACTGTGCGGGTACTTTTCAAAGAGGGACTTTGAATGAAAAAATTTCCTATGGATATGCAGTTTCTACTCATTCTGAATTTTACTTCCTGCTTCCAATCTATGTTTCTGATTTCAGTTCAATTTTTTGAATTATGAATTTCATCTGTATCTACTTATTCATATTCATCTATTTTGCTTTCCCTGGAGTGAAGCATCGCTCTGGGTACCAATTATTATAATTTCTCGAATGAAATTGTAAAACTTTTTTTTTGTTGGATGCCAATTGTTATAATTTCAGCTACAACCAAATTTTAACTCACCTTCTGATGCTCAAAATAAGCACATACAGTAAGTGAGAGAATTTTCAAAAGAAAATGTTTTTTTGGACTCCTTTCTTGAGTGTAAGCCCTGTGATTTATCAACAAATTTTTCCTCAAGACCTCAGATGGATTCTCAGAGAACTTTCTACAACGATTATTCACATCTTGAGTCAATAACACATGAAAGTATTTTCAAAACAACCATAACAAGTATTTCAAAAATCCATCAAACACGAACATGAAATTTTTGACATCGAATTCAAATCTTAAAAAGTTCATGAAGTATGGAATGAGTGCATACCCAGAGTGGATTTTAATAATGAAACTTACTAAGTTTGCCTGAACATTTTTTTCACAAATAATATTCTCAGTAATATTTACAATAACGTTTGAACGATTTTTTCCTTATTTTTGGGGTATTTTTATATACCAAACAGTTGTAAGGAAAACTCAAATCAAATTAGACGAAACTCATCAAGTTCATCAAAGACGAAAGTGTTCAGTTCCATAATCAGAACTTGATTATGTGTCAAGCGAAAGAAGAGAACGATAGAAACATCTGAAAAGTATATTTTCCCCGATGAGGTGCGAGTAACTCCTCGGAAATAAATAAACAATTTATTTCTGTGGAACGAAATGAGTACGATTGCCGGTAAACAGCTGATAGTGTGCTGAGGTGAAAAAACGTGTTCAATAAAAAAGCAAGCCAGCCACAGTTCGAAGCGCGAGAACGAGAACCAAATAAATAATATGTGAAAACGAAAAATGTATTCATTTGCAATTTCGAGAATTCCCTTCACACACAACGTAATAATTCAAAACCAATCCAAATCCGGCTCGAAGGACCAATTAATGTTCAGTTGGTATGAGAGTGGACTGTATAATCTATATGAATTCGAAAAAAAACAGCGAATAGATAGCGAACTTGTAGGTTTGAGACGTGGGTAGAGACTGTTTTTTTTTTCGGTGTTGGTACCAGGGAGAGAGGGAAATCACAGTTTATACGCGATAAATAATGATTTGAATTAAATTAAAGGGAATTCTTCATAACAACTAGTACAAAAAAGAAACAAACTTAAACAAAATAAAATTAGATGGGCAATGACTCAACATAAATCATACATAAGATAAAATAAGTTTTCCTACGACCACAAAGGAAAGTGACTCATATCGTACTCTCTACTCTCATGGAAAGTAACCTTTCCATGAGGCTTACTCCTCGTGCTACTATATACTATTCCGTATCAATGGAAAAAAACTATATCAGTGGAGAGAAGTCTCTAGAAGAAGTAAAATTAACTGAACTGCTGAAAATTTCAAATTGATGGAAAATGTGAGAAATGAATGCTGTTCAAATGAGTAACGAATAATAGTAAATGTTCTTTCAATTCAGTTGTTTTTTTGTTTCCTCCTCCTCCTAGGCACTGGTGTCGAATCGATTTCCATTGGGAATATGGAGTGTTTGAAATGTGATCAGGTTATACATGATGATCAATTCTGTATTTACAATGGTTGCCACCAAAAAATTCACCGCACCAAAAAATTCACTGCACATGTGCCGATCTCACTCTGCTTCTGAAATAAAATGTATGGTCCTTAAAACGAAAAAAACACAAAAATTTTTTTGTGAAGCCTGTTTTGATGGTCATGAATTACTTCCAATAATGGAACAACAACATCCCAAAATCTAGCGCAACCAATACTCAGGACAATATCATTCACGATACCAATAAAATCAAAGAAATAACTGAAGGATTGGGCTTGAATATTGACATCGAAAAAATTATCAGAGTTTGGGAACATGGAAGTACTATCAGACTAGTGAAAGTTACCCCAGGAAGTGATGGAGGTGTATGGAATGTACTGGGAAATAAGGATGAAATTCGCCAATCTGATGTCAAAGTTAGCTCTGACCAAACACTGAAGCAACATTATTATTTGGAAAATCTAAGGGATCAACTGAACACTAGGATAGCCAATGGAGAAGCCAATCTCACAATGAAGTTCATAAATGGAACCCTAAAATTCGTTCAAAAAAATGAAACAAGGGTAACCCTTCTTTTGAGAAAACATGTGACATAGAAATCTATTACCAAAATATTCGTGGCATTATAAAAAAGTTCAAAGATCTAGAAAAAAGTTCAGCAGTTAATGAATATGACATCATTGTTCTTACAGAATCTTAGTTGAATGACGATATGGAAAGTGAAGAAAGAAAAAAAAAGAAGAGGATCACTGTACCAGCGTTGAGAACACACTGGAAAGATTTCCTCGGAATAGTTTATTTTCATTGGGTGACTATAACCTACCAAACACCGACTGGTTTAATGATTAAATAGGTGTACATATCAGTCTTCAACATTGACAACAATGCAGCCCAAACAATAATTGAACGCTTCGCTTTCCACGATCTTTTTCTATTAAATATTGTCAATGATAGCTATGGTGAAATTATGGACCTAATATTCACAAACGAACAGAATAATTGCATAGTAAATGTATCAACTGATAGTTTCTTGCCATGTGATGCCCACCATTCAGCCTTGACGATAAGATATCAAATCCAAATGATTACAATGAATTACATTACGAAAATGTATTTTACGACTTCAGAAATGCCAATTCGTATGAACTGAATTATTATTCGACTAGTATTGATTGGGAATATCGTATCGGTAGCATAACCAACATTAACCAAGCAACACATCTTTTTCATGATATCCTATACTCAGGCATACAAAACTTCTTTCCATTTGTTAGAAACATACTGAGTCACAATTTTCCCGCTGGTTCGACAAAGACCTGAATAAATTTATAGTTTGAAAAAAAGCCCCTAGGATGCTTTCAAAGAAAATAATAATTGGGATTACTACTTAGTTTTTTCTAATCTAAAAGCTTAATGCAAACTAGCAAGTAAAATTAGTTACGAGAACCATATTGAAAACGTGGAAAATAACATACCATTGAATATAAAACACTTTTGGAACTATGTCAACAATAAACGGAAAAATCATGGCTTGCCTGATACAATGTACTGTGACAATTTGATTTATAAGAACGGTAATGAAATCTCAAATGCATTTATACAGCGGTTCCAATGAATTTATAAACCTAATACAATCAACAATCAAATACCAACCTTTGTTTACGAGAAAATGATAGAAATGAATAGTTGCTCAATCAATTTGAAGATTATCTTGAATCAGTTATATCAATTGAATCTAGATAAAAGACTAGGACCGGATGGTATACCAGCACTATTGTTGAAAAAATGTAGATTCACTCTGACCATCGATTTCTCTTAGTTAAGGAGATTTTCCTATTGATTGGAAATCTAGTTATAACACACCAATTTCCAAGTCCGGAGACAGAGCAAACATCAAAAATTATAGGCCTATACGCATACTGAGTGCAATGCCAAAACTACTGGAACACATTATGTGACAGTCTAAAATCACCTATTAAGCAAACAGTCATTGATGAGAAACATAGGTTTTCTCAGAGCAAATCAACAAACACCAATTTGCTATCATATTCTCAGTGTATCTTGAATTCTTTGGAAAATAAAGAGCAAGTGGAAGTAATATACACAGATTTTTCCAGAGCATTGAATGCAGTCAACCACAGTATCCTCTGTGCGAAATTGAAAGCAGTTTTTTTTTGGGTTTGTTGAATTGGTTCTCAAGTTACCTTTGTGGCAGGACACAGTTGGTGAAAATCAAAGGTTTTATGTATCGAGAAATCTCTGCTAGCTCGGGGGTACCGCAAGGAAGCCACTTGAGGCCATATTAGTTCAATCTTTTTGATAATGAAATTAAAAATAATATCAGTTATTCTGAAATTTTGATGTTTGCAGATGATCTCTATTCAGGACTATTGAATCTAAGAGGACTGCGAGAAACTCCAAAATCATATTGAATCTTTCATAGATTGTTGTACTGACAACTACATGGATGTAAATGCAACTAAATGCTAAGTAGGTCTCTCTCGATCAATTAATCTTCTTTACTGATCCCAGAATTGAAGGTGAACAATTAGAATCTGTAAAATCCATGTGTGATCTGGTTATTGCGGTAGATGCAAAAATGGATTTTCATCTCCATTATGGACGGATCACTGGTAGATCATTGAAAATGTTAGGGTCCATATACAGATTGATAAATACTCCAGTAAAGAAGTAAAAACTGGCTGGCTAATTCGAGACCAATTGCAGATACTTGGAGTAACTTGAATTTTGTTAAGAAAGGTGCCCAGTATCCGAGTATACAACTTCCGTTACTGGGGAAAAGCGCGGGGAGTGGGGGAAGTGGAACTCATTTGGGGGGGGGGGGTTAAAAAAATAATGAAACCAATCGATAAATTATCATTTTTTAACATGAAATCATTGATTGCAATTTTTCATAAAAATGCACCCCTTCCGAGTAATAGCGCAAGGAAAAGTGTGATTTTTGCAAAAAAAATTTAAAAGTTTTTAAAGTTTTTTAAATTTACTGAAAATCTGTTAGTATTACAAAAAAAATTATATATCACCTATATGAAGTATTTCAGTTGACAAATAAAGTGGTTTTTGTTTTATTTTTGTACGATTAATATTGAAGGAGATATGACATGGCAAACATGGTTGCTTAACGAAAAATGAAGAAACCGGATCGTTCTGGCGTAAATATCTCGAAAAATATATCTTTTACAAAAAAAATGATTCCTATCATTTTGCAAGATGACAAAATCGGGAAAATTTTGAGACCAACCAGAACCGTTTAAAATAAGAAAAAAAAGTTATGAGCAAAATAACTTTTTTTCAAAAATTTTTAATGCTAATTTTTTAGCGCCATATGGGCTAAGGTGCTTTGAAAAAACAATCCTTTGGTGAAAAGTCAGAACACTTCGTCTTAAATATGTCCAGCCATTTTTGGCCCTATCGGGTAATTATTGTTTATGTTTTGGCCTGCTGAAGTTGGGTAAAATCATGTATTTTTAAAAACATTTTCAGTTTTTGGCCAGCAGCGTGAACATTATTTATTTTAAACAGCCAAATTTTTCAGCATTTATTCCAGGATAGTTGTATTTCAATTTTTTGTTATTATTTTTCATCTGAAAGCGAATTTGCCCGTTTAAAATCTCTTTTTTGTCAGGCGAAATAAAAAAAATGGCCCATCCAATTCAAATGTTGCATATGACATGAAATTTCGGCGATAACCTTAGCTTCAAAATGGTTCCTGGTACATCTCGTTATCATTAGCCAAAAAAAAGTTATGGCCAAAAAACCTTCTTTTCCATCAATCACGTAGAATTTTTATTGTTAATCCATTGGGACCCTCTATTTATGAGTTTTATGAACATTTTTCTTGCAGTACTGTATGTTTAGAATAAGCCAATTAAATTCTGCTGTCAAATTTCAAATCCCGACTCTTGACAGCAGTCAAATTGACAAATAAAAAATGTAGTTTTTACGGTTTACAGGGTGTGTCAGAAATTGACAGAATTGACATTAAAATCGTAATCAGTGACCCAAAAATCCCCCGGTACCTATTTTCAGGAACATTCATTTAATATTGCCCGAGATATTGAATATTTATTAATTTTGGGCCAAAAAACAGTTTGGCCAAGTTTTACAGCGTTTTGGAGTTTTGCCCAGTAACCAAACTTGTTTACTCGGTTACTTGACACCTCTTTTGATAGATTCCAAAAAAATTTAAGTTGATCTGAGTGGTCTCGAATTAGTCCTTCATTTTACTAAAAAATTATGAAGACACCGTACTTACATTGGTATGATCAATGTTGGAATACTGCAGTTGCGTTTGGTCCCCAAAATTTAAACTATAAAGTTACAGCATGGAGAGTGTTCATAATAAATTCCTGAAATACATTGCTCTTGATCTGAACATGCCTCTGAACGATCACTCACTTCCAGATATCCGTCTTAGAACAGGTATACCAAAACTCCGTACACTAGAAATTCATGCAGATATTATATGCCCCCATAAGCTGCTTAGTTCAAGAATTGTTTTCGCCACTGTTCTCTCCCAAATTAAACTTCACGTTCCCCCAAGAAGGACACGAAACAATCTAATGTTCGCAATTTAATTCCACAGGTGTAATTATGGTAAAAATTAACCACTTCCTAGAATAGTATCTAATGGCAACAAGGTTGATCTTGATATATTTTATATTTCTGAATATTCTTTTAGGAATACATTGAAAAATATCCACCTATGAATCACAGAAAAAACCATTTCATCTATTATGTTATTAGTATAATTAAAATTAGTTTAGTATTAGTGTTTACCTCCTAAAATGTATTGAATTCGTGTATAACAATGGGGGGGTTTTCCGTAGATAAATAAATAAATGAATAAATTCATTATCACTCCAAAATATGGTTGGAGACCTTATTGGTGTAACTAGTCGGGGTAGCTCACATGCTTAGGAGGGAATCGTTCTCCAAAATAGTAATCGATGGTGGATTTGATGTTAGTATTAATGATATCAACACAATAATCAATTGGATGCAACTATTTTTCACATCTGTACTATAATTGAACATTGATATGACCATAATCTCTTTCATAATTATAATTATGAAAATATGAAACGGATTGAAAATCTGTATCGTAGTTGTTTTATTCAACTGGAAATCCAATTCAGAAGCGGAAAGCTACAATGAAAATTTGGTTCAGAATAAAATTAGCATTACAATGTTGAACTATATTGAGACTAGTAATAATGAAATGAATGTTCAAATTCCTTCCACTTCCAGATCAGTGGAACACCCACAATTTCCAAGACTTTTTTCGCGGCTTGAAGCCGGAGTCTGAGTCTCCTTATACCCCAATTCTCATCGTAACAAAGTGAAGACTGTCTTCAATTGTTCCCAACACTTCATCTACAGGCATGATTGTATGTACAACACATATGTTTGTATATAAATTTATATTTAGAACGTCAATTATTTCAACCGCTAGAATTTGACATTATCGTATTTTGTATAATCGGTTGAAGAGATAATTATATTTTTCCCACTATTTTGTGGTTCTAGTGGTTCTTATCCCTACACAATCTGAAAAAATTAAAATTAATATTGGAATCTGCACCAGTGCAGAAGGCAGATTTATTAATCTGCCACGATACGTAGCTGCGTTAATTGAAAAATCAGTTCTTCTGAATGCAAAATACTCATCATTGACGTTTCGGAAACCAAATCAATTTCCGTTTTTGAAATTCTTCCACAAATATTCTCTGCTAGGTTATTTTTTTGTGAATGTCAATTTTCTAACAACGAAAGCGGATTTATTATCCTAAACTTCAACGATAAGTCCTTAAGTGAAAGTTAGTTCTTGTATGTATGACATTTCAAGTAATAATAATACTGTTCTAACAGTTATTCGCTTATTGAAAGACTTTCAATCCGAGTTTACAAACGCCATGTGTTCTCCGTCTGGAACGGAAATTTCAGGTATAGTCATCTCAACGAATCCAAATTCGAAATCCAATTGGTGATAAACTCTGATCGTTTTTTGAATTCATTCGTTTCATCGAAAATTCATTGACTTTTTATGGCACCTCAATAAGCTGGATTGTACTATCGGCACAAGTTCGTCGTTTGATATTTGATATCCACTTCAAATATTCCATACTTTGCGATATTCTACCAAGCCAGAAGGAATGTTTCCTCATATAGAATGGTGTTTTCAAACACAATAAAGTTTATGTTCAGCCGTAACTCGCAAACGTAAATACGAAAATGAGTCAATCGAGTAGATCAACATGTTTGAAATTGGAGCTCTGTTTTCGCTTTACTATCACGATATATCGTTCTTCATTGAGAAGTTATATTTTCGGTTATAATTGCTCGAGGGCATAAAAATTACCGATGATTTTGCAAGAAAGCGTGATATCTAAAAATTGCAAGAGTTTATTTTCATATTTTGGCCGAGTCTGAAGGTCGAGGGCTCTTTTACAAAATATGAAAATAACCGAATGCAATTTGTATCAGATATCACGCTTGAATGCAAAATTATCTGGTTATTTTTATGCACGAATGTAATTCATTGGAATATTTCGCGAATGAAGAAATTCTCAAGGAAATGTTATTTTTTGTTCAATTATACTTTCCTCTATAGATTGTATGGAGCACTCACCAAACCCGAAATGTTTTTCTATTTTTGAAGTCTATCTGACATTTATTTGTGTTTTTTACTGACGTCTGGTGATACGGTTTCAAATGTGTTGTTATGGTGACTTGATACAATGCAATTACCGCTGTAAGTTTTCGATACAATGCAATTACCGCTGTAAATTTTCGATAATTGTATTGCTCTTATGGGACATTTCATATATGAGGGAAATATTCAATTCCACAGTCTTGTCCAACAATGTTATATGATGATTTCGAAGGGCTGCTATCATTATGAGAAGAATAAGCATCAACTTTCCCCCCTGGCGAGTTAACACTATATCTGGATATTTTATTGTAAAATCTCCAATTTATTATCCAGAAAATACAAATTATCTGGAGAATCAACTCCTTCGGATGTTTGACAGTATTTTTCAGTGAGTTTTATGATTCAAACTTCCATCGTATACAGTCTGGACTCCGATTAAGTTCTCAGAGAGAATAAATTTTTTAGTTTGTGGATCCACAAAAAAAGGCTAGATGAATGGATTTACTCTATTCCAAACAAACATTTCTCAAAATAATTCACGTTGACATCTAAAAGGTGATTAAGAAAATATATTCAATTCAACCCAAATGTTCACAATATTCATTCACCACCGAATTGTATGGAATATCGTATTTCGAACATTATTCAGTGAAGAAATGAATAGAAGATATGCTTTTTCGATAAAAATGTGAGTTAGGGTGTTATACGAACTATCATGAAAAAGCACAGTTTTTCATCTGTTCTGAACGGCCCCCACTGCTTTCAACCTTCATCTTACCTAGCAGATTACTGATTCAGTGTTCTACAATACTAATGAGTTACATATCGATATAAATTGTTCCTGTACCATATTCTTGATTCTCAATGTGAAATCCTAGCTCTACTCAATCCAAGAGGTACACTTATCATTCAGGAGGCTATAACTTCACACAAGAAGTAGTTTTCTGTGGTATTTGTATTGAAACTTGCCTCATCATCTTATAAAGTGTGATAAATAATTGAGTTCGTTCGGTACACACTCGAGGATTTTTTTGAAAATTCGGGTTGAGTTGAATCTTTTCTCTGGATCACCCTATGTATATAGAGTCTAGAGATATGAAGAATAATAGTTCAAGATGGAGCAGAGTCTTTTTCTCCTCTTGCAACACAATCGGGTGGACTCACTATATAATTCACTCCAGTGAAAGTTGGATGAAAATATATATGTATATATATATATATATATATATATATATATTTTATATATATATATATATATATATATATATATATATATATATATATTTATATATAGGAGAGGAAGTCGTTGCTGACAAGTTAAGAACAAAACTTGGGAATTATATTTGGGACAGAAGCCAAAGCGAAAGTGTACTCTTATAACAATATATTTCCAATATTTCGACAAACGGTTGTTGTCATCATCAGGGAGCTACAAAATAATATTGATGATAGAAAATATTAAACAAAATTTTCTTCCTTACTTACATCGTTAGTGAGGGTGGTCGCATGAGAAATTTTGAAAAGTCAGATAACACATAGTAAAAATTTTCAAAAACATTGATACGTATCCGTACAACACATAAACACGTTAAAAACTATTATCTTCTTACTTGATGAGAAGGTGTAGTGACGAACACCATGTGGAAAAGGTAAAGGGCATGAAATTTTGTGGTTATAAAGGCGCCAAAAGTCATTTGTCGAAAAATTCTTGTTAAGACACAATTTGGCCTAAGCCGCTGAAACCTCCATACAATTACAGATGCTAAAAAGAAGAGGTGGGAAAATGTAATATAGTAGTAGAATTATTCAAAATTTAAATTATTTTAGTGGAAAAATCTATATTCAAAATTTTAATTAAGTAACGCCACTTGAATTGCTCTCGAGAACCCTCGAATTCCCATCAATCAATAATAAATATGAATAAATTTCACTAAAATGACTTGGATCAGTCCTTTCATTTGAACAATTTGAAGATTGGGAGATAAATGCCATTTCTAAAAACATTCTCCTCGAAACATTCCTTTCAATTGATAAAATTTTTGTGGGACCGTAATTCATTGAATGTCCTTCCTTAAAAGCATGTTCACTCAGAGCACACCTTTCAGGATGGAGTCTGCAATCGCTTCTATGTGAAGAAATGCGATCTTTCAACAGTCTTCCTGTCTGTCCGATATACTCAGAGTCACAATCATTGCAAGGAATACAGTAAACCACATTTGACTGGGATAATTTTGGAACTTCATCTTTAACATTAGAAAAAAGGGAGTTGATTGTGAGAACCGTTTTATTGGCTATTTTGATATAATCTATGTTACTAAAAATTCTGCCAAGTCCAGGTGTGATCTTAGTAATGTATGGTTAACTAATGTATGAGAAATTACTATGGGGTTGTTTAGAGTTTTGACTAATAGATGTGGGTTCTGAATTTGAATTATTATTCTGATTTTGAGGGAAAGTTAATGGTGACGTGCCAAATAGGATCCTATTCAACAGTGAAGAAGGATAAGCATTATTAAGGAATAATTGTTTCAAAATATGGAGATTTCTCTGGTGAAAACCCTGGTCCGAAATGCGAAGAATTCGATTGCATTGAATGTTTCGAGGAGAATGTTCTTAGAAATGGCATTTATCTCCCAATCTTCAAATTGTTTGAATCAAAGAACTTATCTAAGTCATTTGAGTGAAATTTATTCATATTCATTATTGATTGATGGGAATTCGAGGGTTCTCGAGAGCAATTCAAGTGGCGTTACTTAATTAAAATTTTGAATATAGATTTTTCCACTGAACTAATTTGAATTTTGAATAATTTTACTACTCTATTACATTCTCCCACCTCTGCTTTTTAGCACCTGTAATTGTATGGAGGTTTCAGCGGCCTAGGCCAAATTGTGTCTTAACAAGAGTTTTTCAGTAACATTTGACATTTTCGACAAATTACTTTTGGCGCCTTTATAACCACAAAATTTCATGCCCTTTATCTTTTCCACATGGTGTTCATCACTACACCTTTTCATCAAGTAGAAAGATAATAGTTTTCAACGTGTTTATGTGTTGTACGGATACGTATAAATATATAATATCCGTATGGATCGATACATAATATCACTTTGATGTTAGGGTAAATGATCTTTACAAAAAATCTCAATACACGGTTGAGCAATAGAATATAAATAGAATATAATATATTAGATATAATATAGAATTATATAGAATATAAATGAAATTGAATTGAATTGAACAAAGTTCATACCTGAGTATGAAATCTGTTACCAAGAAAACCCACCACTGACATAACAAACGTGTGTCCGTGAGCCTCTAGAGACGCTACAAGAATCAGAACTACTTTTTGGCTGCTAAGAATTCCCAAACTAGTCAGTGCTTTCTGCTGTTCACTCACAAACTTCGTTGTTTTTGTTATGGTCCCATCCAATCAAAGTGCAAGTTCACCAAACAACCGAACGTATTTCAGTAGTTAGTTTCCACTCCCTCTCACCTGACGGCCTCTCCCGAGATAATAAACGAAGAAAGAAAACTGTAATTCGGTTCGGATGTTCCCGAGCAATTTTCAGTATATATAAAGTCGTTGGAATTAATGACGAAAGTGCCATAGTTGCTGGCGGGCCAGAAGCCGATGGTTCCCCAAGGTGTTATCGTATCGTAAAGAGAAGAAGGAAGGAAAATATAAAGGTCCATGAATGGGGGTCAGCGTAGCGAGGGGCACAAAAAGGGGACGGTAACGGCCCGTAAAAACTCTTTTCTCATTCTGGCCACTCGAGATACATCGTCAGCGGAGCGTGAAGAGGAGACACTCGATGTTTACATTGTAGGGTTTTCCTGTTTTGATTTTTTGTCGTCCTTTGTCAGAGATTCAGGTAATGAGTGTTTCTTGCCGCTCTGGCGGTGATTTCTCGTATATATCAGAGTAGTCGGGAACGGAACGGTGGGTCTGAATTATATTCTCGTCTAATGAAATGGCAGAAACTTTGCTTCTGCGATTAAAAAAGGAATGAGAACAGCTCTCATTGATAATGTCTGTACCACAAATTTGAGAAAAAATATATAATTTTTCTTTCTGTCTAACGTGGAATTGAAAATAATAAGATTCCTCAGTCCTCTTTTCAAACCTTTGCCTTTAACAGAACATCAATTTCAAATAAGTATAGAATTGTTCTAAAATTGTTCTTGTTCTGAAATTGTTTGTTCCGTTAACCAGCTGACGAAAGAAAACCCTCAGAAGTCGGAACTTGTGCGAGTAATAGATTTATAATAATAATATTTGAGGAAAAAGGTTATCCGAGGTTGGCATAATCGAAATGCCCCCCCATTTTTTTCTCTGACATCCAAACTTCTGTAATTGAAAAAATAATGTACTTGAAAAATAGTATCTTCAAGTACCTATTCATTTCAAAGACATTGACAGGTGATTCACATGTTCCAGATGAAATCTGCTATACCCATACCACCATTATTTTCTCTGATAAAAATGATATAATAATAGAAATTGACCTAAATACAGCTGGCACGGATATAACGACGTTTTTATTCTGAAGGTCCCAATATACACCCAAATAGCACACGACGTCCTGAAGACGAACCATTTATGTCCCAGTTACGTCGATACGTCCCGGGACGTATGGGAGACATTCGAAGAACGTACATTTCCGGATGTTTCATGTATGTACTATATAGACGTCCCATGTAGGTACATATTTGGTCCCGTTCCAATCGGAATGTAATAAAAACGTACATGATTGGAAGTACTATGTATACGTACTGTGGTAAGTGTCCCAGGTACGTTCATAATAACTCCTTTTCAGGTACGTACATTTCGGAACGAGTTAGGGACATACCAAGGACGTGCTTTTATGATAATTCCTTGTACGTACTGTTTATGAGTATCATTGACGTACATGTTTGGAAGGACTATGCACGTACTGTTTGGACCTTCCAGGTGCGTACATATTGGGTCTCTTTCAAAATCGTATCGTTTGAAACTTTTGAGGATCATATAGTGATGTCGTACATTTTTGGGAATCGTATGTATTTCAACGTCTCCTTGACGTACGCCAAGAAACCTACTTTGTACATTCAGGTAGATCCCCTCAAGTCTAGTGTGGGCCGAAAAAGTACGAACTAGAAACGTCCCACATACGTACATTACCGTCCCTGTCAGGTAGGCCCAACGCGCTATCCCAAGTAGCACATCATATGGTGACTTCAAGTTAGTTACCTATGTTCGAGACAACATTAAATTTGTTTTAGGAAGTTCAGTAACAATGAAAATATATTTGAAAAAACAATGAAGGATCACTGTCTTATACGCGATGGCGATGTGGAATATCACATTTTGCTTTGCAAAAAGTCGTATTTGGCCGTATTTTCTGGTATTGAAATTCACCACGTCGATATTTCAATTTTTCCAAATTTTTTCAGGAATAATTCATCATGAATATTGCATTACCAATATTGGTATATGTTCGAATTTTTTAAAGTCATCACTCTCAAAATCCCGATACCCCTTTCAGTTGTGATTCGAAAATGACGAATTGAATATTTTCATTTTACTTTGAAAACGATATTCAAGCATTATCAGAATTTGCATATCTATATTGCAGTATTATGCCAATATGCCACCTAATGTGATGATTCAATATTTTATTCTACGCTCCCAATGTCGAATGCACATCTATACCACACAACTCTTCTTTGGAAACAAGTCTCTCCGACCGTAGAGCGTTGTAGTGGTAAACAGAGAAATATTCAAAGTGAAGGTCCGGGTTCAAGTCCCGCAGCAGCCAGAGTTTTTTCCAGGTTAGTATTCGGTAAGTACATGTGCATGAGTAAAATTTTCAAGTTGACTAATTGGTAAAGAAGAAATGAATAATTCCGAATATGAGAACTGAGAATTGAGAAGGGACATCAATTGAATTCATTTTTTTCGTCGATATATCATTAACAAAAAGGTACGTTTTCGGAATGTCCCAAACAGTTCCCCTTTCTGTACATTACAGGTCCTGTGTGGACTAGAAAAGTACGTACCTGGGATTACCGACTATGCGGAAACGGTAAGTTCCAGGGAGGTCTTATGTACGTCTGTCGGAGACTAAAGTACGTCCCAAATACGTACAATACATCCTCACCGTACATATGCAGTACGTCCACTGGACGTACTTGTGCTATCTGGGCATATACAAAAACTGATATCATTTACTGATAAAAATCAATAAATGTGATCTTAACATTTTTGTTGTTGCAACTGAAAATAAAAAATGTTATATGATATGTTTTGCCAGAAATTTGCAATGAGAACATTCCTGAAACTTTTTCCATTTTTGTCAGGTGTTGAAACCGATAATGGATTGAATATATTTTGTTGTGGCTGGAACAAATCTCACGAACACGTGTTAAAGGCGTTGGTAGCTGTGAAAGATATCAGGAACATCAAGGAATTATCGGGAGTAATTACACGAGTGCTTCAAAATTACCAATAATTTTCTTTTAGCAAAATATGAAAATAACCGAATGCAGTTTTTTTACTAACAACATGATTGAATGGAAAATTATCAGGTTTATTTTGATGCGCGAGTGTAATTCGGTGGAATATTTCCGGAGTTAAAACAACGACGTTTAAAATTCAGTACCTATTTATGCCTGTCAAAATGACTAACTCAATTTTTACAATCGTTACTATAGATACACGGGTAATTACCAGCCCGAAAATGTCCCGACGGGAATTTATCGCTGTAATTGATCGAAAATGTTCCGCTTCATGTGGGATTCTCAACATACGATGGGAATATTCAAAATAAATGGGACCACTACCAATTTTACAATACTTTTTCAAGGTCTTCAATGGCGGATCAGAGGCTCCGAAGAATTCGTGTTCACGACCATACCGAAATGAATTTGAATGAATTCTGCAATATTATTTGTACTCTATATTTCGTATCTCGGAAAAATTAATTTTTTTTCTACACAAAAATGAATTTGAAGTCATGTTTTTCATATTGGTACAATTAAATGAGTCAATAAACCTGTCATTCTGGAATTTGACAACTGTAACAGAATGCAATCATTGAAAAAAGGCAAAAATTCCTGTTTTTCTATCATTCCCTATTATAAATCAACACTTTCAAGAGTAATAATGGGGGACAAATACAGTAATTCCTTTGCTTCATTAAACTAAAATTAATGACACTCAACATCAACTCTGGCTGACCATGATATATTGTCCGGATTGAAAGTTAAAACGGGGAGGGCGGACTTTCTACGGCCGAACTGTAAAGTTTTGAAAAGAATGTCGATATAACTGCTTTATCTACGACTATTGCATGATGTACCTATTTTACTTCTGTTTGTTCGACTTTAATGATACCCTTCATTCACGAGTGAATAATGAGTCATTATTCACTACCGTCAAATACTTCCTTGAATCAGCTAGAGTGTTATATTGTATTGCTACCAACAGTACCAAATTTGATCATGTATCCACCAAATATTTTCAATTCAGTTCTGTACCTTTATATTAAAAAGGAGGTAAGGACTATGAATGTGCGTGACATATCGAAATAGCTTTTGAATCCAAACAAATAAGACTCAAACCTGTTAACAGTACTTCAAGAAATATCTGCCAGAATAAAATAATTGTTTCTAAAAATATGTATGTAACGTAACAGAATTTTTCATTAAAAAAAAACTTCAATAAATTTTGTTATCACTCGTGGATAAAGTATAGTATTCTACCCACATATAAGGGCTATCATTCGTGAATAGTAGCTATCATTATACGCTCGTTGAATAATATGCTATTATTCAACTCTTTGAAACCGGTTAACAAGAACTAAAAGATACGTAATTGAATGTTGGGCTCTACAATACCAAATTGTACGAAGTGGGATTGCTTATTTCCTATGGAAATTTGGTTATTATCGTTTTCTTAATCTCAAAATTTTGTTACGAATTGATAGTTCATACAAACAAATTTCAGTCAATAGAGAACAATGTCAACCAGTTTCAAACAAATCTTTTTCAGGGTTCTGTTGATATTGACAAAAAAATGGAGGTAATAATACAATGTTCAAATTTCATTGTTTGCAACCCAAAACAATTATGATGAAGATGATCCCTAAATTGTTTTTTGAAATCCAAATAGTGCTGAAAATCACTTTGAAAACATTTTCATCGGGACACGAAGATCCAAAGATCCAAATATCCATTTATAGTATTTCAGAATGGAAACTTAATTGTCTCTGAAGTTCGAAATATCCAATTCAATTCATAGACATGAAGTCAGTTTTTATGGCAAATGCGATGACTATTGTTACTTCATTCCAGAAAAGTTGAGTGCACAAAACTTCTCAACTGGCACAAGACAAAATTTACAATTGTTATTAAATTGCAATGAGTGTTTGGGTACCTCAAACTTTTTTGCTACAACGACGGAAAAACGGGCAAGAGAAAATTTAAGACCTATACGAGTCGTGAATTATAGAAATAGAAATATATTATCAGCGGAGCATGGAGAGGAGACACTCGATGTTTACACTGTGGGATTTTCCTGTTTTGACTCGTAGTTATTCTTTTTTAGAGATTCAGATAACGAGTTTGTTCCTTCCGCTCCGAAGATGATTTCTTATATCTATTAGAGTATTTGGGAACGAAACAGAGAATCTGAAATATATTCCAGTCCAATGAAATGGTGAAATCTCCGCTTCTGAGATCGACAAAGGAATAGGAATCAATTTCATTGGTGGTGAATGTTTGTTTGTGAAAGAGTTTTGTATTGAGTCTTATATATCCAGTATCTATTCAATTCCTTGAAAACAAATTTTCAGTCACATTTGAAGAAAATGGCAATACATAATATCGAACCAAAATTTGTATTTATGTTCAATAATTTCATTCTTTTACACTGGAGGTAAGATAATTGAGAGAATTAAATGATAACGCATGAAAAATCAATTATCATTATATGTGTTATGAGGTTGCTTCATAATTACTAATACTAATACCAGCGGTCGCAAGTGAGTACAGTCAACTTGAATCATGGTTTCAAAATTTGTTCGTTTTACCTCATATTATTTTAATCTTATCTTGTTATTTTATACTAAATATCTCAATATTTTGTCATAATATTTTTTTTGTTGATTAATCAACTTCCCAATTTGTATTCTATGACCAAAATAATCCATTTCAGCATTTCTGTTTGGATTTGATTGCCTTATTCAATTTGAATTATCTATGAGTTTATTCTTCGCAACGGGTTTCAATATAGTTGGCCGTACACTAACAATTTTTTAAAGTCAAATGCCTGGGCTATCGCCTCTATTGCTGCTTTTATGGTAGTTCCCAAGCCAGGGTAAATTCAACTTGACTATTTCCTCCAATGCAATGAAATGAAGAATTTTGAAATCAGGCAACCGAAACAGAATTTCACAATGATACAGAGCTTCCCGAAGAACAGATTCAGACTTCGATTATTTTATTCAATGCGGAAAACTGATGAGGTTGAAGTCTTGGCAACACACAGAATCACAGGGATATTTCGCTTCCTCCCCACAGTGATAATTTTGACAAGATAACTGACTACCATGGCATTTACATCTAGTTGTCGTTATTCTTGAATAATACGTGACTCTCGATTCCATTATTGGAGAAGTAATTGACAATGAGATAAGCAGATATAAGAGACCGATATGAAAAACGAATTGCCCAACTCCACAGTTTCACATTACATCATGAAAGTAAGACAACAATCTATCAATAGAGGACTTCGTTCCAAGTTGCCAACCTGAAATATTCGTGATAAGGTAAACCATCAGGAAATGAAATTTTGCCGTAAATTGTGTTTGAATAGGTTCGTTGAGATAATCGTTGAATCAAAAATTCTACTCGCTTCTTGAAAACTAGTATTTCCAGAAAAAATCCCACATTTCTTGATGCTGATATCTGATTGGCTTAGCAATCACGGTATACCCAACTACAATAACGGAAGGACCCAATCAAAATGTGAGAGCACATGCGCTAACCAAGAGTATTATACCTATATAAACCCACGTGCTTCTAGCCAATGACATATCAGTTTTAGGAAAAAAAAATTTTTTCTGGAAATACATGTTTTCAGGAAGCTGGTAGAATTTTTGATATAGTTTTGACCAAAACGAACCCATCTAATTACTATTTCACGAATTCTTTAGGTTGTCAACTTGAACCGAAGTTCTCTATTAACAATCCAATTTGAGTACCAGCAAAACTCATGTTTGATACTTACGGTTCTCAAAATCATAATCGAAACTGATTCATATCGAAAAATTATTCATCGTTATTGCAAAGAATGCACGATGTGATGCATATAATTCAGCCACGTTTGAGTGAGCCGCTCTTAAAAAAATATGAGGCTAGTCATTTCAGGTACTCTCTAACTGCAACATGCACATCATAACTAACAGTGGCCTTTATGACAGTGATGTGGCCTTTATGACAGTTTTTCACATAACACGATGCGGTATACATTAGAGAGAGATTGATATTGTGAAGGGCAGAATGATTATTCTATACTTGAAGAATAACTGTTTCCTTGTTAGTTTTTCTATATCTGCTACATTCAGGAAAGAATTCGCTTAGAAGTTATACTTGAAGTAAGTATTCTACTTTGCTCATTCCACAGTCCTCTCTCCCTCTCTTAGGTCCATAAGATAGCGATCAACCCTGACAAGAGCCAGGCGATACTATTTTCACGGAGGAGAGTAGAACCTGCAGGACACGTCATCCACAACGCCCGAGAAATCTCATGGGCCAACAAGGCCAAATACTTAGGAGTCGACTTGGACAACAAGCTGACTTTCGGGTCCCACACCCGACAGAGGTTGAACCTGGCGAAAGCCGCACGGCACAACCTTTATCCCATAATAGGTCGCAGAAGTAACATGGATCTCCAGGTGAAACTGCTTCTTATCAAAACGATCCTGCTCCCCATTGCACTGTATGCCTCGGCGGCATGGGGCCGCTCCTTATTACTGCCCCAACCGATACATCTACCGGGACCTGAACCTTAGTATTTGGCACGTCGACGAATATCTGCGAGACCACGTCGAAAGCGGCTTCAAGCGTATCAGGAGCAATCCAAACCCAGTGCTGCGTGACCTCCACAACGCACTGAGCGTGGACGATCCCAGATTCCGCGAGAGAAACAAACACCCGAGGCCTTCCAAGCAAAACCTGAGACCACATCCAAGGGTCGCCCGCCGGCGGCTGGTGAGTATAAGGCGCGAGTCCCACTATACGTAACGTCACCGTCACGTCTCCGCACCGTCACCATCACGGTAAATATTCTTACATTGCAAGCAATGAACATAATCACACTATCAGTCACGTCCACCTGAATACGGTGCTATTGTCGGTTCGATGACGGTGCGGAGACGTGACGGTGACGTTACGTATAGTGGGATTCGCGCTTAAAGAGTCGCTCCAGCGGCTCGGGTAAGTACACTTCACACCACAATAACAGACATCGCGCGCGCATACATAAACCGATCGGCGACAAGCGAGAACTGTCCCGGAGAGGTCGGGGGGACCACCATGCAAAAACTGCAACACAGCAGAGTCGAGTAGAAACCAAAGTAACAGATAAAGAGGAAGCAATAGCACCAAAAGGCTGATTTCCAACCAAAGCGGGTTAGATTTCAATCTTGCTGAAGTGCCCAGCAGCAGGTTGAGGTCCGCTCCTGAGAGGGCGGGGGTGGAAAGGAAAATTAAGAACGGCGAGGTCTCGTATCCAGGCAAATGGATATAGCATCACGTCATCCTGGGCGCTCAACCCCGGGGGGGGGGCATGGTGGTCTTAGGTCCAGTCCATTAGTTGTATTGTCTACGAACTGTACAGATCAAATCCAGTTCTTACATAATATTTTGAATTAGTACTAGCAATATTTGATTGATATTTCGGGGAGTTCATATGTGAGAATAAATATATATTTTTGGCAAGGGAGTTGGTGTTGTGGTCACGGGTTTGCTTCACCGACTGGGCAGAGATATTTCTTCTCTATATATCTTGTTGGCGAATGACTCCTGCCACGTTTCATGGCCATACTCGGAGATTGTCGTAATAAAGTAAACTATTCTTTCACTAGAAAATTCAAGTATGCTAGTTGGCTTCTACAGTAAAAATTTTGTATACTTCTCTATCAACTGTCTATTTCGAAGCGATATTCTAAAATTGTTCTAAAATTGTTCGTTCCGTTAACCAGCTGACAAACGTCAACCCTCAAAAGTCGAAACTTGTGCGAGCAATGGATCAATTGAATAAATTCGAAAATTGATATTTTGTTTTAATGAATGAATTCAGCTTGCTATAACTCAGGGAATAATCTCGATCTGGAAATTTTCTACAATGAATTTTCATTTTTCCAAATCCAAACCTTGTTATTTTTCAGTAATACCAATGAGCAACCAGCACCAGATAAAACCACTTGACCTACGGATTCTGGCTGCTCTCGTGGTATTGCTAAAAAACAAGGTTTTCGTTGAAAATGGAAATTTTCAGTGGAATTTTGAGGTCTTGGAGCATCACCTTGGATGAAACGCTCATTTCCAAGACCAGAGACAGCAGTGAAACGGTACTTCCGAACAGTTGTAACACTCAAATTGATTCAATTTGACAATTGATATTCTGGTCTTATATTGATGGATTCGAAATTGAATATTTACAACAATGTTGATGGCAGAAAGAACTTTATCACTTGATGTTGAAATAATTACATATGGGTGTTTGAACTTGTCATATGAACCAAAAAATTGCGATGAGTATGAAAAATCCTTCCCCCCTCAATATTGTTATAAACTTTTATAAATGTCCTAATCAATATTTCCAAAAGGAATAAATCAAAAAGAGTAGGTAATTATTGCGTGTGTGATAATAACAATGATTTCCTTTCACATATAATTTTTTGTTGTTTTTTGGAGCTCTGCATTTTTGGGAATGAACTTCAGCTATCTTGATCTTCAGATTCTAATAGCAAATATAATGCTCTACATTACAGTGCTTTTCAAACTTTTTGAATACACGACCCCTTTCAAGGATAAAAATTTCTGGCGACCCCCTTGGGCCATAGAAAGATAAAAAATTGTAATGTAATTAAAAGACTACATTTAATTTGTGATTCTCTCTATCAGTATCGCGGAAGAAATTTTATTTTGCAAACCGCTTTCAGCAAACACTTCTGGACAGTGTTTGTATGATTTGTTTATCGAAAGTTCTCGCGACTATGACATTGATTGAAAAAAAATGTATCGCTGTTTGTAGCGATGGTGCTAAAAGTTTGACTGCAAAAATAGCGGACTTGTTGCGAAATTAAAATTTGTAATGCCAAACGTATCATAGACACACTCTTTTCTACATCGACAAGCTCTAGCTGCTAAGCTTTGTGAATTCCATCAAGGGTAAAGCTTTGCAAACAAGACTATTCCGAATCGTTTGTGAACGATTGGTGCACTTCATCACAATCTCCTTTACAGAGGTCAGGTGTCTATCCAAAGGAAAGGTATTGACAAGAATTCTAGAACTTAAAGCTGAATTGTTAATGTTCCTACAAGATGCTGAATCTGAGTATGCTTGTCACTTTTCTGACCCTGTTTGGCTCCTGAAATTATCATTTCTGTCAGATTTTTTCAATCATCTCAATAATTCGAACAAGAATCTCCAAGGTAGAGATGAAAATATTATGACAGCGAAAGATGAAGTGAAAACATTTTATGCAAAACTTCATTTATGGTCAACCTCTCTGCAAAACAATATATTCGATTCATTTCCATGTCTTCAGAAAACTGTTCAAGATAATGCAACAGATCAATCGCTTGTGGTCGGAGCTCACATTCCCTGCATGGTAGAGAGCATACATAATCTGCAAGAGAAACTATTAATATATTTTCCAGACTTGCACTCTGAAGCTGAGAATGGTCGCGGATGAATTCTGAACCCTTTCTTGGTTGAGTCAACAGAACCGGCTGATCTCACTACAAATTTGAAAGAAAATCTTATAGATTTAGGTGCTGACGGCATGCTCAAAATGGAATTTTATTCACAAACTGTTGACTTTTTTTGGATGAAAAGGAAACAAGAATATCCCGAGCTGGCAAGGGGAGCTCTTAAATTATTAGTGCCTTTCGCAACTTCATACTTATGTGAACTAACGTTCTCTTCAATGGTGGACATCAAAACTAAAAAAAGGAACGGGCTCCAATTAGAAAACAATTCGATTGTGAAAATTTCAAAAAATAGCAGCACGATTTGACATCTTTTTGAAAAATACACAAGTTCATCCTTCTCACTGAAATTGCGTTTCACTGTATTTAGTGAATCATGTAGAACCTTTACTTATTTTCTTTTGCCGGCGACCCTCCGAGTAAAGCTCCGCGACCCCCTTGGGGGTCGCGACCCACAGATTGAAAAACACTGCTCTACAATAAATAATCTCTTGTATTTCCACGTTATATTCTTTATTTTTGAGATGAGCACATTTTCAAAACCTATTATTGCTTCGGTACTTCTATACAAGTAGTATACAAATCTCAACCCAAAAGATAACTAACTTTGTGAAGCTATACTCTGGGTAGGGATCAGGAAAGGAATGTTTCACGCACCTTCGTTTTAATGAAAAAAAATAACAATTGAAAATGTGCTACTTTTTCTGTTTCTTCGTGAGATCCAGGCCTGTGGCATTAGTGTTGAGACAAGAATTTTGTCAAATCCTGATCACGGTTTTTGAATAAAGAAAATTGAGGCCTTGAATGAAAACATTTAAAAATGAAAGAAGAAGTACCTATAATCATGAAACATTTTCGGCAGATATGATATCTACTGGTCCACATAAATACACTAGGAGAAAAGATACAAGGTGAGTATGAATTAACAGCTCTTTTATGTAATCAGAAATTAATTAATTCTTTCTTTTCAGAGCTTGCAAGTTCGGAGGCAGATAAGAAGCTCTTTCCCGACCAAGCTGTTACCTTCACCTGTTTTTGTTATTGGTTGCGATATACCGATTTATCTGCATTTTTTGTATTCGTTTGAATGAATGAATTTGAAACCGTAACAAATAACATAATGATATCCCCTCGTGAAATCAATTAGGTTCGGGATGAAAAATCCACATCGAAACGTCAAGCACGACTCTGCTTGAAGCATTTCATTGGAAATTAGTGAATAATCGCAATACAATGTCCTATCACGTCAATATTAATATATATTCTGATGACGAATACTTGAAAATAATAGGTAATGTCCATATGAATTCCGACTAATTATTTTTAATGATTATTCATTTATTATATTGGAGAAAATCATCATTTGATTTAGTGAAAATGGCGAATAAATACGAAAACCTGAAAGTTGAAAAAATTGAGTAATGAATAAATTTCAATTGCTGTCGCAACTTTCGGAGTGTTCGGTACCCAAATATTATATTTCTTTGAAGAAATCGGAAGGAGGGTGGGGAAGGAGACCAATGATCTGAAAACCACAAACTTTACGAACTAGGAAATTACAATTTCATTCCAGAAATGCTCCGTCATTTGCTGGAAAACATATCATCAAAAAATGTCGACGAAATCTACGCGCATTCGTATACCTACTGAAAATTATGAAAAGTGAGAATAATAATAGGTTTTTATTTTCCGTGATAATGATGAGACAGAAGTAGGAACATAAATTCAAGTACATACTGACATACTCATGGGAAAACGCTGAAGACCAGGTGGTCATGCATCATGTACAGAAACCACTACCTCTGTTATTATTCTTGAGCGAGTGAAAAACATAATTGAGTAATATAAGAATAAAAAAAATATAAAGGTTGAGGCAATAAATAAAATAGAATAATAATAAAAAAAGATGAACAAAGTTCCATTCAAAATTATGAACCCTCTCATGTATTTCATTGAAGATATCTGTAGAGAACAATAATAATTATTTGCTTATGATATACCAAGTCGTGGCCTTATTCTATTGATTCTATGAAACAGGCAGGTTGAATGAAGAAACCTTCTTTTTCTCATATTGAGCAAATTTCGTTCTTCCAATTTATGGAATATACTCTGTCGTCAATTTCAATACTGAATATATCAAACCACGATGGACTGTTCAGACTTCAGGAATATCAAGCCATAACAACTGTTACGAAGCCGGTCCCAAAAGTTTCGACTCTGTTCAACCCTATTCAAAAGAAGTCATACAGGATCCGGATCCGGTCCATCAGACAGGATTTCTTCGCACTCAAAGTCTACTTAAATTTATCGTCTAGTGTTTGTCGAACACAAGATGGCTATTGTTGTTATACTCGAGAATATACCCATGAGAAGTTTTGAAAACCATAGGAGATGTTCTGATCGAAGCCTTTGCAGAATTGATAAAATAACTATGGTCGGAAACAATGGTGAAATATATCTCCTCTGAGAGTGAGATAAAAAACTTTCTTACAATGAAATAAAAATGATTATTTTTTTCACTACTTGTCAAAATGTGACGTTCTTGGCATTTCAACCAATAGTAGCGGGTTATTCTATGGTTATTCTGGCCAATCATTGGGTATTATACTGATAAAACTGCCTGGTCCTTGATTAAACGTTGTTTACCTTTGAACTGTCAAAACTATAAGGTTTACCGCGTCGATTCTATTGAACTGGCTCATATTTATATAAATTATCATGAATGAAGAGTTATCTTATTTTTAATAGTCATTCACTTTTTCAGCATAATAATAACTTAAAAAACACATTTCAATGAACACTCAAACACGTAAATAGCTCATAACCACAACTTTATGACAGATATAGCGAACGACCGATTCAAATATTTAAGGTTTCCTGAACTCAAATGAAGATGGCGTACAATTAGTTTTTATCAAATGCAATTCATTTTTTGTGGTACGAGAAGAAACCGTTGTATGAAGATTTTGATACAACGACATAACGAATGATTTTATGTTCCTTCCGGCGCGATTTTCATTTCATAAGAAATTTTCAATTATCAATCTTGTACAATGAGAGGTGTGACGCCATCTCTTGGTATCGTCAGCAAGCATTATCATATGCACTGCGAAAGCATCATATCTCTTCTGGATCATAGATGGCATACATCGTTGTTTGACATTTCAAATTTGTAAAATTTTCACCTATTCTCATTCCTTATTATGTAAATGGAATACTGATCAATTAAATTGTTCTTCATTCTATTTGTTCAAAAAATAATCTCTTCAAATACAACTCGTTCTTCAAATTTAATAAGATAAATTTTCATTTTAGAAACACTCAAAGCAGGCAGAAGCATTCAAACAAACCGAATTAGATAAAATCACTCGTCCTATGGACTCTGTTTTCATACTTTTGTCGAATGAAAAAGTTTTTGTGGAAAATGAAAATTTATCGATTAAATTTGAAGGACTCGTGGTATAACCTTTGATAAATGGATCATTTGAGGGGATGTATGGAAAGTAGACCCTGTACATGAAATCTGACAATGATTCGATTCTTGTTCTTCAGATGTCATAAGAATGTGTTCTGTTTGCTCTCCATGAATTTGAATTTTGAGCTCAGGTTAGTGCTGGAAAGAGGAACTTATACAGTTTCATGAATTAGCTTTCTGTCTTTCTCTTTCGAATCAAAAAATAGAAATTACAAATTCTATGAAAGAATTGTATTTTTGCTTCGGAGAAAAAAAAACAAAAAAATAAATCATCAAACTTCATTCTCTCCGCATAAACTTATACAGTGTATGACACATCGATTTTTCATTATAATTTTAAGGTAAAGGAGTGGAACTCTCGAAAAACATTCACTATGATACTTACTTATAGATCAACGGATACAGCCTTTTCGAATTATGCTAGGCAGCAAAAGTTATACTTTGGTGATAATATATGTGGAGGAGTAAGTACTTTTGAGTGGCTATTACTCTCCATAATGTTGTCAAACTATAAATCTCTATTACTGTTGATTATGATGAACATAAACATTTCCAAAGCAACCAACCATTTCAACACTTGCGATTTCTATCAAATTTTCTTTCAATATATCACTAGAGGAAAAATTTAAGGATCGTGAGAATTTTAATGATTTTCAAATACACTATCTTACGAATATCAATAAAAACAATCGGAGAAAAAATTATATGTTCAACTCGAGAGCAAAGTAAATTGACTGCCTTTGCTGTATTCCTAGCCTCGCTACACTTGCCAATGAGCTATCTGCCGCAGTGGTCAATCTACTTCTGCCTTGTGAAACAAATAACTTTCTCTGTTATAAATAATGTCTCCCTCTTCTTTGAGGGTCTGTTTTTCCCTTAGTCGATAATGGTTATTGAGCCTGATGAAAACACCCTTTTCTCAATGAATTCAGACTCATTGTTCCAAATAACTCATTTCGAACATTCTGGTTCTTCTTGTATCCTAACGCATAACACAGAAATATTTACTCCCGGAAGTCTTCTTTAAGTGATTGCACCCTGTAATGCAACAGCATTTATTTTCTGTAAATCTTGCATGATTTTCCTCGATGTATTTTAGCATCTCCCAATCGTTCACTATGGGAAACAGACTGAAATACTCAAAGTTGATAAGTGTAAATATCTTAGTAAATCTCCTGTAGGTTTACTAGCGGTATCAAAATGGTGAAAATTTGACAAAACATCAATGAAAAAATTAGAAGTTCATTTGAATTGTTTTATCGGTATTTGTATGACTATCGTACCAGCTGGTATATTGAATAATATTACTGAATGCTGCATCATTAGTCAGTTCTTCTAGGATCTCAACTTCAGATAATAATGACAATTTGTATTTAGTTCCCTAATGAAATGTCCGATATCAGCCTCTTGAAATATTCAGTTATTATTCCCGAATGAACATCTCACCGAATATATGAAATGAGTTTCGTTTCTATGAAATGAATTCTGAATTGTATGACTTTCTCCCGATCATTGTCTTCTGTATATTATTACTAAGTCCTGCTCTTTATATTTTCATTTAGAGGCCCAATTGAGTCGGCGAAAGATTTTATTTAGACAAAAGACCTTTTTGTCATCATTTTTATCGGATACTTCCTTTGAAGTGATGAACAACGGTTGGAATTTCATTCCACTCAGACTGGTCCTTCAGTCTGGTGATAATGATTAATTTTTGTGTCCTCTATTGTAACAACAGAATTTCTGAAAGCATGTCATCTTATTCAATGGAATAATTGACAAGAGACTTCAGAATTTTTTTTGAATCCCGTGAGAAAGTTTTCAAATGGAAAATTATATTGTGGGACATCTTGAACTGAATTATCATAACAGAGATTCTCAATGAATAGATTATTTCACCTTAAAATTACGAAAAAAATATGGATGGCCAATCCACACAAAAATATTAAGTATTTGTCGATGAAATAAATGAATGTCTAACGCAGCAATGCGACCCAAGCCAACTACAAATCCACACCCGCAAACGAAAGATGTGACTCCACCCTCAGGAACCGCTTTTTTGTCCTATCTGAGAGGTACCACGGATCGCATTGGAAAGATATTGAAAAAGTTCTATATAAAACGATATACAAACCAACAAAGAAAATAGAGAAACAACTGAGATCAGCTAAAGATCCAAGAGATCCTCTATCCAATGCTGGGGTATACAGAATTCCATGCTCATGTGGAAAAGTATATAAAGGGACCACCAAACGCAGTTGTGAGACTCGAATCAGTGAGCACAGTCGAAATTGTCGATTGGGGCAGACGGACAAATTAATTGAGCAATTGAGATACATAAGCACAAGGATAACTTCAACAGAAAGGAAGAGGGACAAAATTTGGTATCCAGTTCTAAGAACAGCTAAGACGAAGCTAGATAAAACCAGGGAATAGGACGGCCAACAGAACGCTGTCGGACCAAAAGATAAAAACGAGTCAATTCCAGATTTGCAATCAGTCGTAGTAAACTCACATAGAGGAGTTCAACTAAGACCACGCCGCTGAAGATGGCTGCCGCAGATGTAGCCGAAAGCTCCGAAAGTCAAAATTTCCGCACACGACCCTCAAGCCCGAAAAACCGAAGATGTATTGATGAAATAGCTATGAAAACACGGTTGGTGAACTGTTACACGTGCCAAAAAAAAAAAAAGAATAATATTGAAAGGAGCCCGAAGAAACAAAAAATGATTCCAAAGAACTATGGGAGTTCCAATTGAACTAATCAATGATAATGAAAATTCAATGGAGGAAATTGAGACGCTGCCGCATTGACACGTCAAGTCAACGAAAATTGATATTGCCAATATTTTTGCTGACTTCTTCTGTCAATTCGGTTGAAATTTGGAGGGAAAAATCGTTGAAAGTAGAAAGAGAGACCAGGAATTTGAAGAAAAAACTCTGTGGAATCAATTTCCATAGAAGTATTGGAATGTGAAATATTTACAGCAATAAAAGGGTTAAAAAGTAAAAAATGACCTTGGCTAGATAATTTCGAATCAGAGTATCTCAAAGACATTACTATTCATATTTCCTTGCTACTACAATTCATCCCCAACATGGTGATGAATAGTGGAATATTTCCAGATATTTTCGAAACCGCAGTTTACACCAATTTACAAAAGTGGTAAATCGGATATTTATGACTATCGCCCCATATAACTTACATCGAACCCTACAAAAATTTTTGAAAAGAATATTGAAAAAGAGAATCACTTCATACCTGAGAAAGAATAAAATAATTTCAACGAACCTATGTGGGTTCACAGAAAAAGAGTATACTCAGGATGCTGCTCTTTCCCTAATCGGTGTAATCAGTAAAAACATTGGGAAAATGTACCAAAGTTGTGTATTTTCATATATTTGAAAAATGCATTTCGACTCAGTGAGCCACATTCAACTTCTGGAGACTCTGGAGGGTGTCAGTTTCCGAGCAAAGCAGTACATTCTTTCTTATGGAACAGTATCTAACGAATTAGAAAAAATGTGTCCAAATAGACAGTAAAATCAGTGAATATCGATAAGTTGAGTATGGTGTTTCTCAAGGGGCAGTCCTGGGACCGATACCTTTCAACTTATGTCTCAATGACCTTTTCTTCACTGAAAGCACTGGATGCATGGTGAGCTTCGCCGATGACACAGCAATTGTATACTCGGCGAAAAGCTGGACAGCCTTGAAGGAAATTGCCGAAGATGATTTTGCTGATATAAAATATGATTTGACAGTAGGATGTTGACAATCAACATGAGCAAAACATTTTCATTGCATTCACCTCATACTCGAAACACCTACCTGGATATGATACCATTTCAATACCACTAGATGGGCGATTTTTTTATGAAGAAACTGTAGACGAGTCTTCACAAAATCGAATACCTTGTCAGGTATTTCACTTCCGACCAATTAAAAACTATATTTTACTCTCTCGTCGAGAATCACTTGTCATACGGGATTGCTGTTTGAGGTGGAACAACAAAACAAAGATACATTTCGAAACCAATTCATAAGAAACCCAAAATATATTCTACAGATGATATATTTGATGAATGTGAAATATCAGATGTAAGACAACTGTATTTTCTGAGGAGAATAGCACAATACAAAATCGAACATAGTTGAAAAAAATTAACATACTTATGAAACTAGGTGTAAACATAATTGGAATTTTGCTATTGCAAGATCAGAGATGGAAGCTTAATAAAGCACACCCCTATATCTCGGTCCAAAATTTTATAATATTATCCCAATTGAATTGAAGTCACTGGACTCTAGAGTATGGATTATTAATTTTTCTTGACTAGAAATCCACTGGCCCATAAAAATAGACGAATTGATTACTTTTGCCCTCCACAAAAAACATTATGTAACGTTATGCACGTTTTTCCTTTTGTCAATAATACATTTTGAATATGCTATGCTCTATTCAAATTATTATGGAAATACGTTCCTTGATTATTCATTCCATTCATACACACATTTCATGTTAGTAACTTCCTAGATTTCGAGTGTCACACATATGAATAATTATAAAAAATGGGAAAAATTATCTTGTTATTCACTTACGCTCAGACTTGATCTACCGTGTGATCTACTGTAAGTTTTCTTATTTGTTTGTTTATTAAATTGTAGAGACGACTTTGAATTTTTCTGCATCGTAAATCAGCATCAACTGGTTGGCTTCTCGGAAAGCACAATGGGCCTTATGGACAGAGAATTCCAAAGATCAACCGCTTTGTGAAAGGTCAATCATACAAAGATAGAGTTCGGACTGGCCTTCAAGAGGATGGAAAAATTACACTCGTCGGTCTAGCCATGAAGGAATAGACAGAGGTTGAAAACTTGACGACATTTCGGACGAAAGAATGTACTAAAAATAAAGGAATTGTCGACATTTTCACGATGTTCTAGAGAAGTGAGCTTGTTCGTGGGCAAACCAACTAACAGGACAAGTCTTTTTTTCTGAATACTCCAGTGAAGGAAGTAAATTTTTTAATGAAATGGAGGACTAATTCGAGACCACTCAGATCAACTTACATTTTTTTGGAATTTGTCAAAAAAGGTGTCAAGTATCCGAGTAAACAAGTTTGCTTACTGGGCAAAGCTCCAAAATGCTGTAAAACTTGGCCAAACTGTTTTTTTGGTCCAAAATTAATAAATATTAAATATCTCGGGCCAAAATGAATTTTCGTGAAAATAGGTACCGGGGGTTGTTTGGGTCACTGATTACGATTTTAATGTCAGAAATTTCTGAAAACCGTAAAAACTACCCTTTTTTGTTTTTTTTTGAACATTTTTGAATTGAAGCTAAAATTATCAAATAAATGCCATTTTTTCAGGAAAATTGAAGAAGATTTTTTTTTATATTTTTCCGTATATTTACTATTATGAAATTAATCAACCACCTTCCCTTCTGGGGGTGAAAACTTATTAAACTTTTTATTAAACAAATCTAAGTAATGTTCACTTCGAAGTTAACTACCCCTCGTCACATAATAAAAACAACAACACAATTTTTTTCTAACTCAATAATAATAATGAAATAATAACAAAAAATGCACAAATCTTAGATTTTTGTACCTTTTTTGTAACTTAGTTTTGGTTTGACGGCTATTTGACTGCTGTCAAGAGTCGGGATTTGAAATTTGACAGCAGAATTTAATTGGCTTATTATCTAAACATACAGTACTGCACGAAAAATTTTCATAAAACTTATAAATAGAGGATCCCAATGAATTAACTATAAAAATTTTATATGATTGATGGAAAAAAAGGTTTTTTGGCCATTATTTTTTTTTGGCTAATGATAACGAGATGTACCAGGAACCATTTTAACGCTGATGTTATCAGCGAAATTTCTTGTCATATGCGACATCTGAATTGGATGGACCAATTTTTTTTTTTTCGCCCGACAAAAAAGAGCATTTACCGTTAATGAAATGGGCAATTTTAAACGGGAAAATTTGCTTACAGATGAAAAATTATAACAAAAAATTGAAATACAACTATCCTGGAATGAATGCTGAAAAATTTGGCTGTTCAAAATTAATAATGCTCACGCTGCTGGCCAAAAACTGAAAATATTTTAAAAAATACACGATTTTACCCAACTTTGGCAGGCCAAAACATAAACAATAAATACCCGATAGGGCTAAAAATGGCTGGACATATTTAGGACATAGTGTTCTGACTTTTCATCGAAGGTTTTTTTTTCCCAAGCACCTCAGCCCATATTGCGCAAAAAATTGGTTTCAAAAATAAAAAAAAAAATTATTTTGACAAATAACTTTTTTCTTCTTATTTTAAACGGTTCTGGTTCCCAAAATTTTTCCAATTTTGTCATCTTGCAAAATGATGGAAGTCCATTTTTTTGTAAAAGTTATATTTTTCGAGATATATACGCCAGAACGATCCGGTTTCTCCATTTTTTGTTAAGCAACCATTTTTGCCATGTCATATCTCCTTTAATATTAATCGTACAAAAATAAAACGAAAACCACTTCATTTGTCAACTAAAATACTTCATATAAGTAATATATAATTATTTTTGTAATACTAACAGATTTTCAGTAAATTTAAAGAAACTTCAAAAACTTTTAATTTTCCTTGCGCTATTACGAAAGGGGTGCCTTTGAATAAAAAATTGCAATCAATGTTTTTATGCTGAAAAATGATGATTTATCGATTGGTTTCGTTATTTTTTTTAAACCCCCCAATGAGTTCCGCCCCCCCTCCCCCACCCTGCGATTTTTTCCAGTAACGGAAGTTGTTTACTCGGATACTGGGCACCTTTCTTAACAAAATTCGAGTTACTCCAAGTATCTGCAATTGGTCTCGAATTAGTCCAGGCAGTTTTCGTATCTCATAAGTTTTCACAAGCTGATGGAATGTGAAATATTTACTGGCATAAAACAATACTAAACTTCCGAGAAAAAATCGATACCTCGCGGTTCCTTCATGAGAGATTGTCGCTAATTGTTTTTCTCAGGATAGACATGGATGATTTTATAGGAACAGTACATAAGTTACTGTTCCCTCTGACTTCTGGTTCCACGTGCTGATACGAAAACTTCGCAAGAGGAACAGGTATGAAGGATGCTGATTTCTCATTGCATACGGTACTATTTGAAACATCTTTTTCTGACAGCTATCAGTAGCTTGAAAGGAAAGAAGTTAACTTCCTTCAAACCAGTATTCCTTTCAATAGGATAATGGAAATTGATTTATGTAATCTATCGAAAATACAAAAGGTGAATAACATCGTCTGAAAACTACAGGCAAAGCTCTGGATGGTAATTATATACGTTGTGGAAATTCAATTTTTCTCATCTAGAGTTTCATGAAGAAATATTCAATCTTTACGAACAGTTCGACGTCGTTTACACGTTTTGCTTCTGGAATTCTACGTGAATCTCAGACCCTCACCCCTTTTTGGAGATCTCACCGAATTTATGACCCAGCGTAGAAAGATGAGAGTATCCACTCCTGTTACAAAATTTAAAGTTAATTTCATTGTGCACTCGTGTTTCTCTAACAAATGGGCCTTGCAGAAATAATGACGATGTTTTCCTGTCTGATATTATAAATTGAGTGCGTTTCAATATTTCATGACGTCTTGGCGGTATCAGGCTGGAACTAGCCAGCGGGATATTCTGGAGCAGTCTCTAATATTCAACTAGTACGTGGAATACAGTATTATCTGGGTGCAGTGAAAGAAAACATATATCAATGATAGAACAGAAATATATATCCTCCACAGGAGAGTTGATAATTGAGCTAACAAAAGAAAACAAAGTTGTGAGCTCTCTTCTCTTCATTTGCGAGAGCTGTTAATATTTCTACATGAAAGTCAAAAACTCATTCAACTATCGTAAAAATGGTGCGCAATGAATTGCTAATTAGTCAAAAACGGCTGGTTCAATATTAATCATTCACTATTCTATAGAGAAAAAAAGGCCTATCACTGGACCAGATTTTTCCCCGAAGAGAACACTAATAGCGGCTTTTCACCAACCAGTGATGTCTCACAAGGATTTTTCTCAATTAGAACTCACCAAAAATAGACTTTCATTCGAATGTTAGGATGAAAAGAGGTCTATTCGCTTCCGCACTCTATGATTACCAATTATAACATTGAAAGCCTCTTCAATAAATCCATGAAACATTTCAACAAACATTTTTGATCTGGAATATAATTTTTCATACAATTTGACCAAAATAAACTGATAAGTAACTGTTGAGGTGTCTCACAACCTCTCATAGAACCTTCATGTCCTAACGGTTGGCTATATGTACGAGCCATTGACATGTGTAGCCAACAGTTCTCACCTAGTAAATCGATTTGACCCAGACCAGGAAATATCTGTTTCTTTTTAAATCGGAACGTCAGTTTACACGATGCAAAACGAAATTATGATGTTGATTGCCCATACACGTCCTAGCAGATGAGGTATATATCAGATATACTGAGTTCCAAATTCATAGAGAATTAAAGCCAATTTCGAACTCCAAATGGCTCTCGAGAAGAAGAATCTGGCAGAATTTGCAAGCATGACCCGTTCTTAGCACTGTAGATTTTTCGGGTTTCTCTATACTCAAGGAAGCAAAGACACTACCAAAATAAGTGGGGCTCCTGTATCGTTGGGACAGCAGTTCCTTGCCTCTCTGAGTTCACCCGAGGAAGTTTCAATAAGGATGAATACACAATGAAATAGTGCATGAAGTTCAATTGCAATGGTATAGTTACTTGTGGTGGTATCACCCTGTTCCTGACCATACATTGAATGGAATCTGATTCGCCTGTAAAACAAGTCTACAGGATTTGTTCCGAGTATATTTCTGGTAAAACTTTGATTCTAGTTTTTGGTTCAGACTGGGTTCTTACGATTTCTAAATGCGATTATAGAACAGTACGAAAAGTTTCTGACTGGTGCATAAGCTTGATTTCATATGGGGAATGTGTTTTTTCGTCAATCAAGAAATCTTTCTGCATTTTTGCTAATCCAACTGAATTTGGTTTTGTCTTCAGAACCAAATGTTCACTTGATTGATAATTTGATCAACCTAATCCTCCAGTGATCATGAGTGATACAACTTGGACTGAAACAAATACTTCAGAAAATAACGATCACAGCAAAGAAACTTCTTTCATCTCATCCCGCTTCAGTCCAACCCTGTTCAAACTAATGATCGCTCAATACGAAAACACTTCCATCGCTAGTCGATGAGAATCTATTAGGAATCCAGAAAATATAGTACGTGTGGAGATATTGATGGCGGTAGCTAGATGGGATGGAAATACGGAGAATATTCATTATTCACATTTTCATGCATTCTTGAAGCGGCAGACAGTGGTCATGAAATATTTCTGCAAAGTGTTGCAGGACATTGATGGGTTTTCGGTATTTACGATCGAGTCGAGACGTCTCGTTTGCTGAAATATCAGTGCTTGTGATCTAAATTTGACCATCACTATTTTGGTAATAAAAGTATGGAAAAAAGGAAAACACATATTTGTGAAGTGTCGATCCGAATATCATAGTTCCATCGAAAATTATCACAGAAATGATAGCAGTTTGCTTGTTGGTTTGATAAAAAACTTGCTTACTGCCCCTGAAGGAATTAACTACTTTTGAAAATCATTCATGTCTTTTCTGTTTCAAATCAATATGAATGAACATGATAGAGTGAGAGCCCGCGACGCCCAGACCTTCGTTATATTATAAAACCTGAAAATTCTTCTATATATTATGTCCCCTATACAGGTATAAGCTAACCCAGCCTATACAACCTGGGTCGCGGTGGCTTTTGCAGGTAACAGGTAGTAAAGGTGAGTAAAATTGTGTTTCAAATTTGTGATAGCATAAAACTCAGTTTTCATATATTTTAACTTACAATCATATTAGAAGCCGCCTCGTCTATTGGCGGACACTTAGGACGGTAACAAGCCCTTTCCAGGCACCCTCACAGTCTAATTATTTATCAATCTACTTTCATCATAGTATAAAATCTGACTTTTATACATGTTATTCAGAAAACTATACGTATAATGTTTCCACAATTTCCAGTCACTTTCGATGGTTCCCCTATCTTCCCAGACACATTGAAGTCTACTCCAGGCGTGCGCGCGATGAATATACATGTACGTTAGTGCGAGTGAAATAGCGCAATCTATACTATAAATTCATCAAGAAAATTGATTATGTATATTTATAATATAGTCATTCGAACTGTTGACACTGATATTGCCGCTATAATGGTTGCTCATTTACATCGCCTAAAAAATGATTCAATCGTTTGGATGCTGATGGGCACTGGAAACTAAGGTACGTGGATCTAACGAAGATACACGCACAGTTAGGAGAATCCATGTGTCGACGCTTGCCTGGTTTCCACGCCATAACAGATTGCGATTACAATCCGGCATTATTTAGAAAAAAAATGAGACCCAATAAACTATAAAAAAAATTCGACGAGTCCCAAAAAGCTTTCATTAAGTTTGGCGAAAGCAAATTAATGGAGGACAGCGATGAACGGAAGAAAGTTTTCAATAGTATTCAGAAATATATATGCAGTGTATATAATACTCGGAATGTAATTGATGTTATTGCTGCTAGAGTTCAGATGTTTATAGACTCGTATAAAGTATCTGATATTAATGAGGCTTTTCAATCGAAAAAAATTGAGAAATTTTGATGCTAGCAGTTTACCACCTCGTAAAAATGAGCTACTGCAGCATTTTTTACGAGCTAATTATATTTGTGCGATTTGGAACAATGCTCACCTAAGTAAACCTACATCACGTAAACCTGAAAATAATGGCTGGGTACTGGAAAGTGGTCAATACCATTTTAAATGGTTTGAAGGAAATCAGCTACCTAATTATGTCAGTGATTCTCTACAAACTGTGTCAGGAATGTTATAATGTACAATGTTCATAAACAAATTATCGGGTATTAATAATTGTTCTTACTTGCTTCAATTATTACAGAAGCTGTTGAAGATAGTGACATTGATGAGGACAAATCCACAGAATGGAGTAGCAGTGATGAAGATAATGGAAATACCGACGATGACGATGAAAATAATTGAAATTTTTTTTAATTTAACAATACATGTTTGAAACTTCATTTTTTTACTTTGTTTAGTAATGGCTATAATTAAAAGTATAATTTAATTCTTTTTCCATTGATTTCATTACGATCTAAATTGTTTTCTCTCCTTATAATGAAACCAACATACATACAAATTTATCTCCTTAACTTTAAACTTCTAGAATTTTATCATCGACTGCCGATTTTTCTTATTATTTTCTGCACAATACTTGAAAACAAATTATCGATAGATATTCATTAACAACTTTGTTGAATCACAACTTGATTCCATAAAATTCACTTGACAAAATTCAAATTTTAATTAAATCCAAATATAATGATAATTTGCAATAGTTAATAGCGTAATGATTCGCATTATTAATTTGTTGATTTGAAAGTTTTTTTATATTATTTTTTTTAATTTACTTTTTTAATCCATTATAAATATAAATAATCAATTTTCTTGATGAATTTAGAGTATAGATCACGCTATTTCACTCGCACTAACGTACATGTATATTCATCGCGCCCACGCCTGGAGTAAACTTCAATGTGTCTGGGAAGACAGGGGAACCATCGAAAGTGACTGGAAATTGTGGAAACATTATTCGTATAGTTTTGTGAATAACATATATAAAAGTCAGATTTTATACTATGACGAAAGTAGATTTATAGATAGACTGTGAGGGTGTCTGGAAAGGGGTTGTTACCGTCCTAAATGTCCGCCAATAGACGAGGCGGTTTCTTATATGATTGTAAGTTAAAATATATGAAAACTAAGTTTTAAGCTTTCACAAATTTGAAACACAATTTTACTCACCTTTACTACCTGTTACCTGCCAAAGCCACCGCGACCCAGGTTGTATAGGCTGGGTTAGCTTAAGCCTGTATAGGGGACATATATAGAAGAATTTTCAGCTTTCATAATATAACGAAGGTCTGGGCGTCGCGGGCTTTTAGACTATAAATTTCAAAACATTAACAACAAAAATAATATGTATATGCAAAGATGAATAAAAATATATTATGACCACAAGTGAATAGAAAACAGGAAAATATGTCTGTAATGAAATCCAGTTTAGCCCGATTTTATGTGAACTGATTATCAAACAATCTTCATTTAAACAACAGGTTTCTTCGTAGTGATAAATCACAGGAATCAATCATTGCTGCGTGAATGACGTTCGAAATGACACACAGATTCACCAGTCAATTGATAATTTGGAAAAATTTTCAGTTTTAGGGTGCGTATGGAATTTTGCAACGATTTTTCCATTCCTATCCTGAAGCAATAGAAAAAACAAACACTTTTTGTATATGTGGTCTGGGTAGTGTAGAGGTTACGTCCACCTTTCAAGCCGAAGACCAGGGTTCAAATCCCAGCCAGGCCACCGTGCTGGGTAATCGCACTTCGAGGGATAAGGCCCCGTTAATCCATTGCTCGAACAAGTTTCGATTTCTAAGGGTTGACGTTCGTTTGCTAGTTAACGGAACGAACAATTTCACAACAAAAAAATATTGGTTCCTTCATTTGATTGAAAGAGCAACTATTCTTAAAGATGAGAGAGAGAAACTGTATCCATCACATCAACATGTCAATATTCGCAGTGCATATATGCAATATCAAATATCAAATAACACCTGACCATCCGCAAATATGTAGCAGACCAAAACATACGGCAGGCATCTGTCACATCTACATGAGCGGAGAAGGATACTATGATTTTAGCAATTTATTCAACTCGATGTTGCTCGACTGATTTGTTTCCCATGACGCTGGTCCACTGACTAGGAGCAGAACTGTCGCCTGATCATTGATGATGGTAGACTTCGCACCAATAAGAACCGTACATATGAATGACCCCTTTTGATGGATGGCTGTTGGCCAACCCCTCGATGCCAATTAGTGTGTTTTTTGAGATGAAGCATCAAAAAAGAGTTTTATCCATCAAAGATTAACTAATACGAATCGATGAATGAGAAAAAGAAAAGATTTCGTTGCTCTACCCCATTTGAGCTTTACTGCATTGTCCTTTCTCTCTGTTACATGTTTGTCTTTATATGGAAATATTATGAAATCAATTGCAACACCAATCAGAGGATCTTATATACAGGCCACGTAATTTCTTACTGCTCTCGAGTTTGACGTAATATGTTGCCATCTGTATCGGACAGTGCAACTTCGGCTATCATGACAGATCATTTGACAGCTTTCCGTTTTGACAACAGATAATTTGCTTTGTCGACAGCACTCTGCCTGAGCCCAGATTCTATCTCACGAATTCGATTATCGAATTGTTTAGAATATGCGTATATTTTCGGTACAGCGCATTCCTCAGTCACAGTCTGAGCTACTCGACAATCGAATTCGTGAAATATAATCTGGGGGCTGGTGAATGAACCAAACTCGTTAGAGATATTCCTGAACAGTACTGTCCAGTTAATTCAGTCGTTCCGATTCTACTGACATTCACTGGCAATTATTTCGCGCCGATTTTCGAGGTACCCTGTTAGACACTAAAAAGTTACTGGTGCTACTGCTTAAGAAGTGATCCTGTTGTCCCAGTATTCTCCAAATTGAATTAGGTTAGGTTGTGTTCGAATAAACGTCAACAAATAACAGATTAAATTTGTTGTTGGATCATTGCACTTGCAAAATTATTAAAATTATTTCGAGTTGTACTGGAAAATGTTTGCGTAGAAGTTGAAGCTGAACTGAAATGAATCGAGCAGATCAATATAATCTGCGGGGACCCCATTTTTCGAGATTGCAAGCCCAACTCACTTACCTGAAATGTTCAAAAATCTTAGGGGTGTAAAAAACTACTACATTTTGAATTTACCCTTCTCTTCTTGGTATTTTTTCTACGGGACCTCTAATTTTGTCGAGGATTGTAATTTCAGCCATTATATTCTCTGAAGACTCACTATCAGAACTTGAGCTCTCTGAATTTTTTATTCCCGTATCGCGTATTGCTATTGCTTAATATTTCTTCCAATATTCAATTCATTTTGAAATAAGATAGGGTACGTCACACCTGTCACCGCTGACAGTTGCTTTGACTGATGTCCGATCCGTTCCGATATCATCAGCAGTAGATTACTATCACTACAAAAGGCGTTCCGAAAATGCTCACTGTGACCAGTAATACCAGCAATATCGGAACATGACATATTCGGCTACCGGTGATACGACGTTGCCAGTTTCAAGTAGTAGTTGATAAAGAATTGTGTTATTGGAAAAACTATCAGATTCCTTTCAGTTGTCTCTTTCAATACGGTCTCATTGTGATAACATTTGCAGACCAATGGGGTCAATGTAAGATGTCATATCAATGTATGGTTATTTGACTTTCGATGGACATTTTTCTTTAGCTTGCGTTATAATTTTTGGATCTCTTGTTTTTAAAATATTGTTTGAATTGTTTTTGAGGAGGAAGATATGTTGTAAATCCATATTTTTGGGGTTTCCTTCCACTGAAAATAAAAAAAAGAGCTTCAAACTCGTTTATTGTCATATGTTTTCAGGGCAAATAGGTAATGTACGAAATTCATTATTTTGTGGTAAATGGATTCTTTCATAGATTTTTTTTGAGGTCTCAACCTACCACAATCTGAAAAAAAAAGGATTCATTTTGGAATCTATACAAGTGAATATGAGCAGATTTTCAATCTACCTGGATGAGTTGCTGCGTTGATTGAAAAACAGTTTCTTCCGAATGGACACGTTCTATTAGTTAGCCACCTCTCGTATTCCTCTTTCTCAAAATTGAAACATACGAGAAGTTGTTGACTAAAACAACGTGTTACATTCAGAATGAGCTGTTTTTCAATCAACGCAAACTCATCGGGGTAGATCAAAAGTCTGTCCTTCTACACATGTATAGATTCCAATAGTGATTCTCATTTTTTCAGAATGTGGTAGGTTGAGAACCCAAAAACGTGCGAAAGTGCAAATTGGTATATTCGCCCCAATACGTAACTGCAATATTATAAAAAAGTATCAGTAGTTACAGATTTGGGGAGTGAAAGAAAACATATTGGAAAATGCATATATTTTTCCTCCGCCTTTTTTATACCTTTTTGTATTAGGATTCGAGTTTTTGGGAAGAAGGTACTATCGAAATGTGAAAACCAACATCTACCATTAACATTACAAAGTTTGAATTATTCACGTTCGTAAAAATATACTCGATGAGAAAATTGAACAACAATTCAAATACCAATATTAAAACTATATTTTCACACAGGTTTTATTTGTTGTTAGGACAGACTCGTCGCATATGTTACACTATGTAATTGGAAACTCATACACTTTAGGAGCGAATGAATGTTGTAGAACTCGAATGAAACTTTGTTTCACACTCGTTGATTCCAGTTCTGATCGAAAAACGAGTTAGTTGTGATCAACATGTACATTTACTAAAATGCATGGCCAATGATTACATGTTAAAATCATCGGTAATCTGATAGTCCTAAGATAGAAACATGATGTGACAATACATGGTCAGTTTCCATGTGGTTTGGTATTCCAAAGCTATTAGATTACTTCCACTAATCTCCTTCACTACCGCCTTATTGTGATGGAAATGAAAACCGATTATGCCTACAGCTAAAGACCAATGAAGCCAATGTGTAATGTTATTTCAATATTATTTTTGGATCTCCCATGTTTGAACTATCGTTTGAATGTCTTCTGAGGGGATAATTATGTCGTAAAAATCATAATTCATGTTTTTCCTTGAATATGAAAATTATCTGTTTTCATTGTGAATTGGTATATTTGCCCCTATATGTAACTGCAATATCATGACAAAATAATACTAGTTGTCACGTTATGTATCGTATTCTTCATTGATCTGGAGATTGAAAAAAACAATTTATTGAAAAATGTATCTAGTTTCCTCGCTTCTTTTTTCGAGGCTATTTGTTATACGATACTAGATTCTGGAATGTCAAAATGTGAAAACTAAAATCTAGCAAGAACAATACATACTTTGAATTATACATAGTCGAATAACTCGATGACGATACTTGAGCTTTTTCAGGAAGATTTGCTAAGAAAAGTAATACAGTTTACTTACAACAATGTATGTATTGCTGTCATTACTAACGTCAAAGTGTCACATTGCACACCTCTACTTCCTGCCCTCACTCCACGCTCTCATTTCATCTATTCTTGACTTTATCTGTCATTTATTGTTTTTATCTAACATTTATTTATATTGGTGACAATTGTATACCCCGTAGTAACGGTAACAATATATCTACTTGATTATTCTGAGAAAACCGCGTTCTTGGTAATTGTCGTTGAATGTGATATTTTAGATATGTTCAGAACAAAACAGGGATTTAATAATTTCAATCGAAAACTGATGGTTGTAAATAAAATAGTATACAAACCTCGCTAGGAAGTTTCATTCCTGTCTCGAGATCATAACTAACTGATCTCACGCCAGGAATCAATCACTTCGGTGTGTAATACACTATTCCGGTAATCTTTCCACTTGAGGATCCTATGCTTTTTCAATTTCAGACCAGGTCATTTCAACAAGTTCATTCACTGAATCCTCTCGATGGTAGAAAAATACAAAGAAGCAAATATCGACATTTAAACTCTGTTTGCTACTAGAAACTTGGCACACCTAATTCATAATGCAAAGGTTTCAGTTGCTGTTAACACACACCCGTCTTTTATGGGACATTATGAAACTCATACACTTTGGAAGCGAATAAATATTGTACAACTAGAATTATTAAACTTTGTTCCACCCGAGTTGAGTTCCGGGTCTGATCGAGAAACGAGTTGGTTGTGATCAACACGGATATGTACTGAAATGCAAGGCCAAGGATTACGGGAGGCATGTTTGTTGAAATCACCGGAAAACTGATAGTTCCAGGATTAAAACATGATACGATGCGACGTGGCCAATTTCAATGGGTTTGATAGAGAATTCTGTTATTGGAAAAACTGTCAGATTACGTTCACTAATCTCCTTCACTACGTCCTGATTGTGATGGAGATGAAACACCATCCCCCATTTCTCCTACAAATTGGAACCAATGAGGCCAACGTCATATCATGTTAATTTGTAATCCTCGTTTTTGAAATATTGTTTTATATAAATATATATATAAATATATGTATATATATATATATATATATATATATATATATATATATTTATATATACACTTCTCAGAATCTCTCAAGAGAAAGCAGACCATATCAGCATACAAAAAACCGAGACCCATAAGAAAAAACTATCAGTTCTCCTGAAAACCAACACTCCGAATCCATCAACATCCAATCCCCCAGTCCTAGTTCACAATCTCTCCGACACCCCTCTGGACGAAAATGCCCACAACATTTTATCCAAAGGTTTCAATTTCTCTATCACTCCTACTTCAATTCCAACCGAATCACTCATCACCCAAATCGAATCTGCTATCACCCACCTTCCTGAAATGATAGCTGAAGAAACCCGACAAGACATCGCCACCACCCTCAGGAGGGCAAAACTTCCTAAATCCAATATCACACCGGCAGAGAGACATTCTCTGAAAAGTCTCCACAACAACCCAGACCTGATCATCCTCCCAGCAGACAAGGGCAACGCCACAGTCATCCTCAACACGTCTGACTATGTTGATAAAATGAGTAAACTACTCGATTCACCTGAATATCAACCCACCGACAGAGACCCAACGACCTATCTTGAGAAGAAAACCAGGACCCCCATCAACAACTCCAATATCCCTACCGAAACCAAGAAAGCTCTCATCCCCCGGAAAAAATCCTCACGCACACCCCGCATATATGGTCTTCCAAAAATACACAAACCCAATGTTCCTCTTCGCCCCATTGTCAGTGCTTTCGGTTCTCCAACACAAAATCTTGCTAAACACCTTGCAAATACTCTCCAACCCCTTGCAGAACAGTCTTCGTCATATGTACGAAATTCTTTCCACTTCATTGAAATCCTCAAAAACCTCAATATCCAACAGACTGACATCCTTGTGAGTTTCGACGTAGTGTCCTTATTCACAAATATCCCTTTATCAGATACATTGAACATTCTCGAAACCAAACACCAAATTTCCAAAGGCACCCTCAACCTCATCAGTCACTGTATGTCCAGTACATACTTCCTATTCCAAGGTACCTTTCACAAACAAGTGAAAGGCGCCCCCATGGGTTCTCCCCTCTCACCAGTCCTTGCAATCCTTTTCATGGAAGACTTCGAAACTAAAGCCATTGACACGTTCGACCACAAACCCTCTTGCTGGTTCAGATACGTAGATGACGTTTTCGTCATATGGCCTCACGGCTCCAAAACTCTCCATAATTTCCTTGATCACCTTAACGACCTCCACCCAAATATAAAGTTCAAAATGGAAATCGAAAGCAATAACTCCCTTCCATTCTTAGATGTCCTCATCACAAAAACCAATGACTCCTTCACCCACACAGTCTACAGGAAACCAACACACACAAACCGATACCTTAACGCAAACTCCCACCATCATCCGGCACAAACCAATTCCGTTGTGAATTCCCTCATCCACAGATCCATCAACCTCACAGACCTCCACAACAAACCACAGGAACTAGCCCAACTCAAATCAGCCCTTCTCCAAAATGGATTCACAGACCATCAAATTGACAGATCCATCCGCCGCCATCAAACTTCTCATTCCACTCCCAGAGACCCAACAGACAACAACGTTCCCCACAAAGCTTTTCTTCCCTACATCAAAGGTGTTACTGACAAAATCAGCCGAATTCTCAAAAAACAGGACATAAAAACGATATTTACAGCCAGCAATAAATCTCCACATTCCTCCGCTCCCCCAAGGACAAAATTGTCAACGAATCACAGGGTATATATGAAATACCATGTTCTGATTGCCATAGAACATATGTAGGCCAGACCAACAGACGCGTGACAAGTAGAGTATACGAACATCAACTTGCTGTCCGAAAATCAGACCCATCTTCAGCTCTGTCCAAACATCATCAAGAGACAGGACACAACATAGACTTTGCGAACACTAAGACCATCGCCACAGCAAAAACACTACAAGCTCGTATAATTCGCGAGGCCATCGAAATTGAGGAGCGACCTTCCTGCTTAAATAAACGTGACGACGGCCAGAGACTTCCAACTGCATGGAAACCCCTAATTTCCAGATGCCAAGTCCCCACCAAGACATCCGACGGTCCTTTAGTAGCACCCGCTGCTATAAATACTACCCAACATCCCTCGATACCTCAGTTCGATCTAAGGAGTAGGCAGATTGAGACCTTAGAAAGAACTCGTGACGAGACCTGGGGAGTAGGCAGATTGAGGCCCCGGCGTCAAGTCACAAACCCTTGCCCCCTGTGACAACACCTGAGGAGTAGGCAGATTGAGACCTCGGGGTGAAGTCACATTTACCTCTCGAAAATGGCTCCAAAATCGGAGCCGAAATGTCGAGAACAAAACTCTAGACGCGGTTCAACCCGAACTCAACAACAACATATATATATATATATATATATATATATATATATATATATATATATATATATATATATATATATATATATATATATATATATATATATATATATATATATATATATATATATATATATATATATATATATATATATATATATATATATATAACAGGGTCTTTCACGACGAGTTACAGCACCACTCCGAAAAATTCATTACTCATGGACAGTAATAGATGAAAATGTGAAATTTCACAGAATCACACCTTATGCATCAAGTCATAAACAGGTCCATCGAATTTTCGAAAATAATTCACAGGGTGGTCGAAATTACCACCTAAAACATAACATCGAGAAAACTGATTAATTTAATTAAAGTAAATTCAAACCTTGAAAATTATAAACAAAATGAAATGACTATATTCGATATCAAGAAACAAAGATATAATTCATCTCTCTGATAGTATTTTATTTCAATCCATCCATTTTCATGCTGAGTTACCTTTTACCTATTACAGAGTCAATATTAGTTCATTTGTTTTCAAAGCTTTCCTGGTTTGGTATTGCTTCGAATGATTCACATTTCAAATATTTTCCAAAATCAGATATATGCTGCCAGTTACCTTTTACCAATGACAGAGTTGATATTAGTTCATTTGTTTTCAAAGCTCTCCTGGTTTGGTATTGCTTCGAATGATTTACATTTCAAATATTTCCCAAAATCGGATATATCTTGCCAGAGGTGTATTTCAGGTGTGGGACATTCTTCATGAATTTGATATATTTTTTCTGTAGTATATAAAAATAATAGAGTAGGGTATGGTTTCCATTTGAAAAAAATCGGGTTTCACCAGTTTTCTCGAGGCTATGTTTCAGGAGGAAATTTCGACCACCCTGTGAATTATTTTCAAAAATTCGATAGACCTGTTCATGACTTGTTGCTTAAGGTGTGGAAATTTCACATTTTCATCTATTACTGTCTACGAGTAATACATTTTTTGGTGTGGTTCTGTAACTGTCAAATTTTTCAGAAAAAAAATAATATCTCGAAAACTTACAACTTTGGGTATATACATTGTTATACAATGTGGGCCTGAAATGTGCTGAGAAATCCAAAAATTTAATAGAATACCGGGTGTTCCATTTGAAATAAGAAAGTTGCCTCAACTTTCGATAACGGAAAGAGACGGGAAGTTGAAAATATTTTGGTTGGGGAAGCTGTTTTGTAAAACCCACTACGACAAAATTTCAAGTTTTTATTTCGAATCGTTCTCCATATATTCAATATAGTGTCGAAATGTGAAAAACAAAATTTACCATGAACATTCCATACTATGCATTATACATCTTCGAGTACCTTGATCCTTGACAATTTTCAGGAAATGTGAAACATTTGAAGGGGAAAATGTTCAAACAGTTTCCAGTAACATTTTATTCAGCTTCCCATGTATCGGTCAAGTCATTTAAACATGTTATTCCATTTAATGCAATGAATAGTCAAAGGAAGAATTTCCAAAAAGAAAAATACCAATATTCAAACTATTTCAGTTTTTCGATTAATATTTCCATAAACGTATCGTTTCGAACTATTTTCCAACTCGGTGATGAACATCCAATTCAGTTCCGCCATACTGGATAGGAAATTATTTGAAAACTACTTCACACGACTCACCGCTGCTGCAGCATGAATTTTCAATTAGCGACATCATTGCGAGAAAAACACCTGGAGCTACGAATTAACCGATGAACTTTCCGAATTCGCGTTCGTTCATAAACATCCTCGGTGGAAAAGTGAGAACGGAAATAACTGGACCTTAATTGAAACATAAATAATATAAACCGTCCAATCTTGCAGGCGCGAAGGTATGTGTGAGTTTTGCGAGTCACAAAGACGAAACATTTTTCACGCAATAGAAGGGTTTTCTGGTTGAATATATTCATCAGTCCTTGGAAAAAAACTTTTCATTTGTTTTTGAGGAAAGAAGCCAACCAGCCAAAGGATATTGTTCGCAAATGTTGAACGTCTCAGATCACAATGTTGAATTATTGTTTCCTTATTGTATGACTACCATACCAGAAACAGTTTGAACATATATTTGCTGAAAATTGACTACTACTAACTTTTCACAAAGAAATAACATCCAAGCAAACCACTGCGTAAGACAGTTAGCTTCATTGGTCACAATCGCCTGTTCTCAATCGAATTGAGTTGCTGGTAATCGGAATGTGATGATACCGCAAAGTATGTGTCCGATCACGATCATTATGTTATAAGTGAATAGAATGTACATGGTTATCATTATCTTTTTCAAATAAGAATTTTTATTTATTATATATATATATATATATATATATATATATATATATATATATATATATATAAATGATCACCTTACGGATAGCTGAATAACAGTATAATAATAGAACAATATAACCGATATCAACAGTTCAAGCCGGATTTATCACACCATAATATAATTTTCTTACAATAAAATATGAATCCCCAATAATTACAAACCGAAACAAAACAAAAATTTCACCACTGTCAACCGTGCTATTCTGAAATATCTAAGAGGGAAAAAATAACAGATATACCATCAATTTCATTTGAAATATCACAAACTCTACCAAACAACATCACATCTCATGCATCAATAGACATAGCGGAGAGGCACAACATATCACAACCACCATACAACATAAATTTATGACAGAATGTCAAGCAAAAACAACCAATTGTTTATAAAAAAGTTTATGAAAACGAATCGTCGCAAGGGTACCTACTTCATTTAGTTTCAATTATGACACCACTATTTGTCGCCATTGAAATAATGCATCCATATTTTTGGATTCTAATGATTCAATTATATTCCATAAACGTTGGAAATAACATAATATTCATCTCAAGAGAATATTTGCATCTGGCCAGAGGCGAAACGTTCATGATGATTTTTTGAATAAAAGAAAAAAATCATCTGAACAATTCGTTCAGGCCAGTCTTAAAGTAAACCACTCAGTAGGTTTCAGCTGGCATCTCTCAGAAAACAACTACCCCCCTGGCTAATGCCACGAAGGGCATGGCACTATATCCAACCGGTGCCAGCGCAGGTTTCTTCACAGAAGAGAATCCTGCATTTGATTTTGGAGATACAAATGAAAAAATGATTTTCAGTCATTGGGACGGACATACTCGCAGACCGGTTTCGGGATATTTGGCAACTCGTTGGTACAAGTCGATGACTTCCAATAATTGGAAATCAAACACCTTTCATAGTATCGAGCAACAACCAAAGCTGATGCGAACCACACGAAGTCATTGAATTCGCCCATTCCCCCAGCGAGGAAAATGTAAAAACATTCGACTAAGGTAGTCGATGGGCATACTTGAAGCCAGCCAAAACCTAAAGTTTCGGATTAGCCTGAACGAATTGTTCGAAATATGATTTGATTAACACCAGTCTTCGAGTATGCCATAGTATGTAATAGAGAAGTTTACTGGATTTATATTGAATCTAAACCCCAAGAACCTCAAAGAGGAATATCAACAAGATTCAAATCTGTTCATTTTTCTTTTCCTGCCATTGCGCATTGCTCCCATTTGCTGTCATTTTAGTGTCATTCCATTCTACTGTGTGATCTTTATGAAATGAGAAATATTTTTCACTTTACGAAATGAACATATCATTTCGAAAATATGTTGAAATTCCCATTGATGATCGAGGACTGAAACACTTGTTCAACTTCTTATACCTGGACATTCACCTAGGATATTTCCCTATAAACAAATCATACAATGAGAAGTAGTATGATTCAAAAAGTGCTTTGTATGTTGAAATTTCGGCTCCTTTATTGATACAGATAACGCTTTTTTCATTAATGCAGTGGTTCTTAAGGCGTTATTAATGCATGAGTAAAATAGTAAGAGGAAGACCAACAAAATTATAGGATATCAGCTCCGTTTCCAGGGCAGTATATGATACAGCAAAGCTTATTTAACAACCCCAACAAAAAGCTTTCGGCAACTTTGCAACACTTAACAGGCCACAAAATTCATCTCATCTTTATAAATAAGATATTTCACCATGGTTGTGGCGAACAAAGTGTAAATAAAAACATGAATCTTAATTCTTGCTACTCAAGCAAGGCTATTTATATTTCAGAAGTTAGAACAATGTTTGCTGCTGGAAACTTGGCACACCTGATCCATAATGCACAGGTTTCAGTGGTTGTTAACACAGAGCCGTCTTTATAGGGGAGTTTTATGGGACATTATGTAATTAGAAACTCATACACTTTGGAAGCGAATGAATGTTGTACAACTCGAATTAAACTTTGCTCGACTCTCGTTGAGTTCCGGGTTCCGGGTCTGATCGAAAAGCGAGGTGGTAGTGATTAACATGGACTAAGATGAGTGGCCAAGGATAACGGGAGACATATTTGTCAGAATCATCAGTGATTTTATGATTGCAAGATTGAAACATGATTCCGGAAGGATGGTGAACAGACAATGGCTGGAAGACTATTTCTCCCAGCTACATATACCACCTAACAACTTATTATTGAATCACCTTCATATGAAAATTTCACACCTCTTCTTTCCATCCAAGAAGATGCCTCTATTTTGACAAGTCACCAGGCAACTAAAAAAATTCGAGGCGCCACGATATTTGAGTGAAAATTTCACAACAGATTTCGACCAATGAAATGCGTATTTTGTTTCGCGTTGCCATGGCAACTGATGGCAACTCAGGTATTTTATCGGAAATTTTTTCACGCGTGGATAATCAACAGCGAATATAGTGGAAATTTTTTGATATCAACAGAAAATATTTTGACATAACATATCACTTACCCACTTCGAGCAGTAATTAACAAAATGTATCGTTAAAATTCGGCACTGATAGTATAGGTAATAGGGAGCCAGCTACTCGTGTACATAATGCATAAGTAGGCAGGAGTTATTTTATTTCATAGATAGTTGCAGTCTGACGTACTTAACCCAAAAACACGAAATACTTACAAAAATGGCGAACGGAAGTGCCGCCATTTTGTGAAAAACCGTTTGGGCCTGTATCTCTGTAACCGTGCACTTTAGGCCTACAATTATAAGGACCTTTTTTATAGACAATTAAATTTCCTATCTATTTTGTCCAATAATTTTTTTCGTAGCACTCACCGATCACGACTCATATCATTATTACTTTTTGTTTATTCACTTTTCACCGATATCTCTTTAAATAAATGTTTAAACAATAAATTGTTTATGATGAAATTTTCAAATTCAAATAATTGTTCAAACAATAAATTGTTTATGATGAAACTTTCGAATAGATTAATTTTCTACTTTTATTAAAATTTTTTTTCTCTAAAGTTGATATTTTCGAATTTACAACGCGTTAATTTCAATCGTCTAAGTATCTGGGAGATCAACTAGAGTGCATTTCATGCAAATGCAGAACTGGCTGTGGCAGAGCCTGTGGGTGCCGAAAAGCAGGATTGGACTGTACGGTAATCTGTGAGAACTGCACAGAGGAAACATGCACTAATCAGCTGAAAGTAATCGTCAAAAACACAGAATTGTGCTACATCGGTGAAGATATTGGTGATGATTCTGACGACAAATTAATAGAGGCGTTACAATCTTTATATGCCACTGACGAAGATAACGAAGAGGAAGAGGAGAATGTAACCAACATCGAAAATTCACCAACCTCGAAACGCCAAAGAGTCAGAGAAGACATATGATTCATTTTGGTGTACATTTGTAAAAATAAATTTCACATATATTCTTCAATAAATATTCCATTTTTTATTTGCGTGTTTAATTATGGCAGTAGTTTATAAATTAATTATAGTAATATTTAATTGTATAAAAGAAAATACAAAGAAAACAGTTTAATGGGTATTCGCTATTTCTTGCAGGTAAGAACTTGAAATATCAATTATTCATTAAATCAAAAAAATTCTAAGATTCAAATTTTTTTTATTATGTATCGGGTTCGCATCATTATGCGTTCGTTCTTAATAACCTTGTACTCGGTAGTACAACATTGAACGCGTTGTAACTTCAAGAATATTAACTTTAGAGAAAAAAGTTTGGAATACAAGTTGTTGTTAAGTACGTCAGACTGCAACTATCCATGCAATAAAATAACTCCTGCCTAATTTTGCAAAACAAAATCCTCTATTACCTGTATTATGAAGCAATTTAACAGACTAATGAAAATCATCTTCATTTACGAGCCACTGACACATCACTATTTTATTACGATTGAAAAAAGGATATGTATTCTTTGCTGTTCCGAGTAAGGATCTTGTGAGGCCTTGTTGTTTCAATGCATTTGAGGACGTTGATATACTCCAGTGATATTTTATTTTTTTCCCTCTTGCAGAGAATTCGTTACTTTTTGAATAGAGTAAAACTGAAATAAATGGAAATTTTGGGTTATATTTACGGTAGGTGTAAGTGGGATTACCACTATAATTAAAAGACTTATCAGATGTCCAAGCCGTCATTGTAAGCAGATTCGATTTATTCAAGGTGCATCTCTCTTTGTCGTCAATGTTCAGTGAAATGTTTCACAAGTATACCAGGAGGTCGCAGGCGGCGGTGGCCTTTTACCAACGTACGCAACATACATATACCGTGTTAAAAATCTTGCTATATTCCTATGCAACTAAAGCCGGTACAATGAATAACTTCGGTAGTTTCTTGACCGAATCGGTTCATTTTGTTGAAGCTCACACAGTGAACTGAATTAAATATGACAGAATAAGGCAATTAGGAATCAATTGTTGAATATGTGATGTAATCCAGAACATGTCTTGATGTGAGTACTCCGAAAGGATTGAAGATAAATTTCAAATAATTCGTCTTCAATATGGTGTGAAATTTTCCTAACGATTAGCAATTTTTTTTGAGAAAGAATATTACAAAAATAAATATACCTCATCGCTTCGCGACTCGGGACAATTTTCAAAATAATAGTGCCTTCTAGAAAATTTCCGGGAATAATTTAGGCTCTTGTGATATTGTAAGAGATTATTTCCCTCAATGCGAATCAAAAATGGAAAAGTTGAAGGCTAGACTGCTTGCACAGAGTTTTACAGCGATTATTTCCCTCAATGCGAATAAACGATGAAACAGTTGAAGGCTAGACTGCTTTTACAGAGTTTTACAGCGATTAAATGCACAAGACCTATTAACCGATTAAAATGTTCGAAATAAACCGGGCGTTGGATCACTTTTCAGGTACTATCTCTGGTACTATATTGTTCCTGTGTTCGATTTTGATGTTTCCTGAGTTTACATGTTTTCTGGAAATGATCTAAACATATATCCCTCCTTCACCAAGTTCAATCGACCAAAATGCGTGCATTTTCATGATTTTCAAAATTTTGCTTTCAAGCAAATGCTTTCGTGTATAATAATTCAAAATAAAATCCCTCGACCTGCGGTCTCGGGATTTTATCAAATTATCATACATTCAAGTCATTTGCTAAGCAAAATTTCGAGAATCATGGAAGTGCAGCACACATTTTAACCGAATAAACTTGGTGCACTCGGGATAAAACCCCCGATCAAATGCACTGAACCTTCTGACTAATGATGATGTGATCACAATAAACCAGGCGTTTGGCTCACTTTTGAGGTACTATCTCGGGTACTGTATTCTTTTTGGGTTCGATTTTGCTGTTTCCTGAGTTTACATATTTTATGGAAATAATTCCAATATATATCCCTCCTTTATCAAGCTCAATCAACCACAATGCGTGCGTTTTTATGATTATCAAATTATCGATCAATCAAGTCATTTCTTGCTCATCGAAATTTCATAAATCATGAAAGTGTAGCACACATTTTAACCGATTAAACTTGGTGCACTCGGGATATAACCCTGGAAAATTTCATATTTTCATTATTGCTTACATCCCAATTATCCAGTTTTTCTTGTATTCTTGTTGGCTAGGTCAACGAGCCCCAATAGATAGGCAGAGGTTCGAGACATAGTCTGGTCCAATTGGCCTGAAATCGAGGCTAGAATCCAACAAGTGGAGAAAAAATGGTCGCGATAAAAATATAAAAACACCATTTATTATTTGTCCCCATATTTCTCACAGGTGGTATGGAATATAATTCTGGAAAAAATTAAGAAGTTTCGGCATATGATACGGATGCAAAGGGCGTTTCTATCAAAAAAGGCTATATTCGAAAATGTAGAATTTCAGATATCTATCGACAGTTACTAGCTTGAAGATAACATATCTATTATTGACGTCACAATTCCAAACCAAGTTGCAAATTTTTGTAGACATTCACTACTCCAACACCGAACTGATATTATTTGCACTCGGCGCCCCTTTTGTTGAAAAGGTTGTAATCTTCAGGAGAGGAAAATTGATGCTGAATCTGAAGTTATTATTTATTTCACAATCTGAGGAAGTGGAAGAACTACCTGCAAATGATTTTATTGGTGCGTTATGGACCTCGATTTTTAACTACTCATTATTCTGATTGATTTCCCAATAAACTGAAATAACATTTATCACCATTCATATAGTTTCACACTTTGCTATTTCTACACTATCGAACGTATCGTGTTGCATTATATCATGCTTTCAATAATCATGTGATTATTGTACATAGCATGCTGTAAAGTTCTTCAAAGCTAGTTTGTACAGCACGTCATCTCTGGCAAATGAATTTATGACAGCTGTTGATATTTATAAAAAGTTTCATATGCCACTTCCATATTTACTTTATCGAATATATCTTCGAATTCCCTAGTGTACTGAAGTTCATTTGGTATTACTATAAATTTTTACTATTCTCATCTTTTCTTAAATTCGAACATTTAAGAAGCGTTTTCCCCAATTAACATTTTCCAATTATCTATCATATCTGGGTTGAAACCGTTCACTTCAGCTACGTACCTAATCACTTTCCTGTCACTGTACTTATCTTTCTTTGACGATATTGTCAAAAGCCATTTAATTTTCCAAATTTATAACTTCAGTGCACCGCACTGTAACGGTTGATCTAGTAAAAGTTCATTTACCTAAGTATGATATTCAGCAATAAGCAATTATACAATAATGCTGAATGGCAATATTAGACTTCGATAGAAAAATCGGGACGTTTTGTTATCATTTTCCATCTTCTGAACAGAACAGATCCATCATCACCCCTGAAAGTGTAGCTGTGGTAAGTGTACCATATTTTTGTATTGTTGAACTTTAGTTCCAACATTGTTGGAGAGTATGTTTCATCTTCATTCCAAAAAACTCAACCATTTTTCACCTATGATCATTATTTCTTTATAGATTCTACCATCTGAGTTAACCCCAACCGCGAGCCGTTTGGGCCCGGCGCCTCCACCTCATGTCGCGAGCCTAAATGGTAGAATCTATATAGAAATAATAATCATAGGTGAGAAATGGTTGAGTTTATTGGAATAAAGATGAAACATACCCTTCAACAATGTTGGAACTAAAGTTCAACAATACAAAAATATGGTACACTTACATTTTCAGGTGTGAAGGAAGGTAGCGACTAATAATAAAATGCCTTGTCCCGATTTTTTGGTCGAAGTCTAATATTGCCATTCACCAATATTGCATTATTGCTAATTGCCGAATATCATAACTATACTTATGTAAATGAACTTTAACTAGATCGACCGTTACAGTGTGGTGCACTGAGTTTATAAATTTGGAAAATCATGTATTTTCAGATATTATTATTTCTGAAGATTTGGCTTTTCACAATATCAACGCTGATTCAGAACAAGTGTTGAAAATCGTGCTTCGAATTTGCGATAACTTATCTCAGAGGGCCTTGATATAAATGGCATATGAATTAATTTCTTTGGTACTTTATTTTTTTCGATTTTGAAAACTACATTTATACCCCAAAGAAGTGTTTTGAAATGTACAGTTATATATTTACCAATTATATGATAAGTCGCTCTTTTGAAAATACTCGAACTGTTGTAAATAACAAAGAAAATGCTGATTTTATTCATATGAATCTTTCAAAATGGCTTCACAAAAAATGCTATTTTTATCTTCGAAAACTTCACCAACGTGAAAATGATGAGCTTCATCGCAACAACAGCCTCAATTCGCAAAAGGGACCCATCAATTCGACGAAAGTGAAAACTGTTGATTTTATTCGGCAATAGGATTCATTTAAAGATTTGTTATTACGATTAACGTACAATTAAAAGCCTGTATTGGGTATTATAATATAATAATAATAATAATAAGTTTATTCAGATTTGAAATAGGGTAGGTAATGTTTTAAAAATTTCGTATGTACAATTTTGAAGGTGTTCTGAGATAGTGAAAGATAATTTTGAATAAACAAGTACCTACTAAGGCATAGCCTGTACGTGGGGGAGTAAATTATCCTCAAATAATCACAGTTATTGGTACAAGGCACTTCAAAATCCATTCAACACATATAACTACATATACACACATAAACATATAAACTTCGATATAAATTTTTCTAAAATAATCATAATAAAATAAAATTATACTAAATATAGTGATAAAATATATGGTAAATGAAATAACACTAAGACATACATATAAATTTGATACATAAATATCACAATGCAGGTAACGAACAATATACTAATAAAATAGATTTCGAAGATATTAAAATGTTCTTATATTTGAACAATGAATGGATGGCCATACGTTCTGAAGAAAGAATGAAACACTTTTTCCTTTTTTTGAAGGAATGTATGTTGGACACTTCTTTAATTTCAGTGGGGAGAAAGTTGAAGAATCTACTAGCTGAAAAAATATGATTTCTCTGCCCTATTCTCGTTCTAGATGATACCATTTTCAGATAGTTGTTTTCAAACGAGTTTGGTAGTCACGGTCTATTATTGGTAGATTAAATCTGTTCTTGAATTGTTTCATCACAGTTTTATAGTAATAGTGCTGACGTAAATCAAATACTTGCATTTCTGCAAATATTAGGTCTGATGAGTATCTGATGGGTTTGGATGATATAATTTTCAAAAATCGTTTTTGAATAACTTGAAGATTCTGTAGGTGTGTATCTGTTGCTGCCCCCCATGCTAGAATACCGTAGGTGAGTCGTGTTTCCACCAATGATTGATAAAGAATTTCAAGGTATTTGAAATCCAATATTGAGCGAACGGAGAGTTTATGCCATCGAAGATATGCTTATCCCATCGAAGATGACAGTCAACTATGAAACCCAGTTATTTCGTGCTATTATCTCCTTTTATCATAATGATTTCCTCAGTACTTTTTTCAATTTGTAAGGAGTCATAGTCAGGAAGGCCACTGACGTAACAAGAAAAGGGAACGAAACAGTTTTTTTTTCATAAGTTATTGAAAGTACTCTTTGATCAAAACATTCGGAACAGAATATTCAATTGGATTCCTTGTCAACGAATAATAACAATAATATTTCCCCCACCAGATATTCCAATAATTGTTTCCAGAAGCATAATCAGCAGGGTGAGGAACGAAAATTGTAATCATTCTCACAGAGAAAAAATGTAACAGTAACAAAAAAACAACTGAGAATAACCATGTCGACAGGGAAAAGTTAGTCTAAAAACATATTCCGTTCATACAAAATCCTAGACGTGGTAGACATTGTTTAGTCTACCGACCCTCTCCTAAATTGGAACATATTCGAGCCATAGACAATATAAAATAGTTGACTTGGTACTAAGAGAGAGAAGGCATCGATTTCCAGACTGAAGAAATGCAATGCTGTGTTCGGCAATATGACTAATATACTGGTAACGTCCTAATTTTGGCTGAAAAATGTATAGCTAGTTGCATTTCAATATTTTTTTGATGAGCAACACTGTACCTATTCGATTTCAGATGCTCAATTATTCATCTTTGAGCCTACAATTTATGTAAGATTGGATCTAAAGTGGCACTTTTTTGAATTTCTGACGTTAGCACTGTCTATAATCTGGTGCGATTGGAAATATGTATAATAATGAATAGCCAACCAAGAATATATCCTTCACAGTACCTCTCTCTTCGATTTATTCCCCAATGAGTTGAATACAATTCAGTCATTTAGAGAATACTTATAGGAGCTATTTACTTATCAATAATGAATTTCATTGGTAATCGATAGTGTTGAAAATTTAAATGGAAAAACTTTCATTATCGAACATAACTTCAAAGAAATATATATATATATATATATATATATATATATATATATATATAATTTTCCCATTATATGACTGATAGGTACTCGATTATGTTACAGGAATTTATCAGAACACCATAGTTTATTTCTGGGAGTTATTTCCTGAATTCGGCTGATATAATTGGCTATATTCTTATTTTTATATGTTAAACCGTCTCAAGTAACTTCAAAATAGTTCGACACGATTAATTGGATTTGAGAAAGTATTATGAGAGCTGGTATGATTTGGATTCATGATAATGAATGACAACGACCGTTAGGATAGTTAGATATCGATATGATAGTTAGGGGAAAATATCAACTATTTCTTGACACGTAACTGAGGTTTCCAAGATGAACGTATGGCAATGATTATAAGGTGCATATTCAAGGGGATAGATTCCTTTTCCTAATTTGTAATGTATTTTTTTTCATTTCAGTATCTATAGAGAAAAGTCAGAAGATACTTTCGAAATATCGTGGTACCGAATAAGGTTCTCTCTGTCTCACTCTTGGTTTTTCATGGAGACTGGATAAAGTTCTCATTAGACTCTCACTCGGTCTTCTCTCCACTCGACCTGGAACGAATCAATCTACACTCACATTGCTGAATACTCTAAGGATTTCTGGGTCGTTTACTTTTCGTTGGGTCAAGTCTACACCCCCCTCCCTATTTCTTAGACTGATATTATCAGACCTCTGTACAGGTTCTTTCTGTTCCTTCAGTTTGCCTTTCGATCCGATCAATTATTTCCTTCTTTGTTTTATGCTCCACGTCTTCATTTGTCATTGGTAATCTTTTATTGTCGAACTGTCGAATTACATTTTCACACCAAACTCAACTTTTTTTCATATATTTTTTCCGTACCTAAGCATCGTTCAAAAATTTGAAACACTACTTACTTCCAGATAAGCACTGATAAAGAGCTTCAGTCGAAAGCGCTCTACTCCAATTTTAATATAGTAGTTTACATAATAAGTGGGGAAAAATCACTTCACGCACATGAAAGGTACACTATTTCTCCTACTAGCTACTACTAGTTCAATTGTACTTTTTAACTTTGAGTACCTGGACCGAAGAGTGTTTGGCTGCATGTTTTGGAAATTTTAGCATAATGAGCCAAGAAAACGTCTTCTTCAAAAGTCAACTCCCCTATTCTGACACCAGTTTTCAAACCAGATACATTTTTTTCATACCTATAACACTATTTTGATGATACTAGATCCAAATTTGCGGTTCTAGTCGTTTCCAAATCTGAGTCTGACGAATCTTCGAATAATCCATGTAAAAGCTGTGACGGTGAAATTGGTTTTGACTAGGTTGTGAGGAGGGGTGGAATAAATAAGTTCGTACACCAAGCAGAATAATTCGGGTAAAAAGATTTTATTTATTCCCAGCCGGTCGGATCGTACGTCAGAATTCAGTTGAAAATACGAGTAAGTTTCTATATGATAAAATAAATAACATAAATAATGTGTCTTACTCCTAGCTTGGAATATTACATACCTAGACCAGACAGAAAAGTTCAAATTAATTCCCTTTTTCGATACCGCTAAGGTTACAGAAAAACTTGTTGCATTTCCAATACGTGAAATCAACTACTACGAGCCCAGTTTCAGATGGATCGTACGATGCGGAACTTTTTACAATCATGCTTTTTCAAATGAAGGAATGTATAAAAAGTAAGTTTGAATTATACCAAGAAAGTGACTTACAGCGCCATCTCCTCGCGAATAATTCAAATAGTAACGTCGATAATCCTGTCGATACAGATCCAGAGCATTTAAACGGGAATTGAATTAAATATCAAAAGTTGAAAAATAGGTGAAGGAAAAGATGTGAACAACATGGTACAGGGAGTACAAATAATAACGACAAACAGAAAAATATTCAGAGCTATGGGGAAGTTATGCTACATCTCGCCTCCCTCTTATTTATGCGAACGTGGCGGTTACGCGTCAGTAAGCAGAAATGTAAGGTTTCAGGTGACAAGTATTAAAAGTGCCCCTTTCAGCCTCCTGTTCATTCAGATAAGTGAGAACAAAGGTAGCAAAGCTAACTTTTTTCTTTACTCTGTAAGGGCCCTCGTATAATAATAAAAACTTTTTCGTTTCAGCTTTCAACGTCGACGAGGTGGTATTTGCCCTCAACAAGACTTGTTCCCCAACAGAAAACTCACGGTAAGGTTCACCTGGATACCTTTCCGCCCTTCGGGCATCCTTTCCTCGCAATGTGGCTTCTGCCAAAACTAATTTCCGTTCTGGAAGAATTTTAGAACGAACTCCGCCTAAGAATCGATAGGCCACAGGCAAATGTCGAAGCGGATCCATTCCATACTGCAATTCATTAGGTGCAAATCCCATAGACCCGTGGACCACTGAATTCAAAAATTCTGCGAATACAAGTACTTCTTGAGCCCACCTGGAATGTTATTGGTGGCAGTACGTCCGGAACAGCCTATTTAGCTCTCGCAAAATCCGTTCGGAGAGATTTGCTGCTGCATGTCGCAAAATACCACTTGAATGCCCATATCGCTGAGTGTTTTTTTCCCAAAGTCGCGCGGTAAACTGACTGCCATGATCCTGAACCCTTTTTGGCGTTCCATTTCTAGGGAAGTAATCCTGGATTAAACGGTTTGAAATAGATTTAGAAGTGGCCCGTTTTAGGGCAAAAAGAGCCACATGCTTGGTGGAAAGGTTTACCACCACCAGTAGGTATGTAACCCCACCTCTACTCTTAATTAGAGGTCCATACAAATCAAGAGCTATAATGTCTTCTTTGTTGGCAGGCACTATGGGCTGTTGAGGCGGCCTAGGCATCTCCGCACTTTTCGCGCGTTGACAAATATCACATGACTTGCAAATTTTCTTCAACCTCCTGTGCAAATTATTAAACCACAGTTCTCTTCGCAAAGCAAACCATGTTTTATAAACCCCATAGTGCCCTATGGCTTTATGGTAGGCAAGAATGCATTCATCAACGAGACTAGTTGGAACACACAACAAGTATGAACCCTCTTCAGTTCCATGCTTATACAATATTCCATTCTGTTCGATAAACCGCTTTTGCGAAGCAACATTGTGAGCAAGGTCCTTTTTTATAACGTTCTGTTTCGAATCTGTATCTTGCAACTCTTTTTTTTTTCTTTTAGAGACAACAAGAACTAAGAGGGCAACTTCAGAGCAGAAAGAATCTGGAAACATCTTTCTTCTGAATTATTATAGGCTCCACAGGCATCCCTCGACAGGGCATCGGCGACTACGTTGTCACTTCCCGGAATATACCTGATATCAAAACAGAACTCCTGTAAGGCCCAACGCGTTATCCTGTTGGTGAGTAACCTACAAGTATTCAAATACGTCAAAGCCTTACAGTCTGTGTGCAGAGTGAAGTCTGTACCTAAAAGGTAAACTCTCCAAGACTGCAGAACAAAAACTACTGACAAAATCTCTTTTTCTGTAGCCCCATAACGAGCCTTCCTTTTTAGTAAGCGGCGACTAGCCCAAGCCACTACCTGCCGCTTTTCCTTTATGATCTGAAAAATTTGTGCCCCCAGACCATAGTCACTGCTGTCAGTTTGAACGTGCCAGGGCGCACCAGGATCTGGATGATACAACAAAGTATAATTTTGTAAAATACGCTTAACGTTTTCGAAACATTTCTCCTGTTCCACGTTCCATACCCATTTACTTTTTTTCCTGAGCAACCTGGTAAGGGGTTCCGTGAGAGCTGAAAATTTTGGACAGAAAGAACGGTCATATTCACACATACCTAAAAACCTTTGTAACTGTTTTACATTTTTAGGTACTTCGTAATCTGAAATGGCCTGTATACGCAACGGGTCAGGTTTAATACCCTCTTGCGTGAGGATTTATCCTAAAAAAGTGATTTCCTTACTGCACAACAACTGAAAAAAACCTCGACTTACCAGGTGATGTTTCTCTCGAAACTATTGTCCGGAATGTTTTTCAGAGATTTTTTGAAAAAATATATTTCGTGATGATGAAAATTAGTTAGCAGCACGTCATTGTGCAAACTATGGATCTATAAAAATGTGTTGGTACATAAAGAAAGTCCCAATTCGAATATAAAAAAAGTATCATCGATTCTTCTCCATACCAGTGAGGCTGCTATTTTGCTTTTGTCATGCCAATGAATCCATAATTTAAATATTTCTTATCAAATACCCATTCAGATTCTTTTCATGAAAAACCCAATTCACGCGCCACTGCGTACATTCCACCCCATTCATGAGAATGCTGTTTAGTGGATCTTCCTGTGGGGAATGAAGTTGAACGGGAAAACGCTTCGGAGCAAGTCTCACAGAAGAATTCGTGCAGATCTAATTTGCATTGAGCTTTCCTGCATCTCATGAAAACCACATCGAGATGTGATGTCTTTTTTAACAAGTTCATTCGTTCGCATTTACATTCGTAATTAGAATGGTATGATAGGAATTTGGATCGTTACGTGAAGAGAATCACTAATTGTTGAAATCGATGAAGTTCAGAAAATCCATGAATGATTCGACTCGAAGTATGGATCGTGAATATGCGTAGGTGGTTCTCGGTAGTGTGGTGGTTAGCAGATCCGCTTTTCAAGAGGAAGACCGGGGTTCGATTTCCCACCTGGCCACCGTGCTGGGTAATCGCACGTTGAAAGGCAAGGCCTCGTTGATTCATTGCTCGCACAAGTTTCGACTTCTGAGGATTGACGTTCGTTAGCTTGTTAACGGAAACGAACAATTTTACAACGAACAATTTCAGAACAATTTTCAGGTATTAACAATATTGTATTTTCATCATGGAATAAGCTGTTCCTACTTTACTTTTTTTTGTGGAATGATATCATTCCATATCAGTCGCTCGAGGTCCTTAATGAGTTTTTTCTCCAGGAGATATAATGGTTTCTCAAACAATCAGCATTAATCAGTTTTCAGATAAGAATACATATTTCAATTAGTGCCAATGTTATAAACGACTTTGATTTCGACATGCGTGTGGAATATATGAAAGTTTTTTATTAGTTGCCACATTTGAAAATTGCTGAAAAGGAACACAGGCATACATTATGCAATTTTCAAGACGGGCGAAATAGAAAAGGCTCCAATTTTCATACAAGACTCTTGCAATTCTAGTAGTTTTTATGGTTAAAATAACCCTTATCCTAACATCGCCAGTTATTATTTGGCCAATGTACCTGTGTACTACTACTTTACTACTACTTGTTTCCTTTTTGTCATTATTACATTATCGTACCACTTTTCTTTTGATCCTTCTTCGCCGTGAAATGACGTTATGACTAACGAAAATACATTCTAAATAATCAACAAGCTAACTTCAATTGAATCTGATCAATTCTGAAAAAAATTATTCGAGAAATTTTGTTGAATATAGTTGTAGCAGACAAGAAATTGACTTCAATTCAAGAAAAGTTTCCAGATATATATATATATATATATATATATATATATATATATATATATATATATATATATATATATATATATATATATATAAGAAATGTGCTGGCTGGAACTTCCGGTTGATCCGCGTCTGGAATGATTTACTTGTCTACGTTTCGGCTCCCATTTCGGAGCCATTTTCAAGACTTAGTGACCTTGCGTCTAGGTCTGAGTTTTCTTACTAGCTGGCTATCATCACTGGAGATCTCCACTAAGTCTTGAAAATGGCTCCGAAATGGGAGCCGAAACGTAGACAAGTAAATCATTCCAGACGCGGATCAACCGGAAGTTCCAGCCAGCATATATATATATATATATTATATATCGAATCGGAGTACTGCAAGGATACGGCGGTAGTCCAAATTTTCCATAATTAATAAGGACCCGAACAGGAGACCATGATTGTAGCACAGTTTTCAGCTCTGATCACAGTGTCCGAATTTCATTGTATTTTACGAAATGAAGTTACTTGATTCTTGAACTAATTCAACCGTTTTTGTTCTGCTCTGTATACTGTTTGACTCGAGGTCATTCTTAGTACATCGAAATTCGGATTCTAATATTGCAATTATTAAAACAATTTTTCATTTGATGCACTTTTGATGGTCCTTATCATACAAATAATAACGTCTCAGGGCCTTCAAAAGTGAATGTTCAGTACCTCTTCATGACGAGTACCGAAAATCAAACGAAAGGTGAAGTTTTTTTATTCGAAAGATATAAAATGGATCATTTGCACTGCTTTGTACAATTAGCGTTTGATGTGGACGTTTCTTTGTAGATCTAAACTAAACCAGCACTGAGCCTAATTAATCTCGTCAAGAAACATCAAGAATCGTCTCTTCCAATCGCTAATATTCCTTGTCATTATTCCATAGATCTCTCTTTATATCATGTATTTTTACAAATGACACTTAATGGCAACAGATATCAATACGACATGAACTTCAATATTCAATACAACATAATAACTGAAACCATTGTTAATAGAGATATAGTTGGCCAATGGCTGTTCAGAAGATTTGAGGCATTTTCGTTACGCCATCTACAGTATAATGACGACATTTCCGTTTAATTGACAATCCACGACAGAGTTTTGTGCCTGGAAGTAAAAAATTGGTGCGAAGTTATGTCTGCCAGTTTGAATGATATAACATGAATGATCTAAGACATTGACAAAAAATTCCACTTCTGTTTCTGTGTCAACGATTTTCCATTTGAGATTGTTTTACGTTTTAGTTCTTTTTAATTTTTCATTCATTCCTTTTTAATTTGTTATAATGTATACAACTGTATTGTATTTATACCACTAAGAATTAATTGCCATCTTTTGGTACCATGTATAAGTAATCAAGAAAATGTGTGATACAGTCTACGACGTCCGTCAGAAAAACGAAAGAACAGACATGACTTGGAAACGAAATCACTAGTGCCATCTACCCCTAGTATCCATTCCTTCAAAAGATATTTCCATAAGGTTGACTAGCTATATCTCAATAAACAAAGCTAAAATGAAAATCAATTTTTCGTTAACGATCTTTCATACCTAATGGAAGTAAATCATCAGTCGATTACATTCAGATGTTAAGGAAATTATGAAACAGTTGAAGTAATAACTCAGAACCCGATACCATCATCTATAGAGATATACTAGTCAATGCCTGTGTAAAACGATAAGAAGCGATTTCTTTACGCCATCTACAGTATAATGTCGATATTTCCGTTTACCTGACAATGCACAACAAAGTGTCCTACTCTGAAGAAAAAAAGAGGTGCAGAGTTCTGTCTGTCATTTTGACTGGACTCTTGATAGTGAAGGAAGAAGAAGGATAGTGAATCTTCAGAATAGAATTGACGATAGAAATTTAAGAAGTAGATGAAAGTGTAGGCGTAATAACTATTTATTTATCAAGGGCGTAAAATAGGCTTTTATGGACCGCAGCTTCTATTAGGGCTATTAACACGCCTAGGTCCATAAAATCAAATTACGCCCGAAATACATATATTTTATGCACGACCGGTATATATTATGTCATGTAGATAGATACCTATTTATATCGAGAACATGATAGAAATACATCAAGGCTGTAATGAGGCGGCTATATATATATTCATATCATATCGGATATATGAAAATTAAATGGAATGACTGTTTCCATAGCAACTCAATTTTTCGAAATAATAGTATATAGGCTAGTAACCATATTTACTGGTAATTTTTGTGATCACAGAAAATTCATTAGTAATTTTGAAATGGATTTGAACGACGATGTAAGTGTTAATTGTACAACAGAAAACGACAAAACCAACTAGATGTGTCTGTGCTTTTAGTATCTCTATTGGCATAATCTTCAACCTTTCCTCAAATCACGGTGTGTTCCCAAAATCTTGGAAGTCCAGTTTCGTCAAGCCTATTCACAAATCTAGCAACAACCAGGATGTAAAAACTACAGGGGCATACAGTCTTGTATCCCCAAACTACTTGATTTGCTAGTCACAATAACCTTAGCCTGGGAGTTTAAAAACGTAATAATTGACCAACAGCATGGGTTTTTAAAGGGGGATCTAGTGTGACTGCCCTGCTGGCCTAGCGGAATGTGATCCTTAATGCCTTCGAGGAGGGGTGTCAGGTATATTCTACACAGACTTTTCAAAGGCATTTGACCGAGTAAATCACGAACTGCTTGTTTCTGAATTGGGCTCATACGGCATTGGTGGTACTCACCTCAGATGGATTCAGAGCTTTTCGACTGGCAGAAACCAGTGGGTTAAGATTGGCAATTACATATCTGATACAATTGCGGTCCACTCAGGAGTCCCGCAGGGCAGCCACTGTGGTCCGATCCTTCTCAATCTTTCTATCAACGACATCTATAAAGACATTACAAATTCTAACCTTCTGATATTTGCAGACGATTTGAAAATTTTCAACGTTTTTTAGTGTGAGAGTGACTGTCTCAAACTACAGAGTGACATCAACAATGGTGCAACATGAATAGCAGGGATTTAAACGTTAGTAAATGCTTTTCTATAGATTTTCATAGATGTCATAATAATATTGAATACACATACCCCATCAACTCTCAAGATCTAAAATGTGTCAATGAAATTAAAGATTTCGGTTCAATGGCAAACTTTCTTTCTCCCAACATGTAACTAATATTTGTCTAAAATCACGTAAACTCTTAGGCTATGTCCAGAGAATCTCCGAGGACCTCCGCCCACGCTCCTTCAAAATTTTCTACTGTGCCCTAGTTCGATCGAAATTAAAAAACGCATCTCCTGTTTGGAACCCTTACTACCAGGTCTGTATTGACATGCTCTAAACAATACAACACAAATTTTTACGAAACTCTGCTTATAAAATGAACATGATTTATCAGTATGACTACCGAGATTTATGCAACAGATTGAGAATAACATCATTATCAGATAGACGTACACAACTGGACTTGTGTTTACTAGTCAAACTGTTATCAGGATCAACAAATTCCCCCGACCTCCTATCCAGTATTGGGTTGCAGGTTAACTCTATCGTTGAATGGTAATGGTTCGGACTTCCATTGTCTATATTTTTAACTCTATTGAAACCTGTTGCTAGGAACGGAAAGATTGAAATACAAATGAAGTGAAAAAAAAAACAAATCAAAATCAAATTTTTGGTCAATGATGAAATTAGTAATCTCCCGAAGACGATTTCTGATACCAGCAATCGAAACGTCGTGAGTAAACTCAACATGAAACTTGGTTTCAACATTTTTTCAAAATATTTCATTCAATTTCTTTATTTACATTTTTTGACTAGTATTTCATATTCGATACCTCAATTTTCTTGTCACAATATTATTTCATTCATTTCGTTATTCAAATAATTTTTTGACTTGTATTTCATATTCAAAATCTCGATTTTTTGTAAGAACAGTATTTTCTTTGATCAATCAATCCCTAATTTCATCATTGACCAAAAATTTGATTTTGATTTAATTTTTTTTTTCACTTGATTTGCATTTTAATCTTTCCGTTCCTAGCAACAGGTTTCAATAGAGTTAAAAATATAGACAATGGAAGTCCGAACCATTACCATTCAGCGAGAAACATTGTCAACCACTTTCAAGCAAACGTTAACTCTATCGTGACCAGGTCTAGGGAGCCCTTCTATTTGAGATTCCACAATCGCAATTATGGACTCCATAGCCCACTCACCAGAGTTGTACGTTGTGAGAATAACCTCGACTTCAATTAATATGACATTGATCATTCTACCTCCAAGAGACATGAATCAAACTATTTCCTTAAAGTCCAATCTTCATGACCTGTTTTGTAGTTTTGTAATTTTAAGCATTTGTGATTGTACTGAAGCTGTTTTGTAAAAATGACGTTGTCCCAAATAAACAAAATATTTCCATAAATAACTGTTTTATTTGTTTTGTCAATATGAAGTTATTATTCATTTTTGTATTGAATACGTTCATTGTTATCATTATATTATTGTTCAAGAAGTTTTGGGTTCGATCATAGGATTTTGCATAACAGTGTTACGTGTTTGAATATTCCAGTGCAAGAAAATAGTAGAACTCTCATAATCCTTTATTCAGTGCATCTCACATAGATATTATATTTAAATTTTAATTGTCGATGAAAAACGAAATAGTTTAAACAAACGTTTGCATTTCACTGTTCAACCTGAAATAGTAATAATGAGTTAATGTCTAGTCTCCCTGTGTTTGTCGGTCATATTCACCTGTTAGTTATTGCAGAATAATTAATCCTTTCATCAGTTGTAATCTGGAGTTCTTTCAAGTATCGTGAAATCTCGTTTATTCGAAGTTCGGAGGAGCTTGGAGGACTATCGCATTGTTGTAGTCCGAACAGCTATTTCATTCCAATCCCCTATTTAGGATGAATCTCATTCTTCAACCATATTACCCGCAGTAATATTTTGTGTTTTCTTCGGAAACTTGGTTGAATAGATTGTTTACTTTTGAGGTAAGGATCTCGTACAGAAATAAATAAGGTTTTCACCAGAATGACAGAAAAATCAAAGTTGGCAAATCTGAGAAATATATTGGTTGTGTTATCTTCATCAAAAATCAACCGGTAGCTAGTTTTTTTGGACCTCCTGTTTTGTTCTTTTTCAAAAAAAACTTCCTGGTCTCTCTCTTTTTCAGGCTAACTCTCATGAAGGCATGTGCTTTTGAGATTCTCGTATTTTACGGATTTTCTGGCTCTGAAAAGACAAATCGTTAGAAAAATACTGATCATTGAATGATTAATATATCACCCATTGTGAATATTACTTTCTAATCGCATATACTTACGTTTCGGAAGAAACCTTCTACGAGGCCACACGACATCAAAGGTAGGTTCCTTTTCAGCTGCTCTTACTCAACCAGATGTGACCCTTTTCTCACTTTCAGGCCTTCTTTTGCCAAGCCTGGCTTGAATCGTTAAATTTCTCCCTGCACTGATCGATGAACTGTGCTGCATCTAAACCATCCCAGACTTGAATTACATTGTTGTCCTCTGCAACCCTTTTACTGAGGGCTCCTAGTGGCCTGCTTCTCCTGTCGGACAACCCCGCACTGGCTGAAGTGCTCTTGTAGTTTCGCAACCAAACCTGGAGGTGATCACTTCAACCCAGAGAGTAAGAGGCTGCATCTGAACTTTTCCATTCTCAGCAGACAAGCTGTCTTCTGCAGCCATTCAATGAGGACTCCTATTAGTCGGCTTCTCCTGTCGGACAATACCACCCTGACTGAAGCGCTTTGGTATATCAACCATATTTGGAGGTGATCTCTTCAATCAGAGTAAGAATTTTCCATTTCTCCATAACATTGCTTCCACTGGTTGTGATCCTCGCTAATGGTAACACCGAATTGATATTTGTAAAGTGCCGGTCTTGTATAATACGGTCATCAGCAAGCGTTGAATAAGAATTTTGCAATAATTTTGTTCACATCACTTACCCCTAATTATAAAGGATTATAATATGTGCACCAACGGTATATACCAGGGGGAACTGTATTATTCGGTAAAAATTGGCCAACAGCAAGCCTCTCGTAGATTATCAATAACTCTTGCAAATTAGTACGCAATATACACTTTATCAACAGTTTTTGCTCATTTACCCACGAATCCCTCTGCCGACTCGATAAATAAGGACTAGCCGGCAATAACAGAAATATGAAGAAAATTGTAATATTCAAAGGAGCCATCACAATTATTGAAACACAGATGACCTGAATTATACAGGAAATCTCATTGAGTTATCTATAAATACAATAGATATATTGATAATCTGATGGTGGTGGTTGATGGATTCTCGACTCGTATTGTGCACTCCTATATAATTCAAATATATATTTCAAGAATTCTGTATTTAATGAAACAATCGGAATATAGGCTTCTATCGATATGAGATTGAAATTCACTTTAGCGCCTGCTCAACGATTTAATCGCCCGACGAGCGATAAAGTAGTCTGCGGGCGCTAAAGTGCTACTTTACGACCGCAAATGCGGGCGATAAAGGGCTACTTCACGCCCGGTCGTGCATGAAAATAATTTTCAAAACATGAATGATCTAAGACATTGACAAAAAATCCACTTCTGTTTCTGATTTGATTGCCATCTTTCGGTTTTATGTATAAGTAATCACGCAAATGTGTTTCAGGCTACGAGGTCCGTAAGAAAAACGAAGGACATGACTTGTATAGGAAAACACTAGTGTCATCTACCCGCAGTATCCACCCCTTCAAATGATATTTCCATATGGTTGACCAATTATATCACGATAAACAATGCCAATACCAAGACAACGAATTCCATTACCTATTCACGTTTCGATTCGAGAAAAATTCTTCTACTACGACGGAAATTTTCCTAGAAAACCCATTTTCCGTTTTCTATTTTCATCTTTGTCACATCACTTCAAATCTTCAATACTGAAACTGTGAATTCAATGAGAATACCTGTTTTTAATGAAACCAGTCCCAACAGCTGAGATCAAAGGAGCTCTGTGTTTTATTATGAAACTGAACGAATGTTTTCCGTCACGCGGATGCGAGATATTTCCAAATTGTAATTTCATGGCGGCGGCAGATTTCCTTTTCGGAATTGTTACAATTCAGAATCATATGAATGACGCTGAACGCGTTTCACATCATCCTGATATCACCTGAGAGAATACTAATACTATTTTTTGCCAGAACACTACTCACGCGATACTTTCACGTTCACTTTTACCCATTGTTAGGTATATAAAGTATTGCATGAACGGAGTTGGTCTTGAATAATCGATCATAACTCGAAAATTTGCCTCATCACACGAAGACGATTACGCATACCAGTATTCGAATCGTCGTGATATAACCACAACTAGCTCAGGTGTGGGTAAGGGACACTCACCCTTAGCAGATGCAAATTAATTTCTACTAAAAGCAAGTGTGACCTCCAGAGAAATTTACACTATAATCCCTGTTCACTCCTAGTCTTAGTTTATATTTTAGTTCAAATAATTTCTTTTCAATTATAAGTTTTCATTTATCACACTGATTGGAGGTAGTTTTCTATTATTTCAAATGCTCGCGCTTCCTAACAGTTGAGGTGACACGAACACCCTCTACCGGGGAGCAAGTGAAAAAGGACACATTCGCACCGACATTCAGTGTGTACGCTCTCGCAATTTTTCGAATCGCTTTTATTTACGCTATCGCTGTTTCTTGTTCGCTTACTTCGCTTACATAAAACCCGCAAACCATCCAAAGTGCTACAACAAAGTGTGGGATACCAACAGCTGAGGAATCAACAGGTGAGTGTCTCTCTCAACTGCCGTTTTTTTTCCTCAAATTCGAAATCACGCACTCGACAACATTTTGGTCCTTCGAGCCGGATTAACTTATTCAACTCTCCAGTCAGTGTATTTAGTAATTTTCGAATCATATCCAAGTTTCCAATCCTCAATTTCAAATCTGAATTATAATTTTTTCCATTCATAATTCAATTCGCTTCTATTCATACAGTCCACAAATCGCGCAAAAAAACATTCCGTTTTTTCTTGTTCGCTTCACTTCTAGGAACGGTCTGGGCATAGACGTACGGAAGGGAATTTAACTTTTTTACTTAATCATTGTAATAACTATTATTGAAATATTTTTCCGAAGAAAATGACTAGTACAGTGAATAAGATAAAACAATATAGGGCCTTACGCCAAATGACAATTAATCAAATGTCCGAACTGAAAGGATTCGCTGATAGAGCTTCTAAAGATGATAAAACATCTAAAATTCAATTCAATATGATGTATCAAAATTTCGAAACGATTAATTCAGACTTCAAAAAACATCAATCATTAATTACTTTGGTTGCTATTCAAGACGGTGAAGATTTAGAGGTTGAAGATGGTATTCGCAAATCTTTCGAATTTGATTCTTCATATGTTTATGCTATCTATTTGACTCTATTCGATAAGGTGGACGAGGCAAAGTCAGGTGATACTGATCAGTCCGAAACCAGCACGAAGTCATCTCGCCCAAACGTCAAATTGCCAAAGATTAACATACCAACATTTTCGGGAGATCTCACACGATTCAAAACTTTCAATGACATGTTCACTTCGGTCATTCACGAAAATCAGAGTCTATCGCGAATAGAAAAATTCAATTATTTATTATCATTTCTTGAAGGAGAAGCACTTGCTACTGTTCAACGCATTCAATTATCAGAGGATAATTATCAAATTGCCTATGCATTGTTGGTCTCAGAATACGATAATCCACGTATGACTGCATTCGCTCACTTGCAGGCTATCGATAATGCGCCAGTAATTACGAATTCCAAGAATCGCAAGGGTTATCGTGAACTAGTAAATACTTTCAGTGAAAATCTTGCTGCATTGAAAAATCAAGGCTTTAATGTTGAAGATTGGGACTTTCTATTATTTTTTTTGTTTTGTAAACATTTAGATGAAGATATATTGGCTAGGTTCGAAGCTGAAAGAAAAGGACCGCAAATCCCAACCTTTGAATCTATTAAAGAATTCGTAATCAAACATTGCAAATCATTAGATACAGCTAAATATACAGTTAGCGGTAAATCGTCTTCTCTTGTCAAATATGAAAATAAAAAAATATCCACTAATCACTCAAACCCGCACAGTCGAACAAAGCAATCATCTTCATTCTTTTCTAACACTAATAAACCCCAATGTATTTTATGCAAGGGTGGTCACAGTATTTACAAATGTTTCCAATTTTCCAGTAAGTCTCCCAATGAGCGCTTACAAATCACTAAACGAAATAAATGGTGTACAAATTGTCTTAGTAGCCAACATATTTCTAGGAATTGTCAATCTTCTAATACTTGTCGCTATTGCAATGGCTCTCATCACTCATATTCGCACATTGAGAATGAAAATTCTTCAATTGCCAAAAGAGAGGAAGCCACTGTTCACAACAATTCAGTAACAAATCAAAATCCTCCAATTTCCGAAGAAACGAACACGCTTCATTCAACCACTAATCCTATCGATATTATTGCTACCAATTCGCATTCAGCCGAACAAAAAACGAATTTTTGTGGAATTGTTTCTAGTTCTACCAAAGTTCTTTTATCGACCGTGCTTATCGACATTTCAGATGTTCATGGAAATTTTATAACAGTAGAGGTTTATTAGACTGTGGATCGCAAACAAGCTATATTTCCAAAAAATGTTTTAACCGGCTAGGTTTGTCACGATTTGACTTATCACTTTCTATTCATGGGTTGAGTAATATGCAAGAGAAAACCACTTTCGGTGGAGTGAATTGTACTTTGAGACCAGTTGGTAAAACATTTCCAAAAATAAATATTGATGCGTTTATACTTTCAAAGCTGTGTTCAGAAATGCCGCAAAAATTCATAAACATTTCTAACTTTTCTCATCTCGCGAATTTGAATTTAGCGGACCCGAATTTCAATAAACCTGGTTCTATCGATTTACTTATTGGTGCAGAAGTATTTCCTTATATACTACAAGACGGACGTATAACAGGTGGTGTTATGGAACCTGTCGCTATCAATACCATTTTTGGATAGGTTATCATGGGAAAATTTGCTGAAAAGACAGCAATTTCAGAGAGCACTTCTCTATTCACATTGAGCAATAATAATGATTTGTTTTCTCTAGACAGAACTATAAAACAATTCTGGGAAATAGAGGAATTGCCAAAAACAACATTTTTGTCTCCAGAAGATATAAAATGTGAACAAATTTTTTATGATACGCACTCTCGAGATCCATCTGGTAGGTTTATTGTTACATTGCCTTTCAAAATTTCTCTTCCAAAATTTGAGGTGGAAGAATCATATTCTCTAGCCTATCGTAGATTTTTATCTTTAGAAAAACGCCTAATCGCTAATCCATCTATTTACTCACAATATCGTGCGCAAATTAATGATTACTTGGATAATGATTACATGGAAATCATTTCTGAAAACGACAATCCCAAAAATTGCTATTACATTCCACATCACGCTGTGGTCAAGTCACAAAAAATTCGCATCGTCTATGATGCTTCGGCAAAGCTTTCTCAAGGAGTTTCCTTAAATGATTTTCTCCTTACCGGTCCGAAATTGCAGAAGGACATTGTTTCAATTTTATTAAATTTTCGACTTCACCGAATAGTTTTTTCATGTGATATCAAAAAAATGTTTAATCAAATTTTGGTCAGTGAAACTCATCAAGATTTTCAACGAATTCTTTGGAGGTTCTCGCCGCAGGAACCTGTGAAGCAATTTAAATTCAAAAGAGTTTTATTCGGTCTCGCATGCTCTCCTTACCTGGCGAATAAAACAATCCAACAATTGGCTTCGAACGAAAAATTAAATTTTCCTATTGCTGCTGATATCCTTGAGAATGATATTTATGTCGACGACATTCTCTCAGGGTGTTCAGAATATAAGGAGGCAATAAAAGCACGTAATGAACTTATCGATATTTTAAAACGTGGAGGTTTTGAACTAAGAAAATGGACTAGTAATTCTGCACAATTTTTGTCTGATTTGCCAAGATCCTATGTCTTGATGGATCCTTTGACTTTTGATTCAGATGATACTCTAAAAATTTTAGGATTGCAATGGAAACCAAGTACAGATGTTTTTTCGTATCATGTAGATTTATTGCAAAAGAAATGTACTAAACGTAGCATCTTATCAGATATCGCTAGAATATTCGACCCTTTGGGCTTCCTTAGTGCAATCACAATAGTATGCAAATGCCTTATGCAAACTTTATGGACGTTAGGACTCGACTGGGATGATTCTCCCCCCGGCCATATAGTTGAACATTGGTTACATTTCAAAGCCGAACTCTCCTTTCTACCGAAAATCAAAATCCCGCGACTTATATCATCAAATAATACGATGTGCAAATTAGAACTTCACGGTTTTTGTGACGCTTCGGAAAAGGCGTATGCATCAGTCATTTATGTAAGATCTCAAAATAACTCCGAAATCAACACATTTTTTGTTTTTGCAAAATCGAAAGTTGCACCGCTCAAAAGAATTTCGATTCCACGTTTGGAATTAGCTGCTGCTGCTTTACTCGCGGAGTCAATGTCCTACATTATTAAAGTATTTCAGAAGAATATTACATTTTCACAAACTTTCTGTTGGTCAGACTCTACTATCGCATTAACTTGGATTCGTTCTTCGCCTCACAAATGGAAAACATTCATTAGTAATAGAGGAGCAAAAATTCAAGAAAATATCGCTCCTCCATGTTGGAGATATATCCCATCACAAGAAAATCCCGCCGATTGCGCCTCCCGGGGTATTTTTCCTTCACAACTCTCAAATAATAACTTATGGTGGGCAGGCCCCCCTTGGTTACGTAATTCAAGAAATAATTGGCCAGCGGACAAATCATGTTCCGTTAAATCAAATGAGAATTTTTTCATGGAAGAAAGGACTACCTCATTCATGACGATTGTTAACGATAATTTTATAGACATGTTGATCAACAAATTCTCTTCTCTTTCAAAAATATTGAGAATCATTTCCTATGTAAATCGCTTCATAAACAATACTAAAAGTAACCACTCTCCAAAAATAGATTCTTTGACTATTTATGAGATCGATAACGCTTTAACTTGTTGTGTGACATTTATTCAAAATGAATGTTTCTCAGAAATTATTTCATCAATCAATGGTAAGAAACAAATTCCAAAGTCCTTTAGAAAACTCAACTGTTTTTTAGATTCAAAAAATATTCTACGCGTAGGAGGTCGCCTCACAAAGGCTAGCTTCTTATCTTTCGAACAGAAGCATCCCGCGGTTCTACCATGCAAACATCGTTTTACGAATCTTCTTATTGAGTATTTTCATAAAATATACCTGCATCCAGGTAATCAAACCTTACAATATTTGATAATGCAGCGTTTTTGGATTTTATCCCCTAGAAGGGCCATAAGACGTGTATTATCATCTTGTCAAAAATGTTGGCGCCTCTCTCCAAAACCTTATCAACCGCCTATGGGAGATTTACCCAAACTAAGAATTTCTCAGATCAAACCTTTTTCTTGTGTGGCAGTAGATTATGCTGGACCATTTTCAACTACTCTTGGAAAATTTCGAGGTGTTAAAAGTACGAAATCGTACATATGTATTTTTGTTTGCTTTGCCACAAAAGCAATTCATCTTGAATTAGCTTCGAATCTCTCGACTGATGCCTTTTTAGCAGCATTGAGGCGTTTTATCGCGCGCAGAGGACGTTGTAGCAAACTTTTTTCAGATTGTGGGACCAACTTTGTTGGGGCCAATAAAGAAATTGTCCTTCTGATGAAACATGCTGTCGAATCAGAATCTATTGAATGGTCTTTTAATCCCCCTGCAGCTCCTCATTTCACCGGACTAGCAGAAGCAGGTGTTAAATCCGTAAAAACACATCTGAAACGAGTGATTGGTGAACAAGTTCTCACTTTCGAGGAACTGTATACCGTATTAGTACAAATCGAATCTCTGTTTAATTCCCGTCCATTATGTCCGCTCAGCTCTGATCCAAATGATTTGACTGTATTAACGCCAGGTCATTTTTTAACTCTTGAACCCCTTACAAATTTGCCAGATCCGGACTTATCACACTTGAAATTGAACCATCTCAATAGGTGGCAGTTAATCATTCGAATGCAACAAGATTTTTGGGTGAGATGGCGCTCTGAATACCTGCATACCTTACAACAACGAGGAAAGTGGCTAGACCATGCTTCTCCTGTTAGTATTGGTACGTTGGTACTCATTAAAAATGAACTCATGCCTCCTCTCAAATGGAGTTTAGGAAAAATTTTGGAACTTCATCCGGTTTCAGATGGTGTTTCCAGAATTGCAACCGTTCTAACCAAAGGCGGCAAAATCAAGCGACCTCTGGTAAAGCTTTGTCCCTTACCGTCTCCCTCTATTGATCAATAAAAAATATATTCATCATATATTTTGGTGGGCAGTCAATGTTCACTCCTAGTCTTAGTTTATATTTTAGTTCAAATAATTTCTTTTCAATTATAAGTTTTCATTTATCACACTGATTGGAGGTAGTTTTCTATTATTTCAAATGCTCGCGCTTCCTAACAGTTGAGGTGACACGAACACCCTCTACCGGGGAGCAAGTGAAAGAGGACACATTCGCACCGATATTCAGTGTGTACGCTCTCGCAATTTTTCGAATCGCTTTTATTTACGCTATCGCTGTTTCTTGTTCGTTTACTTCGCTTACATAAAACCCGCAAACCATCCAAAGTGCTACAACAAAGGTCACTTGAGTGGGAGGAATCAACAGGTGAGTGTCTCTCTCAACTGCCGTTTTTTTTTCTCAAATTCGAAATCACGCACTCGACAACAATCCCTTTTCGAAACAAACCTAGGACGCCAAACTTCCTGAAAAAGAAGTATGTGCTGCTGAAGGAAAAAAATCAATTCAATTTTAACAAACTTCCTATTTATTTAAGTGAATTTTTACTATTCAATTCAAATTGTTGAGTAATATCAAGTTATTAGCAAGTTTATTAAGGAGAATCAATCAATCACACAATGGTCTATCCTTCTGACCGTTCTGTTGACTTGTTGACTTGGCCACTTTACGCTCCTCCCTGACTGGTGAAGTGGACTCTACTTGAGACAACTACCTCTTTTGCCTCTAGTTGTTGACTGGCAACAGGTATCGAAGGTTCTGGTAGGCTCAAAGCGGCTACCCCTTTCTGCCACTAGTTGTTGGCTAACCTGGTTATTCCTTGGCAGCAGGTATTCGGCTATTGTCTGCTTCGATGACAGTTCAGGAGTCCACTCACTTCAATGGTAGGAAGCTAGTAGGTGGTTGGTGTTGGTCCTCTTCAACGGTCGATGGTTTTACATGTAAGATGGGGGACAAAAAAATGTTTCGAAAATTATTTCTAAACTATAGACTATTTGGATCCAAATTAACAGTCTCAGGAAATTAGTAAATTCACTCGAATAAGTGAAAGTTCTCTCATGAAAAAAAAATATGAAATCTGAATATCTCCAGGAAAGAGAATTTAATACAAGAAAATGACAATATCAGTTAAAGAAATATTGAGGAAAATACTCAGTTTAATCAATAGAAATTGAACTAGATAAATTGATTGAATTGATAGAAATAGGTAGATATGAGAAATCGATAGAAACAAGCAAATCAATAACGCTGGATTCTCATGTAACGCAAAACTTCGAAACAGGTCAGTAGGTATACAAAAAAAAATTGTTCAATGAGTATTCAAAATGATGAAAACCGTTACCTGTCAGCCCAGTATCACTAAGTAACCCTTCAACTCTTCAAATTTGGCCAAGCCCAAACTTCACAAAGATGTTAGTGAATGGTACAAATTATAAACCGTGACTGAAAGGACTGGTCTCTCTATGTTACCCAAGGTATATAAAATCAACACTCAAGACAGTGACTGAAATTAAGATTCAAAAAAATATGTGACAGTTTGGTGAGTAGTGATAGTTAAATTGAATTGAATGATAGCAAACGTCAGAGGTCCTTGCTCCACAGGGTTTTGTTTCTGAAAAGGAATCTGAGCAATATTCTTCTGGAACTGAGATAGATTGACCCTGATTAACTTCTGGTCTCCTGATGAGATTGGTACTTGCCGGCAACGGAAAAATAAGCCAGAAATCCGTGGTTTCACTGAAAAACGTATAAACGAAAGTACTCGTTCTCCCTCAAGTAAATATATTTCAGTTCGGTTGAAGATAACCTCACTTTTCCATATAAAAATTAAATATTTTATCTCAATTCCGGAAATATTGGGTTCAGTAAGTCGAAATAATACTGATTAATAATAAATCCTAAATCCTTGAGAAAGATTGTCGAAAGCTCGTGGATTGCAATGATAGTCGAAGTTTCAGAAAACCCTTCGATGTTCCAGGCACCGTCTCTCGAAAAACACCACTCTTTACGGTTCAATAAAAAATATAACGATACTTGGGAGATATTAATTCATTGAAAAATTATTAAATAGGTAAGATGATAAAATATTTGAAGATGATTCAAATTATTCAAAATAACTATCACCTGTTTCGAAGTCACACTATCACGACACCTGAGAATCAGATACGATACGCGCTATCGATCACCGACAATCAATCAAAAATCAAGAAGGGGAGAATCACCTCCGATTTCACATATATTCCTTTTTTAGCGCACGCGTGATTCGTATCTTGAAGGGTTGACAGAACAACTCAGATGTGTTGAGTGCGTCTACCACCACGATGGAAAAGGTGACTAGCAGCGCTTGAAGAGGTGTTTTGAATAGAAAATGTAACGGAAATTTTATTTTCGTTACAGTGAGTACACTCAACTTGAAAATACGTTTCAGTATTTTCCAATGTTTCTGTTCGAATTGTTTTATATTTATAAAATTCATTTCAATATTAGGTATTTATGTTTAATTATTCCTGTTTACATTTGTGATTATCTCGATTCCTTGAATTTTATTCTGTTAGCAATAATAATTTCAATTTTTTCCGTAATTGTAACACAAATTATCTTGAAAACTTCATGCTCCTTAATTTTTGAATTATTAATAGACATATTTCGATTATTCCACTTGCCTTCCCTTCATTTCCAATCTGTTGTTTGTATTTTTCTGCTGTTGAGCTTCTTTCAATCTCAAGTTCCTTGAGTGTATTCGTTGTAATAACTTATGTAGAACATAAACTCTTCCTTTCACGAATGTTTATGGTTTTTTATTACCTTCCTTTACAGCCGTGGATAGTAGCCTACAGATGACTACCGCAGTAATAGACGAAATGTCAAGCCGAAATGCTGCAGAACAAAGCTACCAAACCCGGAAGCTGATATCAATTCATGAAATAGAATATTTGGAGTTATTATGTATGCAACCTGAATTCTCTAACCTGAATTCAATGATTTGTCAAATCGGTTGTGAGGTATTTCTTCTATAGTTGTAGGTGAACGGAGAATGGGATTTGAGATTATTTTTTTCCTCTGTCGAATATCAGTCTTCAACCAGTCAGACTCTCGTTTCTTGTTCAACAAGAGCAACCAACACGCACCATTAGCGACTATTGCATGGTGCACAATAGTCACCGATTATTCAGCATGATAATTATATCAAACAGCCCGTGCATCTGACAGTACTTTGAATAAATAGATCTTGAACGTCAAATTGAATCAATAGTGTTGAAGAATTTGAAAATGTTGGTGAAGCCAAAAACGAAGAAATAGATCAAGTCTACAATCCCTCGTAATACAGTGAGGAGTAAAAATAGAGTCACATACAATAATTGAGTCACATAAAATAATTGTGTTTTCAATTTCAATTGATAATTTATGAAGTTGGTGCTGTTTCTGGTTTTGATTATGTTGTTTGTTGTTGATATTTTGAAAATATCATTCTGAAATGTTTCATTTTGTGAATATGTCTCTCTGACATAAGGAATTGGGTTCAAGAAATAATCTTCATAAATATAACATGACATTGATTAATAAGCTACTATTTTGATTGCTGCTTAATTTCTCTTTTATTCGATAATTTGACTCGACATTATTTGGCATTAATAACCAAAATTATGTCTCGTTTAATTATTATAAAATATAGTCGAAATTCAGATGCAATCAAAAGAGTCGACTATTCATCAAGGTCTTGTTATATTACCCTTAAATTTCGTTTCAATTTCTCGAATTTTCTCTATTCATTATTGAAATTTAATTCTTCTGTCCACCATTAGTTGTTTCAATGTTACATTAACGAAACAGTCAATAATTCTCTGTCAGAAATATATTTCCGGAAATTGAAATAAGGAACTCTCTAAAATAATTTGTGCCAGTCTTCATGGTAATAACCGAATGAATATTTTACATACAGTTGAAGACTCCGGAAGATTTTTGATAGTGTTCTATAATGACTGCATAATTTTCTACGGCATTCACGGACATGCAGCAACTGTGTAACAACCCTTATCCAATTTCATCAAGGACCAACACTAACTTGCTGGCATAATTAGCATCACTTTTTCATTCGTGCTGTTACAAATGCTTTTTCCTACCACCAAGATTTACATTTAAATAACTTCTGATCCAATATCGCCAAGAAATGTTCAGCGCTAATTATAAATGTAAATACAAAGTTCATAAGCTTGGAACTTTTAAAAGAATGTCGCATTTCTATGCAATTTTTAGAGGATGCAGGAATACTTGATCTAAATTGGATTTCAGGAATTCTGCTTCGGTCTCATTGAACTTTCTCTAGGCAAGATGAGAGCAATTATAAAGTTTAGGTATTTGTGGATCGAATGTGTGCCAAAACTAAAACTTCAGTGACTTTTTGTTCATTTCGAGGCGATTTGATTAAGATACACAATTGACGGTGAAATTAATGATTTTTAGCCATGTCCAGATAGATACATAACCAAATACCCTGTTTCATTCAGGAAACTTAGGGAAAACAGTCAATAAGAGAACAACACTCTTTTAGGGTATAGAAAAAAATGTTTTTTTTGTGTGACGAGAGTCAAGTATGCTGAATTTTCTTGTTTTCTTTCTCTCTGAATAAAAAACACAAACACTCTTTGTTAATATGTTCGTGAATATAATTCAAAGACATTTGATTCGAATCACGAAAAACACTGGTCCATCTAAAACTGCTACTACTCCGAGCGAGTCGAGCACAAAATCATAGAAGTCACTTTTTCTTGGTCAATTTACAAACCAAACACACACAGCTTAAAATCAAATAAATAACATTAATGAAAAATTTCTACATGTTCAATCGAAAATGAAAGGTACTTTCTAGAGAAATCAAAATATCATATCATTCAAGTCAAGATATGATCTTCTGTCGTTTAGAAAAAACTATATCATGTGCAAATGGGCAAATGGAACATTTATAGTGTACTTTCACAACAAACACCAAACATTCCCGTAGAAATCATTTCGTAGCTCTTGTAGCAATTAATCAATAAAAGAGCCATGGCTGTATAATATTCTGATTTTGGAATATATTATTAGGGCGCGATCCGTCATTTTGGAAGAAAGGTACGAATAATTGGTATTTCCGATTCAACTCCTCATCGGCTGACCCCACGACAAAAATATTCATATCACAAAAAAAAATCCCCACAATTTTGGTTTCTACCCTTTTTCGTGACTCTAACGGGTGGCGAGTTACAGCGGACGAAATATGAATATTTTTTCAAAAAATCGCCAAAGTTCTAGTTTTTCCCATTTCGAGAAATGATTTGTAGCTATTCGTTACTTTAATATTCATAATTGTTGTTTCGTATCTATTCGTCTGATAATTATTACATTATGTACATCTAAAGCCAACTCATTTTCACATCAACAGAAGTAGAGATAACAGTGAGTTGTATTTGATTGTGGTATCCCCAGTAGGCCTAATCTATAGATGTTCTTGCCCGAGTTTGATTTGTTCATTTCTTCAAGTTTCCAGACCCTGTCGGATGGATTTGTGGGGATTCAACACCATTTTCGTTCTTCATTGATAATTCGGCAAACCATTTTTACCGGATATTTTTCAAGGTTTCCTTCTCCACGTTTCCACCATATAAAGCAACGAGAAACCGTAGTCCAGCGTCTTCGAGGCCTTGTACTTCGGCATTCGGATCTCTGAAGGAGTTGGTGATTTCATTCAGTTCTTTGTTTTCTTGAACAAGCTGAAGAAATTTGGTTTCACCTCAGTCATCTGAGTCTCAACTCAAGATGTATGAGCCTGTGAGGAAGCTAGCCACTCGCGCCAGCGATACGTCAGAAAGAAATTTCAAAATGCCTGACCACAATAACACCATTAATCAATTTTATAAAATCTACCGTGAAAAGATTGACTTGGACGATTTTTCAGTAAAATGTACACGTATTGTCCTCTGTTCCTCGCCACCTATTAGACTCACACAAAAAAGTGTGCTTACAAAAATTTTAGAAGATTTGGCCCTCATTCAAATTTGAATTGCACATTTCTATCGTGGGTTTAACCATTAAGGAGTAAAATGGCAAAACAATTTTTAGTACCTTCAATACACAATGGCTGATCGCGCCCACCATGCACTAGGTCGAAAACTTGGATTTTTCGTCAGGGTACCTAACCCAATAACATATTCCAAAATCATAATTACTCCTTCTTTCGCACGGCAAAGGCCTTTTATGTTCCATATTGACTGGAGTATAATGGTATTCAGATGAATTGTTTTTGTAACGACAACTATTTTATATGATTTCGGAAAGTTACATACCCACGGAAAGTTTTTCTCGACTTATTGGTGGTGTGGATTTCAATTGTTCACCCCTATTTTCTCGCGAAAGAAGAATCACTGATATAGACAACAGTACGTTTATTACGGAAGACTGGATATGAATCCGTATTCACATTGGAGTTTTGATGAAGATCGTAAGCTTCAGGAACATCGTCTACGGTATCGACCTCCAGATGATAGGTGATCTGCTGGAAAAATTAGTATGAGACAGGGCTTTGAGAGGTCTCCAGGCCCAGAATAACACAAAAAGTATTCCTATCAATGGTGATAAATATTTCTTCTACTGGATAAAACGACAGATTTTTGAAAAGCTGCTTGGGTATTGAGTTTCTTATGCAGTGTGTGTTTTGATTGAAATTGTATCGAAAGTGTCTTCGTTTTAGTTGTGTAAGTTATCGAAAGTTGTACTTTCAATAAAAGACTCACCAAAACAATGTATCAGGCATTTTTTATAGCGAACTCCAATTTTTTAAATTGTTCAAAATCGATATCCCATATATTATACATCAGAAGTGATATACAGGATGTGTCACTCAACTCTGGCCTAAGACTCCAAGCAATAATTAAAATTAATGTTATTACTATTATTAATGTTATTACTCACTAACAGAGGGAATCCAGAATTCAGAATTCTTCAATCAGAATAAAAGATTGAATACTGAATTTTCGTTAAAAATCACGCAGCTTCAGTTACTTCAGTGTACATTTTCATTGTTCAATTATTGTAAATAATTGGTTGATTTGAATGATGTATTCGTTATTCGATATATCCTGCATTTTATTTTCACCTACTGACTTTTTTCAACCTCATGAAAGGAGATCAACTTATGTTTCTCCTAGAAAATATTGCATAATGTTACGACTACCATCTTTGAAGTCATCTTTTCTCTGAGAAATCTGATTATGAAACGAAGGGTATTACTGTACCAGACTAACGAATCGGTTTTTTTGAAAGTTATTCTAAAGTGTCATTAATTTTCCAGCGATGATGAATCTCTCAGTAAAAACTAATAAGCAGGTTGTGTTAGTAGCTCGCCCGGTATTTTTCATCAACGTTTCAGCTGCAATTTTAACGACCTTATCAACTGAGCAACACACAATAAGCTCGAGTGTAAAACGATAATAAAATCCGGTGCTGTGCGAAACACTGTATGAGTATGTGGGTAATGATCTAATGAAGATTGACTTTCCACGTCGTGTTCTGTACATTTACCGCGGCAAGATGTCGACCATAAAAAGGGAATGCCTCTGCCTCGAGAAATAAATACTCACCCGTTATTTTTTGCGAACAGTGGTGGATCACCCAAACGGGTTATGATCCAAAGGTGCGGGAGTTACGAGGATAATAAAACGGATTCGATTTTTTGCTCTGATTGAAAAATATATCAGTTCACGTACTTTTTCATTAGGTCTAGACTATTCCATTCACGAAGTGTAGTAAAATCAAATTACCAATTTTTTTTTTGATAATAATTGTCGTCCCACAAGAACTGCTACTTTTTGAGCTTGGTGTAAAACTCAGCTCAGGATGAAGTATCAACACATTGAGTCACCATGTACAATAATTATTGACTCAGTCAAGGAATGACTGACCCACTGTATAGTCTGTAGATTATTATAGACCAAATCCTATATCACACTGTGGTCCCTTTATAATTTGTGCTATAAAATTGCATTGAGAGAATTACATAGTACAGTAAACGATACTTTTGTGAGTTTCTTATCGATGAAAATGAATTTTTCCTCCATATGGAAATCAACGAAAGTTTGACAGTTTCAGACCGAATTATTCGAAGAAATGAAAAATCGACTTTTCATTTGATTTTCAATATCCAATATTTTTTAAATAATGTTTTTCTTGCACACAAGATTCTGTCAATAGAATAATGACTGCTGTCTAGAATTTCAGACATACTCCGCGATGATCTCCAGATCAGCGAGTTGAGAAGTCGACGAAAGCTCAAAAATCACAGTTTACTCGCTCGAACTACTTTTTTATTATGTAGTTCATTTCTGTTAGGAAAGTTAGCTACATTATGTGTATGTCAACATGAGAAATGAAGGGTTTTATGAGTATATACCAAGTGATACGAAACTTGTGCTTAGAATAATTTGAAAAAGCAATCCCATTCAACGATCCCTATTTTCAATAGAAACTCAGTTGTAGAGCCCAGTTTGTCGTGATGGTGTTTGAATAATGTACTTTTATTGTTTTCGAATGATGATTGAGCCATAAAACTTATTACTAATACCGTGTTTATCAGAAGTAAAATTTGATTCATGTAATTTTTCAAATGGATCACCGAAGTTAGAAATAGAACAAACTAAAGAAAAGCTAATCAAACAATACCAAAAGCACATCAAGAAATAAGCAGAAAGTATTGGCAACGACTGGAGAACAGAACTTACCTTGAAAACCAAGGTATTCGCGTATTGTGTATCCTGAATTTAACATATTTTCGGCCCTTCAACATCTGAATTGTATCCAAGAGCATTTCAAAGCTACGATTTTTACAAAAGTGAAGGTGAATTCATTCAAGCCAACTTAACTTGTATTTAACTTAACTTATCTTGAAAAAAAATTTAAAGAAGGGGCATTCATGCAACAATTCCCGAACTTGAATAGTGAAGATAAGCGCCACTGATTTTAACATATGACAAAATTTTGGATCATTAGCGGAAAAAAATTATATATTGCTGAATATAATGCATGAATGCTTCTATTTGATTCCGAACATCAAACTAAGTTAAATGAAATACAAGTTGAGTTGGCTTGCATGAATTCGCCTCAAGGATTTTTCACTACGAACATTCCGTGTTTAATTTTGAAGACACAGTGGACTTTTGAACACTTCGTGAACTACTATACACAGTATATATCCCTTTTGCTTCATTTCCAAATACTTTATTATTCCTATTGAAGCAAATTGTGGCATTGAAAGAGGAAAATTCTCAATAACATAAAATTAAGTTAGGTATTCCAGAGCCTGACTGTTTCTTGCACAGAAACTAGCATAATTAATTTTTGCCGTGGATATTGAGCCAGCAAAGTGACGGTAACTGATAAAGCAGAGTCTGGGATATTGTTTCCATATTTATGATTCAACTTATTGAAAATTTGGTTAGAATAAGACATATAGCTGCAGAATGGGGTAGACGTGATTTTTTTTGAACGATACGCAGTTTTCTGATTTTTCAGAGTTTTCATTATAATAAAATTCCAAGAATTGTGAAAACATGGGTACTATCGCGTCGACTTTAGCTCTTTATGACTCATGGTGAATCACAGGGATAGAAGACCTGAAGAACTCTTCTCGAATACTCCAGAAATGAAATTCATCTCTACCCAACGAAGAATAATCTCAAAACTTTCCACAATTACCGGATATCGACCAGCTCATCACATGCCCTGTTGAACTCTCTCGTGGTCCGCCACTTCCCCCAAAACAGAATTGTTGAACCTGAACACTGCTAAGAAAAGCAGAGATAGAAAACCAATTCTGTCGAGTAAGCTGGGTGTGTCTTTGCGGCAGTTTGGCTGATCGTCGGTGTACACACTAGGCACGCGAGCTTTCGAATCGGGATTAGTTGGTCTTGCTTACTTTTCACTTGTTTGTTTTTATTTCACCCTCACTGGTCCCTGGATTAGCAAGGAAAACTCTCCCCATTCAACTTTTTCTGAGGGTCGAGATGGACAGCCAAGACGTTATTCGGTTTCTGGAATGGGCTATCCTGATACATAAATGCCTTGCGTCATCTGTTCTTCACTCTGACCAAAATTACCAGATCATATTAACTATTATCCGGCCGGGGTTCGAATCCTCGCCGGGCCACCGTGCTGCGTAATCGCACGTTAAAAGGTAAGGCCTCGTTGATCCATTGCTCGCACAAGTTTCGACTTCTGAGGGTTGACGTTCGTCAGCTGGTTAACGGAACGAACAAAATTATTATTATCGTATTGGATTCTGAAGAATGGGAATGGGTTATATTGGTTCGAACTACCGCTTTTCCTGAACTTTCCAATCATTATGGAAATATAATGAAAACCGAAATATTCGTGAATGAATGACAAAATTTAAAAAATGGCGAGTTTGAGTCTTGCGAAGAGTGATGATGCATAATGTACAGAAAATCAAAAAACTATTCAATGTAGAATGAATAATCCCCAAAGTACCTAGATTCAAACAATAGTAAAATTGTATTGTATTGTATTATATTATGTAGTGATAAAAAGCAAATTCGATTCAATAAAACAGATTTGAGAACTGAATATTCTCTCGATTCCAGAATGGAACAATACAATTTCGAGTCTAATGACAGCCTGGGAAAATTAGATGAATACTATTCCGCAGAAAAGCAGCTATTGTCCTCGTACGTACAATGGCCATGGGCGTTGATCCATAGCTTGGAGACGAAATATTTTGAAGAGATCTTCGGACCAATCAGTATACCAATTATTCGAATGAATCGATGCAAATGAAGAAGGGCAGATTTCTAGTCAACGCCGAAAAGTTTCTACTTCAAATCAAAAACAGTTCATTCTGAATGAAACGCATTCTATTTGTCAGCAACTTCTCGTATAGATCAAATTAACCCACCGAAAAAATAAAAAAAGTAATATTTACCTTTCGGAAATCCGCTTCTGTTTTCAAAACTCCTTCAAAATCATTCTGTACTAGGTTCGTTTTCGTAAATGTTAACTTTTAGTATATTGATGAAAAATATTAGTTTTTGTATTTTTTCTATAGGAAAGTTGGAGTTATACGAGAAATTTCTCACTTATAGATTGTGTTTCAATCAGAAGGAACTAATTTCTCAATTAACACAGCAACTTTTCGAGGTCGATTAAAAATCTGCTCTTCTACACTTGTATAGATTCCAATATTATTTCTTATTTTTTCCAGATTGTATTCAAGTAATGACACTCAAACAGTATTCAATAGCTACTATCGCCTTAATATAAGATTGATATGCAGACAATATTATATTAAACGAGTATATTGGTCACGTAGGCCACGTTGATCTATATCTGATAAGTGTACCTCCTACAATCATTATGAGATTATTTCCAGTCATTGAATCACGACAAACACAAGAAGAAAAAAAGGTTGCAATTCTTCCACCACATAAATAGCTACTGACAGATATAAAGGACGGTCCTAACAAATTATCCAGATGAAAATAACAAAATAAGTGATGTCAGAAGGGAAAGATCTTGAAAGAAAATTAGTGAACATTAAACGATATCAATACTTCTCAACAATGTTTTGGTGTGGGTAGTAATATCAAGAATACATGAATTGAGTTGAATTCGATAATACTCTATGATAAGAATCTTTGCCGTTCACGTTTGAGCACTTCTGAAGATATAATACTATAATTATGAACATGGGGTTATAAGGAATCGGAACGTTATATCATTCTAAACAATATTTGAATGGGATAATGTTACTGTTAAATTGAAACATTGTTCTTAAATTGTTTTTTTCGTTAACCACGGAAACGTCAATCCTCAGATGGATTAACGAGGCATTAACTCTTGACGTGCGATTACCCAGCACGGTGTCCTGGCGGGCTTTTGAACCCCGCTTGAAAGGCGGACGTGCTAACCACTATACTACAGAGACCACTGTCTATGATCTTTGGTAATATTTTTCAACCCTTAACTGGTAACGTGCCGTCTGTGAGACTGCAGCAATTTTTATTCTCGAGATATTTCTAAAATGGTCTCACTTTTCTGCGAATCACGCCACCTAATCTATAAGCTATTGGTGCCCATCCTATCATTCAACTGGGAGTAAATTTGGGTAAACGACGTCTGAGAAATATCTAGTATTTAGTTGAGCACAGTCCGTGAGACGGCACGTTTCTGTTTACGTAAGCATTTCTCGAGACTCAAAGTAATGGCGGGTCCGTCGAAACGGGTACGTTGTGGGGATGAAGATTATGATGACACTCTTTTGTGAGACAAATAGCGACTGCAGTGAAATAGACAATGTTTCAGAGGATGAATTTGAAATTTTCGAACACAACAGTCACACGACGAAATGCAACAATTGTTCAAAAAAACCTTAAACAACTTTTGGAGCCTTGTACCGAAATATCCCATTTTTATTATTGCCAACATACCAAGTGCGACAGATCATTCGATAGATCTCATCTAGTGAAGTGTTTCTCAACTATTTCAGATCATTCGTATTGCCAGAATAAACATTTTAGCGTTGAGGTACCCCGAAGTGATTCACAAATATCCAGGGAAAGAATGAGAATATTGGGTATACCTACTTGAAATCAGTAATTGAAAGCTTACAGAAAAGCATTTCTCAACGCCTGAACGATACACGCTCCTACTCAGCCACATTTTCAGAAAAATAATTTTCGTTATTCCAAAACTACCATTACCTACAGTTTTTTTTAATTTCAAATTATTTCTCCAAAACCTGAAAATTCACCCTGACTAATTCGAGTTGTGAGATCGAATTTTCATTCAATTGTGGTTTTGTGATCAAGTATCAGTGAAAAAATTAATTACCAAAAAAACTGAAACTGAGAAAAATGGGAAAAATATTGTTGATTCTTCATACAGTTGAATATTCAATTCAGATAGTGAATTTATTCAGTTATTTTGCTACAGTTAATATTAGTGATAGTAACTAGAATGTTATACCGTTTTCCATAAAACTAGATTCTATCCTTATATTAACCCTTAACTGGTAACGTGGAATTTTGAAACACAACTGGTAACGTGCAGTCTGTGAGACTGACACGTTTTGGAAGCAAAAAAAAAGTCTCCAATGATATTTTTTTCAAAATATATATTATGAATACTTGGGTACACATACTTTCGATATATTTTTGCATAAAATAACGAACAAAAACTTGAACAAAATGATTTCGCAATAATCTTTCTCAACTATGACGGAAATCGGTAGTGATTTTGGAAAGATCCACAAAAAAATTAAAAATCATTCAAAACAAATAAATTTTATGCATAGTATGATTGATAATGAACGGAACGCAGTGTCTATAAAGAAAAAATATAAAAAGGTGTTTATTGGAAGGTCCTAACGAGTCATGAATTTAAGAATGTTCTCATGCTGAAACTTTAGTCAAAATGATGCGTATTCAATCACAATAATACAATTATTCAATCGAATCGACATTACGCACTCTGCTGTTTCAATGAACAGCTCACCCATTACGAAAACAATGACGTGGGCCAAGTAGTCTTTATTGAAACATATAGTCAGTTGCGCAATTGGATATGCGACAAATTTCTGTGCCAAATTGGGTCGCTTCAGCTTTGAATTTTCTCTAACAATATCCACCACAGTCAAAATACTTAACAGAGAATAGGAATGGAGCCTCTCTCATACATAAAGAGTTCATTCAAATGTTTCAAACTTCAACAAATTATTATTGAAAATTCCTTCGTACTTCTTGCAGCTAGAATTCTATCAAAATACTATTACAGATATGAATACTATCTATCTATTCGTAAAGTTACTAACAAGATCAACCGTTCTAGTGGTGAAATAATCTATTGAAGGTATGGTTGGAAGATAGTTTGAGCACCAACATGTGGAATCGTCCAATTCCCATTTCAGAAAGTATGGCAAAATATCAATCATTGTTTTTTTTTTTTTCATTAGCACCATGGAAAAGTACATGTTCTCGAATTTTCTGATCTCATCTAAAATTGTTCTAAAAATTGTTCGTTCCGTTAACCAGCTGACGAACGTCAACCCTCAGGAGTCGAAACTTGTGCGAGCAATGGATCAACGAGGCCTTACCTTTTAACGTGCGATTACCCAGCACGGTGGCCCGGCGGGGATTCGAACCCCGGCCTGCCGCTTGATAGGCAGATATGATAACCACTACACTACCGAGACTATCTAATCGGATAAACCGAATACTCAAAATTCCACCAGAATTCCAGTGAACTCGTTGACATTGAGTAGATGAGAGCCCTAGCGGACAATCGTTCTTTGGAAATAGTACCAACCATACAGGGGTACGTGGTCAAAATTAAAGAGTGATTTTTTGAGTGATTCTAAGACAGAAAGTTCACATAAACATAGGTCCGGTAACGTCTCTTTTTAAAGATACTGGGTGTCAACATTTGTAACGTTTTGCGTCATCAAAAACAGTTGATCTGAAAATTCGAAAGATGACTGTCGTGTTACGTTATTTTTTCGATGATAAAGAAAAAGCTCATTATTGCATGTCCATGCGAGAACATCCCGGTTGTTGATGATTTCATAGTTTAAATTTGTTGTAGCCAGGACATGCAATAAATTGATTTGAATTTTTTCTTCAAAACAAAGCAAGATACAAGAAAGAAGATAGCGATGACAAATTTGTTGTTTCAGATGCTCAATGAGAAAAAAAATACAGAAAATGCAAAAAATCAGTGACGCATATTTTCTTTTCAATTATATCGTTACCTTCCGGGACACCACTGGATATAATGATTTCAATATAGTTATGGCTAAATCAGCCCCTTTTCAATATACTACCGCAAAATTATAGGAAAATCGGCTAAAGGATTCTTGAGATTTCCTATATGTTGACACCCTAAAACTTGAAAACGAAGCATTACCGGACCAATTTTTACACGAACTTTTTGTCTTAGAATCACTCAAATAATCACCTCTTTCAGTTCACTGGGGCGAAAAGTGTATTTTTACTCTGCAGAACATTGTTAACGGAGCATATATAGGCCGAGGAGAGAAATTTCTAGGAACGAAAGTTGTAACTTTCGATAATTTCGATACTTTTTTATTCGTTATTTTTAGAAACGATCTCATGACATGAAGGAGTAATGATCATTTGTTAATTAAGACTCATTTTGTGTGTCTAGTTGCCATTGTAAGTAGACAAACTCCTTGACACTCTCACCATTGTCAATATTGCCATTCTTTGTGAATGTGATTTTCCTATGTGGAAGTGAAAATATATCATCAATTTCCTTTATGTTATACAAGAATAGCTGCAAATAAGCAACGTTTGGATTACTCACTGAAATATCAATTGCATTTCCATTGATGAGAATGGACTCTGGCTTTGAGCGACTTGAGAAAATGAGTAATAAAACGGTTAAAGTGCTGGTCAAGCAAGGATTTGAACACTTCATTAAATCCGATGAGCAAAAAATTATGTTCCGAATGACAGAAGAAGACGAAACGTGCCGATAGGTTGGAAAAGTGTTTGTCCAACCTTGTACTCCTCTGAGTGAACATACGTTCACTTTCCAACCTAACGTGGGTAAGAGATAATCACATTTTCGAATGATTGTTTTGAATAGAAATAATTACTGGTGAATGCTGAAGCAAACTAACCGCTCAGAGGATTATGAAAATGTTTTCCTATATCCCCGGTATGTTTCCATCTATCTCTGCTCGAAATCAAAGTATGCATATATGACTTATGAAACGTCAAGAGCGTTTTGCATTTCCTTGATTTATGTTGTTTGGAATTGGATTTCGCAAATTCATTCTTTTGATTTGTTTTCAGGCGGCGGTAAGTGTTGTATTGATTGATCCGGCTGTTTCGCACTCGATTTCGTTTTTCAGGATACTGACAAGTGAGACGGGGCCATATTTTTTCTTTCCCTCAGTCGGGTGGCGATTCGGTTGAATGGAGGATTCTGCTTTTGATCGTTGTAATGAGATTTATTTGCCGCCTCAGTAGCTCGATATCGATGTTTAACTGTTAAACGTTCAGGCAAAATGTAACTGAAAATTTCCCTTGAATTATGAATATACAGAAAAGATACTTTTGGGACACTGTTTCTGCAGTTCTGTAAAAGTTGAATGTTTCTCTTTTCCAAGATACGATTATACATTATAGACGCGTATTCAAAAGAAGTATAACAAGTTTATTTCTTCAAAATAGCAATGTTTTCTGTTTCAACGTTTTTTACATAATCTGACCGTTTCTCCCAATTACCAACGGAGGAAAATTGTGGCCAATACAATAAGGAGAGAGAATGAGAAAGGGAGTGAGAGGGAAATATAGGGAGGGAAAGAGGGGAAAGAGACAGAGAGCTCTTCTTAACCGACACGTGTTAAGTTTTCTGTTTGTTTGTTTTTTCTCCTCTCGTGATTTAGTTTTAGGATATTGAATGAATTTTAACAATATAATTTTATTGAAACTTTTCATAAGTTATTTATTATTAACCCGGTACATTTTGAACTATATATTTCCAAGTTGAGTTTCGCACAATTGGTATCCCACGCATGCGCATAAAAAGAACCAGTGATACGACAAGAAACACCACGAGAAGTGAGGCAGAAGAGTCCAAAAGGCGAACAAGGTCACAAATGTGTAAAAAATTATCTCGCTTTCGCTTCAACTAGTGCCAACGCTTGTATTATTCAACCGCTCAACGCTTGTATTATTCAACCGCTCAACGCTTGCATTATTCAGCCGCTCAACGCTTAACCGCTCAACGCTCGCATCATAAATACAGTCCACAACCGCATGCCGACTCCAGCAACACCAGTTGGATTGCAGCAGGACTTCCATTGCCAGGTCAGTGCATTTTCAACTTGGTTTCTTTCGATTTCATTTCAAAATTAATCAACACGATATACGGAAAACGGAACATATCTCATATTATTCAAGTTATCCTAGATTCAATGAGGTTTCAGTTACCTTGCTTATCTCACGATCGCAATTCGACTCCGACTTGGTCTTCATTTACAGTATGCAAAGTTGCTTTACATGCGTTATCGAACATATTATATGTTGCCAATGTCAATGGTGAAGTTTTCGAAGGAAACATTGCGATATTTTCAATGGATATTCTGGTAATCACATACGTACAATTCTATTTACTCCAGTAAAGGAAGTAATTTTTTTAGTAAAATGAAGGACTAATTCGAGACCACTCAGATCAACTTATTTTTTTTTTGGAATTTGTCAAAGAAGGTGTCAAGTATCCGAGTAAACAAGTTTGGTTACTGGGCAAAGCTCCAAAACGCTGTAAAACTTGGCCGAACTGTTTTTTTTGCCCAAAATTAATGAATATTTAATATCTCGGGCAATATCAAATGAATTTTCGTGAAAATAGGTAACGGGGGGTTTTTTGGGTCACTGATTACGATTTTAATGTCAGGAATTTCTGAACCACACCCTGTAAACCGTAAAAACTACCCTTTTTAGTTTTTTTTTTAATTTTAATTTGAAATTTGACAGCAGAATTTAATTGGCTTATCATCTAAATATACAGTTCTGCACGAAAAATGTTCATCAAACTTATAAATAGATGGTCCCAATGGCTTAACTATAATTTTTTTTTGTGATTGATGGAAAGAAAAGGTTTTTTGCCCATAACTTTTTTTTGGCTAATGATAACGAGATGTACCAGGAACCATTTCAAAGCTAAGGTTATCGCTGAAATTTCATGTCATATGCAACATTTGAAGTGGATGGGCCAATTTTTTTCATTTTGCCCGCCAAAAAAAGCATTTACCGTTATAAACATGAAATAGGCAATTTCAAACGGACAAATTTGCTTACAGATGAAAAATTATTACAAAAAATTAAAATACAACTATCCTGGAATGAATGCTGAAAAATTTGGCTGTTTAAAATAAATAATGTTCACGCTGCTGGCCAAAAACTGAAAATGTTTTAAAAAATACAAGATTTTACCCAACTTTAGCAGGCCAAAACATAAACAATAATTACCCGATAGGGCCAAAAATGGCTGAACATATTGAGGACGGAGTGTTCCGACTTTTCACCGGAGGATTTTTTTTTTCAAGCACCTTAGCCCATATGGCGCTAAAAAATTGGCAATAAAAATTTTTGAAAAAAAATTATTTTGACCATAACTTTTTTCTTCTCATTTTAAACGGTTCTGGTTGGTCTCAAAATCTTCCCGATATTGTCATCTTGCAAAATGAATGATTTTTTTTTTTGTAAAAGTTATATTTTTAGCAGGCCAAAACATAAACAATAATTACCCGATAGGGCCAAAAATGGCTGAACATATTGAGGACGGAGTGTTCCGACTTTTCACCGAAGGATTTTTTTTTTCAAGCACCTTAGCCCATATGGCGCTAAAAAATTGGCATTAAATATTTTTGAAAAAAAATTATTTTGACCATAACTTTTTTTCTTCTTATTTTAAACGGTTCTGGTTGGTCTCAAAATCTTCCCGATATTGTCATCTTGCAAAATGAATGATTTTTTTTTTGTAAAAGTTATATTTTTAGCAGGCCAAAACATAAACAATAATTACCCGATAGGGCCAAAAATGGCTGAACATATTGAGGACGGAGTGTTCCGACTTTTCACCGAAGGATTTTTTTTTTCAAGCACCTTAGCCCATATGGCGCTGAAAAATTGGCATTAAAAATTTTTGAAAAAAAATTATTTTGACCATAACTTTTTTTCTTCTTATTTTAAACGGTTCTGGTTGGTCTCAAAATCTTCCCGATATTGTCATCTTGCAAAATGAATGATTTTTTTTTTGTAAAAGTTATATTTTTCGAGATATTTACGCCAGAACGATCCGGTTTCTTCATTTTTGCCATGTCATATCTCCTTTAATATTGATCGTACAAAAATAAAACAAAAACCACTTTATTTGTCAACTAAAATACTTTATATAAGTAATATATAATTTTTTTTGTAATACTAACAGATTTTCAGTAAATTTAGAAGAACTTTAAAAAAACTTTAAATTTTTTTTTTCAAAAATCACACTTTTTCTTGCGCTATTACTCGAAAGGGGTGCATTTTTATGAAGAATTGCAATCAATGTTTTCATGTTGAAAAATGATAATTTATCGATTGGTTTCATTATTTTTGTTTTTAACCCCTTCCGCAATGAGTTCCACCCCCCACCACCCCCGCGCTTTTTCCCAGTAACGGAAGTTGTTGACTCGGATACTGGGCACCTTTCTTAACAAAATTCAAGTTACTCCAAGTATCTGCAATTGGTCTCGAATTAGTCCAGCCAGTTTTTACTTCCTTTACTGTAGTAATTGTGTTTATTCAAAAAAGGGTGTGTAGTTCCATTCTGTGCAAAATTTTGACAGTAAATCGTCAGAACAATGGATTTATTTTCTTTGAATTCAGAAATCACTTGTTTCGTGATTGTTATTTCAGTTATTCACAAGGAAAAAAAGTATTTCGTAGTTTCAGGCCATTCTGAGCTATTTCAAAAAAAATTACGAAAACTGACGATTTGACGTATTCATCACCCGAAGATGATTGGGGATACCAGCGATCGAAACGTCGATAGTACATTCAACTTGGAACTTGGTTTCACTATTTTTCCATATTGAGTCATATTTCTTTATTTGAATTTTTTTATTTTGCTATTTCATATTCAATATTTCGATTATTATTTTTCTGTTCAATCAAACCTTGAATATCCATTATTTGACCGAATCATCGATTTCAACTTTTTGTTTCGATTTGATTTGAATTTGCTATAAGTTTTTGGTTCGCAACGGATTTCGATAGTGCTCATTATATAGATAATGGAGTAATGGAGGTCCGAAGTACTACCACTCAAAATCCATGGCAGTGTGATGAATTTTTTTATCTACGAATGTTGTATAATGAACCCATTATACGTCTGTTTGCTCGACTTCAATGATACCCATTATTCACTATTCAATAATAAGTCATTATTCCCTGCTTTCAAATACTTTCCTGATTCAGCTGAAAGATTATATTGTTTAGATAAAAACAATCGTTTTTAGAAATATTATCGTATGAATCACCAAATATTTTCAATTCATTCCTTCACCTACATATGATAAAAAAGGCAAGGAGCATCTACTCTGAGCAATCAGCGACTAAGAATTAGCGTGTCATATCGAAATAGCTTTCGAATCCAGACAAATTTGACTCAAACCTGCCAACAGTATTGTATGAAATATTTGAAATAAAATGATAGTGTTACTGAAATTATGTATCTAATGCAACAAAACTACAACAAATGTTTCTATAAGTCGTGGATAAAGTATAGTATTCTACTGGCGTATAATGGCTATTATTATCTCGATGATTTAGTAAAACTTCACCTCATGAGTAATAGCCATTATTATACGCTCGTTGAATAATATAACATTTCTTTAATGACTTTTCAGTGGAGATACATTACTACCACATGTTCAAGAGAAAGAAATCTGAAAAATAGTTGAGTATATTCAAAAAAAAGTATTTTTTTCATTTGTAGATAATGATTGCAGAACAATCCCTAGGTGAACGTTATTGTTCGAACTGGTATGGTGAAATAACAGGAACAAAAACTTATATTATTTCTGAGGAGGATGGTGGGACTAGGGATTAAAAATACTTCAGCAGTTTCCCGTGAGATTTTCACTATAGTAAGTTTCAAGAAACTGCAATACGTGTTTCGCAAAACCAACAAATAACAATTCCTTGCAAATACTCCCAATAAATCTTGCAGCATTACGATTTGAGGTGTAAAATCCAAAGCTGTGGGAGTTCAGTGAAACAAGCTTATAATGCGCGATAATACACTGTGTGTGTTTAGAGATTGTGCATTCGATTAAAAGACGTTGGATGGCGTTTTAACACACGGTAAACATTGTTTGCACTCAATATAAGTTTGATTGAGTCTATACATATTTAGGAGATCAACAGTGGTTTACAATATACTGCATAATTGAATGATATGAAGACGTATTTTGTACAAACTATTTGTTGCAAGGAATTTTTTTGGTGTCGCGGTGAAACAGGTTTGGATTCTCAAGCAGTCCGTTGTTCTGAAGTTACGACATGTTTCAGACCCTATTTTGTCGAGCTGTACGTTGAAAACTGTGATATATTATTTTTGTTCTCCTAAATACATTTTATGTTATATAACATAAAAACGGTTTTCAAGCCGACCAGGAAGATCCAACAAAGCCTCAGATCGGCAAAAGACAAAAGAGACCCACCGTCGGCGGCAGGGGTTTATCGCATACCGTGCACCTGTGGGAAGGTTTACATCGGTACCACGAAAAGATCCATGGGTACAAGGCTCAAAGAGCATCAAAGAAACTGTAGGCTGGGGCAAACCGACAAATCGGCGGTGGTGGAACACGCACTGAGTGAGGGCGACCACAGGATCCTGTTCGAAAATGCAACACTGATTGCCCCCAACCAGGGTTACCATAGCCGACTGGTACGGGAGGCAATAGAGATCCAAAAACATGCGGACAATTTTAACAGAAATCAAGAGTAACAAATGAAATCACAGCAGGTAGTGTGGCAACTAATAATGATGATCATTCCCCGAACCCGACAGAAGTAATTAACACTCCAGACTACCTGCATCAAAATAAATACCCCTTTGAGAAATCGAAACGTTTAGTCATCGGAGATGAATAAGCCTCTGAAGAAGCTGGCCACTCGCGCTAGCGAAACGTCAGGAAGAAATTCCGAAGAACGACGGCCTTCAAGCCCGAAGAGAAGTAGTTATAGGTACATTTATTTCGATTCATTGCGTTTACTCAATACCGTCAACATCCAGGAATTTTCGAGCTTTCGGTATTCTCATCTCTAGTGGTCAACTATTAGGGCGTTATACTCTCGAATACCGGACATCTAAGGAAATAAAAATGCCTTATCCAGAGAACATTGAATGTTTCGAACTGCGTTAAAATATCAGGAGAAATTGAGAATAAGAGGGGCTATACCATAAGTCTATATTCTTCGCTCGAAACACTTCTTCCCGTAAGCACTCTGGTGTGAGTACTCCACTGCATTGATATAAATTTCCATCTGCATCGCCCTTTTGCTGGATGATTTCGTCAGAAGTGCGTCTTGTAGATGATGCATCTCTCAGTGCCTTCCTCACCTTCTGAAGGACCTTAGAAAATTCGACGACATTTATCAGACCTGTTTGAATTTCATTATTCTGTGGTAGAGAGATTTTTTTTTAGTATTTTTTGATTCTCAACCTACCACAATCTGAATGTATAAGAATTAATGTTGGAATTTTTTCAAGTATAGAAGGGCAGATTGCCAATCTATCCCGATGAGTTACTGACTATTTGAACGTGTTCCATTAAGAAAGAAGGAATTATTTTTGAATTATCGCAGCAACTAATCGGTTTAGATTGAAAATCTTCCATTCTACACTTGTTTATAATTCATTATTAATTCTTATTTGGAGAATAAAATAAAAGAAACGTCATTCGTCTTTCCTGAACATTTTTCTATAGTCAATGTTCTGTCAAAAAATCATCGAACGTTGCCTTTGTCAGTTCAATCGTGGTGCAATTGTGCAACAGAGCGACTAGTTCTGGACTTATTTACTAAGCAACCTTGAAAAATTCGAACTTCATGCTTATTTGTATTTTATTTTTGCTGGTTTACAATCTCTTCTCGAGTATATCAAGTTTTTCCGTATGTTCCTGAAAATGAATGAAGTTATAAATGTGCCATACAGTGTCTTTTTCATCTTCGGGATTCAGTGCTTTGGGCTTAGTAACAGTTGGAAAATTCAGCTCATGTAATATGTGACATCAGGGCGGTCGAAGTTGTTATCGAACTCTTTGCTTTTCACATTACCTCATTCACACTCCTGAATCTGAATCATTAGTTCTCTGACCTGATATAATTGTTTGGTGAACATATTTTCTTTGACCAGTTCAGAGCTTTCTGCTGCAAACCTTGCCAGCAATTTGGAAAAGAAGGACTTTGTATTTCGTGCAGAAAATTATTGATTAAATTCGTAGCAGAGCGCTTTCGACTAAAAAGTCATCATCAGTGCTTACCTGAAAGCAAGTAACGCTTGAAATTTTTGATATATAAATAGAAAATTGTTCATAATTAATTAGCAAAATGGTTGAAATGAAAATTTGAGGTTACTTACTCGTCAGGTGTACAAGAACTGTAGCCATCAAAAAAATGTTTCCAAAGAACATAGATCTGTTCAGTACAACTTGGACGTATTAAAACATAAAATTATTCAATCCTGAACAGGATTGTTCTTGATAATAAAAATGGTATCAATGGTTTCGAAATTGAAACGTTGTGGCGTGAAATAAAATTATTTGAAAATTTGAAGTTTGTGACAGATTGACATTGACAACTGAGCACAGTGACATGGAGCCATGAAGCTTAAAATACAGAAGGAAATCTGTACTAATATGTGAAACGACAGAACAAGAAATTAGATCTTATTTACCCGTACAGACGCTTGAAGATGTTTTCAGTATAATGAGAACCTACCATCTCCTCACTTGTCGAGATAAACCATAAAACCCGATCAGACATTGTCATAAAACCTAGAAAAAGTTCTAAATTGAGGATTGTTTCTCAACTCTTGTCAAACGACTCAAAGGTCCAAATATAAAGTCGAGGTCAGGGGATAGTTCTAATGAGAACCCTCCCATTGACTGTGATAAGTGAGGGTTCACTCGAACGAAAGTAAACATCGAGAAGTACTAAGAATACTCGAAAATACCTATTAAGGTATGTTCATCGCAGGTCGAGAGATTAGGAGACCGAGAGAAAGTCTGATGAGAACTTTATTCAGTGTCCATGAAATCCCAGCGACTGAGACAGTCAGTTCCTTATTGTCGAGTTAAATTATTTGGATAAGTCGTAACAATTGTTGTTAGAATTCAAAACCTGTTCTCAGAATTGGAGGAGAGCTGAGAAGGGGGAATTTTCAAAATGCAGATTGGTTTCAAGTGGTGTCATCATAGAGAATAGGTGTAGATATGTATATATTTGAGTAATTATTATGGAATGAAAATTAATGATGTACTTTCTATTGGAATATTATTTCAAACGTCTGTGAAGCGGAATGAAGGATCTATTCAGGTTGACTTGCCAGCAATTTTCTTCGATAGAGGCAGCAACAACTATTTTTCCGAATATTAAGTGTCTGATTTATAGTACAGATGGGATAATTGTGGAATGGAAATCAATGGCTCCTGGATTGACGATTTACATTATTGGCGAGCTGCAATGAGGACATACATTGATATATTTTTATCCAGTATCTACTCCAATACTGCTTTTTTCTGACTACAGTGGAACACACGAACTTGATTTAATAGTGTATTTATTCTTTATTGTTGTTCCTCTTCAGCTTGATATCGATCTAGAAACTTCCGAAAATACTAAGGCATTGTTTGAAGAAACTGATCGTACCTGTTCAAATACGTTTTCGGAAACTACAAAAATTAATTCCGATTTTAATGGTTCGAAATAAACCTTTCGCAAACGTAACGGAAAAATATTTCCGCCTATTTCGATCCCCAACTTTTTTTGACTCACCGAAAACGAATATCACGCAAAGACCGACTAATAATTCGAACATTCCATGACACATTCATTATGAGTGCTCCCAAGGAAAATTTTGAAATACACTCTCCCGACATGCATGTTTTTATGTCAACTGAGTATCGTATCGATTTTTATGTTCATTTATTTACGACCAATACATAATGCAAGCATTATACTTATGGTTTATGCAGTATAACGCCATCTATCTTTCTATGACAAAATTTCTCGAATTGAATGGTACCATGGAAACGATATATTCAAACCCCAATGTGTTGGTGTCAAACGCGAAGGTAGTGTTTGTGTAATTGTACTGAGATGAATGAAACTGAAGAATAATTTATTTATTATAAATAAATTCGTTTTAAATAGAGTACACTACTCGCAATAATGACTATTATTCTCTCATAATATTAGCCCTCGCCGCTGACGCGGCTTGGTTGTAAAAATCACTCGAGAATAAATGCTATCATTATTGACTCATTACAGAAAATACACAGTCGTAGATCCAGATTTCTGCTGCAGATCTTTTTGTCACTATTCAGCTTCATTCGATTCTCTTTCCATGAATTTCAGATTCCCGAAGTTTTTTCCACATAATTAGAACACAATAAGTAGTTTTTTTCCAAATAAGTATATTTCATTCACATAAACACCGTATCTTCAATATAACTGTACTTCCACGTCCATATCAATATCTACCATTTGCGAAAATTGATAGTACTGCAGAAAATTCGGATATTTTCCTTCTTGGTCATTTATTTTTTCTTCAAGAAATGATTTTGAGGGGAATATCTGTTTCTCCAATGCATACTCATATTTCTGAAGTTACCTGATGTAGCGTTGGACGTTAACGTATAACAATTCCATAAACTTAAACATTCGCCACAAGTTGGTTTTCCTTAGTCCATCAATGGAGAGAATCACACATTCTGTTCAGTGAACTATTTGAATGCATGATCTACCATTTTTTTTTATAAAAACTACTTCTACAAGACAACTATCAACTGTCGTTGATGTCATATTTTCAAATCGTCTGTTTTTCTGTAGTACTCATTGCGCAAAATTTTCTAGATGCCTTCTAAAACCTATGTTGGCAATGTAACGACTGATAATATCAGTATTGTCTTTGGTAGTCAATTTTTTGTTGGCTAACGTTTCGAATTGAAATCGATACATGACAGGCTGTCAACGATTGATAGCATCATGATCTTTCATATCCTAGAGTATAATTGCATAAGTCATTCCTTCAAAATATACATATGCCTTCGAAAATTCGAAACTGTTTTCCTCAAGTCGGTTCATTAGCATATCCACCTCATGATTAAATTGCCTCTCACTCCCCTCCTTACTGAAAGTCTGATTGACTTCGGGTGATCCTATTGAATTATGTAAAACGCCCTGCTGGAAATCTCCTTCTTCCTGCACACCAAAAGCAGTTCCATTCATTTTGCCTTTCACACTTTTTTTGATTTACTGACCGATAATATCAGAAAACAAGACTACAATCAATTAAACATTTTAAAACATATCCATGACATTATTTTCCCGTAGGTCACGAGATACACCGCTTTCGTCATATTTTGATGATATATTCAGTATCGAATCCATCTTCCAATTCGTTTACACAGTCTTTTTCTATAACACAGTATTTGCTCGCGAGTTTTGGACGTTTTTATGTATAGTATCTTGTCTCTTTCCAGCTGTTTTTTAGTAGGGCTACCAACAATTCGCGGTTTTTGCTTTTTTTCGAAGTCTGATTGCATATTCTTCACAATATATTTTCTGGAGTCATATCCTGGATACTCAGAGATATAATATCCAGTGAACAGATTTTTTTTATATTAATGCATTTCAAATACAGGTTCTCAGATCGCGTCAATCGAGACTCTGCTCTGGTATTCAGAAACTCTTCATTCGTAGCCTTCTGCAGTTATTCATTGTCATTTTTCCATTCACGTTCCAGATTGGTTTCATCGTAATGTCTTGAACTTCTTGTTGACCTCAATGTCTTGAATATAACTGATGTCTTATCGTTCGAGAAATCGATATAAGATATTCTGTTTATTTTCTCATGATTTCCCCTTCATAGATGTTATCTTCTCTTTTCAATTTTTTGTTGCCTAATATTTCCTCCTCTTGTCCTGTTTTCAGTTTCACCCTGTTCCAGTTTTTGTTCATTGCTTTCCAGAATTCTAGAGGGTATTTTAATTCAGTTATTGTCATAAGTCACCGATGTCATACGCTATAGTGGCGTTACTACGAATTATTTCCATATATAACAATATAATGACCATTCACTTGCAGGCTCCCATGATACGAGACTGGATGATCAAATGCAATTTTGAAGAAGCACACTGTTCTATCAGCAGGATGAGAAACTGATCAGAACAGAAATGAGAAAACCTTGCTAATATTACGCATAAGTTCGCCTGTTTTCGTTTATTGAATCTAATGTGAGAAACCGGAAACCGTTAAAGCAGTTGATTCAATAGAACATTCATATGTAAATTCAGCTGATGATGTCCTATGTAGGTTCGAAACATGTACTGTATCACCGTACTGACATCTGTTAAATATTAAATTGTGGAGACGACTTAGAGTTTTTCTGCATCGTAAATTCATATTGCATTTCGTAACATTTCTTTCTCCATCATTTGCCTCATACCATTCCAGTATCCATCTCATTGTGATCAGACACTCAGAGTCATTACACCTCACATGTTAGATGTTTCTATATCCAAATAAACGATCAGATCGGAACCTTTGGTGTAAAAGTTGAAACTTTTCCTAGAGATCAATTACCCTAACACCAAAGTGATATGTTTGCTTGAAAGTGGTTGACAATGTTCTTTGCTGAATGGTAATGGTTCGGACTTCCATTGTCTATATTATCAACTCTATTGAAACCTGTTGCTAAGAACGGAAGGATTGAAAATACAAACCAACTGATAAAATCAAATCAAAATCAAATTTTTGGTCAATAATGAAATTAGGGATTGATTGATCAAAGAAAAACACTGTTGTTACAAAAAATCGAGATATCGAATATGAAATATGAGTCAAAAAAATTTTTAAATAACGAAATAAATGAAATGATATTGTGACAAGAAAATTGAGGTATCGAATGCAAAAATATCAGTGTGGTGTTAGGATGATTGATTTTTAGCAAAAGTCAGTTTCTATATCCATCAGGAACAAAAAAAATGAATTCCGTGAACACGTAGTTCAAAATCTCCTCTCCCATACAACACGGAAAAACATTTTTACCAATCCCACCCTCATACTTTTTTTTTGATACACCCAACTCGAATATCAGGCAACAAGCCACTAATCAATCAAACGTTTCATAACGCATTCATCACACGTGCTTTTATCGAAAAACTCGAAATACACCCCTTCGACATGTTTCGATGCCGCACTAAGTACCTATCGTATCGATCTTCACGTTCGCTTATCCAGTCGATTCTGATTACCGAGTGTTTGCCCAATCAGAACATTCGAATTTATGAATTGTTAGTATTCGGTTCGTCTCGTATAAATATTTGCTCGTCCACTTTGCATTATGGAAATATTATCTGGAATTTTCATCGGCGCTCGTACGTGGCATTCGCATATCTACATCGCTAACCGAAAGTGGCGACCGAGTTTGCATCAGGCGCTCTTTGGAACGCTGGGACGTAGCCGTTATTTTGAACTGATCGAATTATGTTTCGGGGTGCGGTGTGATGTAAGTGATTACGATCTATCGTATGGGAATGTTTTTATTCATGATGACTTCAAAGTGCTCATTTCTCACTTACTTAGAGGTTGGAGGGTAAGCAATTGTTCACGAGGAAGAACACCAGGTTTTGGCACTTCTCCAACCTCTTCCTATTTTTTTTTTTTTTAATTTCAGGTCGGGTCTCTCTTGTCAGTTCATTTTTATGGTACAAAAATTGCCTTCTATTTCTGTCAGTTATCCAATCATTCATTGTTTACTTGTAACAGTCCCCATGAAAAGAAGCCCTGTATATATATATATATATATATATATATATATATATATATATATATATATATATATATATATATATATATATATATATACAGTGTGGTCCACTAACTCTGCAACAAATGGGAAACTTTTTTATTATCGATTTCTCAGAAAATTTTATTCCTGACAAAAGTTGGTGCATGTTCCAAAACTATACCAAGTGTACCTGAAATGGCTTTATGACAATCACCATACAGGATAGGCCAAAAAATATAAATTTCGTTCAAGAGTAAAGTACCCTTATTTCAGAAAATATAGAAATATGTTGAGGAGTAAAAGTGCTTAGAATTAAAAGTTATGTTCAGATACGAAGTCATGGCCTGCTATTCGAATTTTTTTTTCTTTTGGAAAATTTTGAATTACCCCCGTATGATACATATTTTTACTATTTTGATTCAATATGTATTTGAAGTAGCTACAATCAAATCGGTTTGGAGTAGTTCTTATCAAATTAAAATGAATTTGTATAATTTACATGGATTTGTATTTTTTTGGGTGACCGTCAACTTCTTGTTTGTTGCAACGATATTCAACAGAACTCTAAAATAACACAAATACTTTTTTTAACGAGGCAAATACTTTAATAACTACATAAAAATATTTGTGTTATTTTAGAGTTCTGTTAAATATCGTTGCAACAAACAAAAAGTTGACGGTCACCTAAAAGAATACAAATCTATGTAAATTATACAAATTCATTTTAATTTGATAAGAAATACTCCAAACCGATTTGATTGTAGCTACTTCAAATACATATTGAATCAAAATAGTAAAAATATGTATCATACGGGGGTAATTCAAAATTGTCCAAAAGAAAAAAAAAATTCGAATAGCAGGCCATGACTTCGTATCTGAACATAACTTTTAATTCTAAGCAACTTTACTCCTCAACATATTTCTATATTTTCTGAAATATGGGTACTTTACTCTTGAACGAAATTTATATTCTTTGGCCTATCCTGTATGGTGATTGCCATTTCAGGTACACTTGGTATAGTTTTGGAACATGCACCAACTTTTGTCAAGAATGAAATTTCCTGAGAAATCGATAATAAAAAAGTTTCCCATTTGTTGCAGACATAGTGGACCACACTGTATATATACCCATTATCCTGTCTGAAGCTGTCTGAAGAAGAGAGGAGAGGAAGTCTTCGCTGACAAATTAAGAACAAAACTTGGGAATTATATTTGGGACAGCAGCAAAAGCGAAAGTGTACTCTTATAACAATATATTTCCAATATTTCGACAAACGGTTGTTGTCATCATCAGGGAGCTACAAAATGATGTTGATGATAGAAAGTATAAAACAATTTTTTTTTCCTTACATTGTTAGTGAAGATGGTTGCATGAGAAATTTTGAAAAGTCAGATGACATATAGTAATTTTTTTTTTAAAACATTGATACGTATCCGTACAACACATAAACACGTTAAAAACTATTATCTTCTCATTTGATTGAGAGGTGTAGTGACAAACACCATGTGGAAAAGATAAAGGGCATGAAATTTTGTTGTTATAAAGGCGCCAAAAGTCATTTGTCGAAAATGTCAAATGTCACTGAAAAATTCTTGTTGAGACACAATTTGGCCTAAGCCGCTGAAACCTCCATACAATTACAGGTGCTGAAAGGAAGAGGTGGGAAATGTAATATAGTAGTAAAATTATTCAAAATTGAAATTAGTTTAGTGGAAAGATTTAGAATTAGGTAACGCCACTTGAATTGCCTTCGAGAACCCTCGAATTCCCATCAATCAATAATAAATATGAATAAATTTCACTTAAATGACTCAGATCACTTCTTTTATTTGAACAATTTGAAGATTGGGAGATTAATGCCATTTCTAAGAACATTCTCCTCGACACATTCCTTTCAATTGATAAAATTTTTGTGGAACCGTAATTCATTGAATGTCCTTCCTTGGAAGCATGTTCACTCAGAGCACACCTTTCAGGATGGAGTCTGCAATCGCTTCTATGTGAAGAAATGCGATCTTTCTACAGCCTTCCTGTCTGTTCAATATACTCAGAGTCACAATCATTACAAGGAATACAGTAAACCACATTCGACTGGGATAATTTTGGAACTTTATCTTTAACATTAGAAAAAAGGGAATTAATTGTGAGAACCGTTTTATTGGCTATTTTTATATTATCTATGTTACTAAAAATTCTGGTAAATCCAGGTGTGATCTCAGTAATGTTTGACTAATAGATGAGAGTTCTGAATTTGAATTATTATTATGATTTTGGGAGAAAGTTAATGGTGACGTGGCAAATGAGATCTTATTCAACAGTAAAGAAGGATAAGAATTATTAAGGAATAATTGTTTCAAAATATGGAGATTTCTCTTCACAGATCACTAATGATCAAGAAAGAAATTCCGCAATTGCCTGTTCTACCAACATAGTTACTAACTATGTACATTCCTCCAAACATTCCTCTTCATTCTACCATAATTTTTATAATAAAACAATAATATTTCTCAAACAGAATCCTAGCCTGATTGTCACGTCCGACAAAGGAATTGAAAAAAGATCAATATTCACAATTATCCTCTGAACTCATCGATAATAGTGATTCCTATACATCTGTCAATAAATATCCTACTCCTCAAGTTCAAAATAAATGCAATTTACTTGTAAAAAATCTTCTCACCACCAACCAAATTGATGAAGTCACAAAAAAGAAGTTGACTTATTACACAGGAGTCATTTCAAAATTTTATGCATTACCAAAAATCCACAAACCTACGTTATCAGTTCGTCCTATTATTGCATCCATAAATAATCCCACTGAACTTTTGGCATCTTTTTTGACATTCTGACAAAGGCATATGATTCTGAAAATCCATATTATATTAAAGATTCTTTTGAAGTTTCAAATAAATCCAACAGATTTCAACTTCCTGAAGACTATGTTCTTGCAAGTCTAGATGTTGTCTTCCTCTTTAGCATTGTTCATTTAGAATATTGCATAAGAGTAATTCAAAAAAATTGGCATAATATTAGTATTTATTGCAACATTCATGAAAATGATTTCATAAATTTATTAACCTTCCTTTTTAACAACACATATTTTTCTTTTAATAACAATATTAAAAACAAACATTTGGTACACCTATGGGCGCTAAAATTAGCCCCATTTTAGAAAATTATGTGATGAATGACTTGCTTGATACGGTCTTAAATGTGGTTCCTTTTCATATATGTTTCATTGAAAAATATGTTGATGATATTATCTTGGCATTACCTAGGTCTGGAGTTGACAAGATAGTGGATATTTTTAATAGTTATGATCAGTTTATCCAATTCACCATTGAAGGAGAGGATGCAGAATGTAGTGTTACTTTTCTGGATACTAGATTGATGCGTACCTTCACCAATGTTATATTGGTTGACTGGTACCGAAAACCTATCAGCTCTGGTAGGTATTTGAACTATTGGTCATACCATAAAGGATGGATGAAGGTGAACGTGGTCAAGCAGATGAAAAACCGAATTCTTCGCATTTCGGACCAGGGTTTTCAACAGAGAAATCTCTATATTTTGAAACAATTATTCCCCAATAATTCTTATCCTTATTCACTGTTCAATAAGATCTTATTTGGCACGTCACCATTAACTTTCTCTCAAAATCATAATAATAATTCAAATTCAGAACTCACATCTATTAGTCAAAACTCTAATCAACCCCATAGTAGTTTCTCATACATAAGTTCACCATACATTACTGAGATCACACCTGGACTTGCCAGAATTTTTAGTAACATAGATAATATAAAAATAGCCAATAAAACGGTTCTCACAATTAATTCCCTTTTTTTCTAATGTTGAAGATGAAGTTCCAAAATTATCCCAGTCAAATGTGGTTTACTGTATTCCTTGCAATGATTGTGACTCTGAGTATATCGGACAGACAGGAAGACTGTTGAAAGATCGCATTTCTTCACATAGAAGCGATTGCAGACTCCGTCCTGAAAGGTGTACTCTGAGTGAACATGCTTCCAAGGAGGAACATGCTTCCAAGGAAGGACATTCAATGAATTACGGTTCCACAAAAAAAATTATCAATTAAAAGGAATGTTTCGAGGAGAATGTTCTTAGAAATGGCATTAATCTCCCAATCTTCAGATTGTTCAAATAAAAGAACTGATCTAAGTCATTTTATTCATATTTATTATTGATTGATGGGAATTCGAGGGTTCTCGAAGGCAATTCAAGGGGCGTTACCTAATTAAAATTTTGAATATAGATCTTTCCACTGAACTCATTTCAATTTTGAATAATTTTACTACTGTACTACATTTCTCACCTCTTCTTTTTAGCACCTGTAATTGTATGGAGGTTTCAGCGGCTTAGGGCAAATTGTGTCTTAACAAGAATTTTTCAGTGACATTTGACATTTTCGACAAATGACTTTTGGCGCCTTCATAACCACAAGATTTCATGCCCTTTATCTTTTCCACATGGTGTTTGTCACTACACATTTCAATCAAATGAGAAGATTATAGTTTTTAAAGTGTTCATGTGTTGTACGGATACGTATCAATGTTTTTAAAAAAAATTTATTATGTGTCATCTGACTTTTCAAAATTCCCATATATATATATATATATATATATATATATATATATATATATATATATATATATATATATATATATATATATATCTTCGATGTGGAACGAATGCATTAAAACCAATTTGCTATTTTCAGGAATACCCGATTCCAAAACAGATTTTCTGCAAACATTGAGTAAAGTGAGTACAACGGGAGTATATCAATGCCCTAAAAGGCCAGTAATGCAATAAAACAACAAGGACGTGTTATATAAAATGGAATTTCAGTCTCTGCTCACCTCAGAAAATTGTCACTCGTAATACCACTAGTGCTTGAATTATTTCCGGAAATTTTTTGAGCTCACGAATATTTTGCAAATCATTCTGATCCGAAGTTGAGGGGTAATTTCCTCAAAATTTCTCGGAGCAAGAGATAATTTCCCTGGATAATTCGAGTACGCGTGATAGTCGTTTAGAAAATTCTACACCATATTGAACTTCAACGAATTATTTGAAATTCGTGTTTTCGCCTTTCGTCAAGTCAAGTACATCAAGATAAGCTTTGAATTACATTACAGATTCATTAATTGAACTGAAATTGCCTTGTTCTGTCAAATTCGATATAGCTTATTGTGCGAGCTTCAACAAAATGAATCGATTCTGTCAAGATAATACCGAAGTTGTCCATTGTACAGACTTTAGTTGCATAGAAATATATGCCATATAGATTTTCAACACGGTATATTCATGCTGAATGCGTTGGTGAAATGCAAGGCTACCGCCGCCTGCCACCTCGCGGTATTCTCGTGAAACATTTTAATGAACAAGGACGTTGACAGGTGCAGGTTCCAACTCTTACTAATCAAATCTAATCACAATGACGACTAGGACATCTTCCATTTGAATAATGAGCACTTAAAATAGTTGTAGTAGTAATCCCGGTTCCATTTAAGTAAATTTTTATTCATTTCAGGCCCACCCAATTCGAAAAATAACGAATTCTTTGCGAACATTGAGGAAAAAGGGTATCACCCGAGGTGTCAGGAGGATATATCAACGCCCTTCAAGGAAATAAAACGACAAGGTCTCACAAGATCCGTACTCAAAGCAACGAAGATCATATCCTTTTTTTTACGTGATAATAGTCAAAGTGAAGTGTCAGTGGCTCGTAAATGAAGATCCGGATTGATATTGTATATTCATTGGTCTGCTAAATTGTTACATTTTTCTTACTTGTGCTTAGAGTGGGTAAATGACATGTTATTTCAAACAAAATATTCTCAGCTTATGTCAAAACATTTCCATTATACTTCGCTGTAGGTTGCTCATGCGGGAAAACATTTGCTAGGTGTTAAATACCTGATTTGCCATGACACGCGAAACAAAATACCCATTTAATTAGTCGAAAACTGTTGGTATGAAATTTTCACTTAAGTAATTCGCTCTAGGTTACCCTTACAGAAAAAAAATTCCGATGAACACCCGAATTGCCATGGTAATGCGGGATAAAATACGCATTTCGCAGTTCACAAGCTGTTTGTGAGATTTTAGCTGTGATAGTGTGGTTTGGTTGGCAAGACTTCAAATTTTCCATCAATTGTAGATTTTTATTCGACAAATAATAGTTCGATCGGAAGCCTTTTCACTAGATGAATCATTTTTCGAAAACATTTCAATCTCATTTTTTTCGAAGGAACACCCTTCATATTATTTCATGTGTAGGACATCTAAGAAGACCTCTTCACAAGAATACATATTCTCACTTCCACTAGCTTCCGCTATTAATCCACAATGCACGTGTATTGTAAGTGAGCCATTACGTTAAAACTGTCATGATGCTTGCACTCGTCAATTACCGCTAACGCCTTGTGCTCATTATTTTTCGCTTGTGCCTAATTGGCATTCATCCCTCATCGTTAGGTAATAATATACGTGATATAGGTATACGTTATAATATATAATACGTGGTAATTCAAAAACACTATGTATATATATATATAGGTATATGTGGTCTCGGTAGTGTAGTGGTAGTATATATATATATATATATATATATATATATATATATATATATATATATATATATATATATTTCTCTTTTCTTGAAAAAAACAAAGCATACTTCATAAAACACCAAATCGTTCTTTCGCGTAACTACGGAACACCAAGTTATATTTTCAATGTTTATGCACTGACCTCGACGCCTTCCAACGGTATTATTTCCGTCCGCTCTTCGCTTATCTGTAGCTCATTATCCTATCGTGCAAAATTTAGTATCCTTCGAGCTACTTATTCACTGAAATTCAGCACATCATAGCATGGAACATGCTATTCTTGAATAATGTTGGAATCGTTGTCGATGAGGTGCTTTTTTCGGTTCTGGGATATCACAATTTTACATTCCATATTCCAAAACAACTTTTTAGAATACAATTCTATGGGATCAATGGTGCTGAAAATTTCGTAGGATAAGATAAAAACATTTTTGATAAAATTCAATTCTATTTCATTCGATTTGGTTGCCTTCCAGGGTGATACAACGATTAACAGCAATACCATTTGTCTTAAGACTTAAAATAGGCTTCAGCTTCGGCGATCACCTCTTTATCGGCGTTAATTTTTTTCCAGGGAGCACTTTCTTGAGGTCTGAGAACAGAAAAAAGTTTCTGTGGTGCGAATCTGTACAATTCGGTGAATGCAGAAGCAATTCGTAGCACGTTTCTTGCAATTTTGCCTTCGATTTGTGATACGATGCATTGTCTTGATAAAACAGCACTTCAGTTTTTTCCGAACGGGGCCATTTTCCCCCCAATTTTCCCCTTCAAATGCTCCAATAACGCCATGTCATAGTCGCATTTGTTTTTTTTTCCTATTCAAGATAGTCGATGAATATTATACCATGCGCATCCCTAAATGCTGATGACACAACCTTGCCAGACGAGTATTGCATCTTTGCACACTTCAGATTCTGTTCACCACGTACAGTCCACTCAGATGACTATCGTTTTGATTCTGGGGTAAAAGTTAGTTGTATGGCCCCTAACCAATAAAGCGTGAGTGGTTTAATAGTTTTGATGGTGCGAAAATACGCAGAATATGCACTTTTCCGTACTTTGAAGGACCGTGATTCTGGAATGAAAGGAGAACACTCCCTTTCAATTATTCATTCGTGTTCAAAGGTTTGAAATACGTAAGTTAGTACCAACATTTTTTTGAAAGTAAGTCTTGTACCATAAATGAATGTTCAGCTATGAAAAACAAGAAAATTGGTGTAAAAAGACACAACATAATTGAAGACCATTTGGGTTGAGATTCACTTGACTGTCAATGACATTATATCTAAAAAATATGAATAACAAAACAAAAGAAAGTTCTCAAAGAAACCTGAGGTAGAGTCGCTCCAAGTTCAATACACCCAAACGCTACGCAACTTGATATTGTTTTTTCCTACGACCACCTAGAAAAGTAACACATATCACACTCTCCACTTCCATGGAAAGTGACCTTTATCCTAGTTACTTTCCGCACAAGGGCTTAAAGTACTTTCCGCACGGCTGTCAATAAGCCGTCAAACCCGTGAATCCTGATTCACTGATGCAATCATCAATTGTTATTATTTATATAAAAACTGAACTGATAGGTAACTAATTATGCATAAAAAACGAAGATAAGAAAAAGAAGTGTTGTATTAAGTACTTCCCCTATTCTTATATATTCAAATGAACGTTAATTATCATCATTTCTTCATCTGACTGCGATGGCTATTGCAAATTCATGTGCACTTTTTATAGAAACAATATTCAAACAAACTGACACAAGACCTTAGTAAGGCAACTCAATTATTCACAGTTCACAATTATAATATTAATAACTAAAATATAGGTATTCATCTCAAAAATCATTACATTGAAGCAACGATTCTGGCCGTGGCCGACGCCATTAAACATTAAATCTATATTCATTTCATCAATCTAGGTACCTATTGTCAGCTGTCGGACTGCTGTTAGTTGAGGCATACATACGAACTACCTCTATTTAAGATAGGCAACCAGTGATCCGGAGCCCTATACGTTCGACGGACGTATGAATCGTTCAGAATAACGTAAAGCGATACGGCATATATGTGCTGAACTAGGATAGAACATCACAAGCGTATTCGTACTTCTCGAGAATCGGGACCAGGGCGTGGGCATATGTTTGAAAATACAAAATGCTAAGTAGGCTTTGAAACGATTAAAAGAGAACAAATAAACATTCTTAGAACTTGATACCTACATAATCGAAAGTAAAACCCTGTCAAATCTTACAGTTGTATAAAATATGCTAAATTAAGACCAGCAACCCATGAAAAGAGGTTTTTTCTAAGCTATCAAAACCAAAAATGTACCAAGCAAGTGGTGGGTATCAACAAAATGGGTTCTGTACCCACCTCAGTAGCAAAATTTTCAAAACTTGAGAATCCAGAATCTTACACCAGTCAGTTTTTCGGGAGATCCTCAGCTACGATCCTAGTAGATGCAGGGGGAGATATTACCACTCTCAAGAGATACGGAGGATGAAAATCCTCTGCTTTCGCTGAGGGATTCATAGATGATTCTAACACCAACAGAATGAACACCGCCACTAAAATTGTCAGCGCTGTGTGTGGAAATTCGGAAGACACTGATGCTCTATCAGCCATAACAAAACACATAAATTCAAAACCCTCAACTTCTTCAATGAGCACAATAATTACAAGCAGCACCCGAGAAAATATCGAAACAAATCTTTCGCAGACACCTTAAAAATTTACAAATTGTAACAATATCCAATTTACTTTCAATTCCTATGGTTCCAAATGAATGAATATGCAGTCGGCTTACGCCTCGTGCTACAATATTTCCCACTCGTGTGAAAAATGTCACTTTCCGCACTAGTAATGTAATATAAATATAATTAATAAATAATATAAATACTATACCGTTGCAAAAGGTGGGAGTGTGTTGCTTTAAGAAGATAAATTCGTATTCAGTAATTTCCAGATGCTCTTTATTAGATGAAGTTCAATGAAAACAACTGTCAGATCCAATATACTGCCAATATACATTCTCCTGACTTCTTGATATTACTCTATGATAGATAGATTTAGTATAAAACCTATTTGAGAAAGTGAGCGATGATTATATTTCTCTGATTGATTTCTGGTTCGTGAATATCAAACCACAATTATCATGACCATTTCTTCGAGTGTTTCCGTCCAACTATAAAAAGCACCTGACCTTAGACTCTGAGTTTGGGCAAGAAAGCAGTGGTTCAGTAACCATCTCTCATCAGATAGATGTTAACTTGCCTTGGTACCTCTAATGATCCTTAAATATAACGAGATCCGTAATCAAACCAAAGTGTGAAATTTTTCATAGAGATACCAATTTCCATTTTATTTTACGGGGATATGGAATTTTCCGACCGTTTTCATTATCCTTTATTGTCAATTTCGCGAAGATATTAATATAATTTCGTGAATATCCGACGTTAAAGGATCCTCAATGTTAATACTAAAATCTTGAGCCTGTATACCGCTGTAGGGGTGAACACTAACCGCACCGCAGTGTTTCATATTGAAACGTTATTGCTGCTCTTCTACTCGGAAGATACATTCTTAGAACATTATTGTTAGATTGAATTCCACATAAGATATTTGGGAGCTTTGTACGATACGAAAAGTTGCGCAACATCAGTGAGTGGGACTTGGAGTATTGTATTTTGGATTTGTGGTGGTGCATATCTATGATAGCAGTGTTTCATATGCAAGAAATCAATGGAATGTTTGTCTCGTGATTTAGAAAGAGATATTTCCAAAAGACGGAAAGATATACATTTCTGGATGTCAAGTCTTTCGATCTATCACGATTTTTCGATTGATAAAAGTTAGTCTAGAAAAAGAAAGGATGCTATTTAGAGTAAGGCTACGAGACAAGCAACAGTACGAAGGAACTCCCACAAAAAGGACTGAAACAGCCGCTGTTGTGAATAGCTCCAGTCAACGTTATCCTCAGGAATGCATCTGCGGACAACGCAAAGAGTTCTGGAAATTGTTCGTGGGATATAAAAGCAAGAAATTACCACCTTCGATGCCAAGAACATCAAAGCAACATACTTTCAATCAGTACTCATCGAAATGAACATTCCGTTTGTCCAGATTGTCACGTGGAACCTATATAAAAATATCACAAGTCTGAGAGACTAAAGGTTGACGCAAATATGGCTATGCAAGAGTAGTAAGATGGTAGCATATGGGTCCGTAGCATAGTGACCAAGAAGAATCGCTTTGGGGACAATGCTTCCAAATGTCAAAAATGTTTGGAGTGTAATGAGTCCGGGGGGACGATTCCAACTCTACATGAAGAGTGTCCTTGGCCTTCTATCAGTGCGAAATCTCATCCACAAATAATATTGAGCATTGGTACCCAGGTTAGCGGAGGAGCAAACTCTTATACAGTCACAAATAAATGAAATTCTAAAGCTGAATGACAAGCTGAAGGCAGATCCAATAAAAGAACTTTGCAAGGAAAAAAAATGACTTTCTGAAAGTGCGTTCATTTACTTTCTGATAACGAAGGATTGAAAAAGTCAAAAACCACATCTGTTGTACTGGACATATGTAGTATTAGACAGTTATATAGGAGTGAAAGTGAGGGATAGTCGTATCCCATTTCCATGAAGGAAGAATTCACCTATAATTGAGATGATGATTCACGAACAAGCATGGACATAATAGGCAGAAAAATAAGCTTCAATGTGGTTCACATTGTTCCTTGCCGAATGGTAATGGTTCAGACTTCCATTGTCTATATTATTAAATCTATTGAAATCTGTTGCTGAGAATGAAAGGATAAAAATACAAATCATATGATGTGAGAAATTAAAATTCTGAAAGATCAAAGAAAATAATGCTCGGACAAAAAATTTAAATATCCAATATGAAAAATTAGAATATTAGTCCGAAAAATGTAAATAAGTTACAAGAAATAATATCTTGACTTGAAAATTGAGATAACGAATGTGAAATATTAGTCAAAAACTTCAGATGAAGGAATGAAATAGTACACTCAACTTGAAACTTGGTTTCAACATTTATTCATACTATTTCATTCCTTTATTTGAATTTTTGAGTAATATATCACATTCGATATCCCAATTCTCTTGTCACAATATTATTTTATTTATTTCTTCATTCACATTTTGACTAATATTCCATATTGGATATATCAATTTTTTTGTCACACCATTATTTTCTTCGATCAATCAAAACTTTAATTATCCTTTCGTTCTTAGCAACAGGTTTCAATAGAGTTAATAATATAGACAATGAAAGTCCGAGCCATTACCATTCAGACAGAAAAATACCAGATTTTGTCAATACAAATAAAACATTCGCTTTTATTTTTCTTTTTTTTGATCTTTTTCTCAATTCAAATTATGTACAGTATGCATCAACTCACCTGGTATTAGTAGACTGATTTGGAGCATTGTTCCCACTGCAACAAAGGCCAACATCTTGAGAAAGTCCTCTAATTATTCACAAAAGCAATGTTATTGTTTGCAACTCTTTCCACCTCCCACTTCTCGAGACATAGCAACGGAACCTGAAGGCAAAAACACATAGTTGAAGTCACTCTCTGCCTGGAAACAGTTCATAAACGTTTGATAGGAAAATCAATCAATAATTGAGGAACCAATGATTGTCATATCACAAAATGAGTAATCAAGACTAATCTATCCAAACCATTCGTATACTTCAAAATGATGACATATCAAACGAGTCAGGAATTGAATCTGATGAAGTTTGTTGATTTTTTTACCGGCTATGACTCACACTGGAGCAGACAACGGATTCACGCTCCAAAACTGCTCTAATAATCGTTTCGAAAATCATATTTTATTTTCAGTGGTGTAAAGTTGAAGATCGACCTGGCGACGTCTGTACGTATCCAAGTTATGTGTGTGCGTTTTAACGCAAAATGGACGTGAAGATATGTTCAAGGTCTGAAGTTTAATGTTTGTAATATCTTATTCAATGTATAAAAGTGTACTCAATCTCTATTTTTGTATTGTCCCATAAATGGATTTATCTGTTGGGCAATTGTTGGGATTATTTCATTTATCACCTTTACTAAAGTAGTCATGTATGGTCCTGACGTTTGTTGTCCTCTCATAAAAACAAGTTTTTGTATTATGTGCCAGAACCGTTTAAAGAAAATAGTATATCATGTGATTAGGAAGAGAAGCATTTATTTCAATAACAATAACACAATACTTTGCCCTCCAAGCGTGAGAATTAACTGACTCTTGTAATACACCTGAAGGAATAGTTTTCAATTATTGGGACGGGCACACTTGCAGACCGGTTTCAGGCTATTTTGTCATCCGCCAGTAAAAGGTAGTGTCATCATCAACCCGAGAACGATGACTATACAATTTGAAATCAAACTCCTTCATAGGATCATACCTTTAACAAAGCTGATGCGAACGACTAGCAAAATTAGCCCTCATTGCGCTATCTGCCTATGAAAGAGGTATCCCAAAAGCAAACCGAATTGGCCCATTCCTCGTAATAGGAAAATCTATAAAACACCCGACTTAGTTGGTGAGCATACTTGAAGACTGGTTATAAATCAAACCATTTTTATAGTTTTAATTATGCGAAGTCATTGACTTCGTGTTGTTGATGTCACTACCTAGTACTGACGAGTGGCTGAATATCTCAAAACCGGTCTGCAAGTGTGCCCGTCCCAATAATTGGAAATCAATTCCTTCATGTGAATGGCCAGAAGCAATTGCGGGATTTTCTTCTGTGAAGAACCCCACACTGGCAGCCCTGGTATTAGCCAGGAAAATGGTTGTTTTCTGACAGCAACAATATCTTCAATGTTAATTTTTAGTCACCCTTGACCTAACGTAGCAGTTTTCGCCACTGAAAAATTTTTGGAATAATAAGCACATAATGATTAAAAATGGTCTTCCTTACGGTACATGCTTCGATTCTCATATCATTTCCATACCAAAGCAGAAGTATCAGTAATGTATACACACCACCGAAACCATGATCCCAAACTCATAAAACTTATAATTATTCAGCTGTATCAATCCATCGAAGCTCATGTCGCGTTTTCCGAATAAATAATATATTATCCGGATTCTTGATTTCCATTCCATCCCGAGTCACTGTAATATATTCATGTTCGGGAGTGAATAATCTGATGTCTGCTGAAATATTCAGTAGTTTTCTTATGTTTGTGAGTCGGAATGTTTCACGCAGAAGTTTGGGTGTGTGCTCTGTCGCATGATTGATTCGAATCAAATTGGCGAATGAAACGAACACTTTTTCTGATCCGTTAATGAATCGAATGATATAGAGTGTGCGCGCCTCATAGAACTTTGGGGTGGAGTAATGGAGTTATTCAAGTGTTGGACATTTTGGTATTTCGTCTTTTCAAATAATTTTCCGATATACTGCTCATTGAAATCGTGGCGTACCACAGTTTTTTTTTTCCTTGTGGAAGCCGTCTGATCTATCCTTCACTGCTAGGTCTCCGAAGAGCACTTCAGCCTCTAGGGCTCATTGAGCTTTGCGTTCCTATACTTCATGACACCCATTCCAACAACCTTGTTCCCTGCACAAGTTTGTGCAGGTTAATTCTGGGTGTTTGTCATATTCTTCTGGATCCAAATTGGTGGTTCCATATATTCACAGAGAATGTGTCGAGCTGTCTCTGTCCTTTTGTTACATTGTTTGCAGCTAAAGTCGCCGTTGTACAGCCCTATCTTATCGAGTGGTCCTTTGAGTGGACAGTGTCCATTCAACAGCTCCTGTTATAACCCTAATCTAATTCTCTTTACATTGAGGCAGATCTTCAGTGTAACAGGACGGTCGGTAACCTCAACGGTCCTTTTATGAAAGTTCTCCCGTTAGCGCTACTGAGTAGATTTCTCCAGTAATCTCTATGTTTCGTCCTAACCCAATTCCCTATGTGATTCCGTACGTTATTTTGGGTACTCCCACTGCTGGCTCGGATCCAGTGTATGGTGTTGATGAGCCTTGTCTTGCAAACTCATCGGCTTTTTCATTGCCTGCGATACCTGAGTGAAGTGGGACCCATTGTAGAGTCAGTCTGTTATGGTCTACCAGATGTTTCAGTTCCTCGCGGCATTCCAATACCAGTCTAGATGTCACTCTGGCATTTTTCAGTACTCCGAGTGAAGCTTGGCTGTCCATGAAAACTTCGTTGGGACCTCAGATTGATTGTTTTTGCACATTGGAGAATATCAACTGTACCCCGAGTTTCTCCCCGCACAGTATACACTAGCTCCTGTTCCATATTCCATCTTTTATCCATCTGTAAACCAGATGCTCCAGTCGGGTTTGTTCTCAGAGAGATTGTCTCTTTGGCCACTCTTCACGATCTCTTATCATTACTGAGAAGTTCGTGTTGAATATAAATTTGGGTGACGTGTGGTCTGTATTCATGTTAAGTACATGTCCCTCCACATGTTCCAAGATATCTGTTTTCACCGATCTTTCATATTCCGGTGTATTTTCCAGTCTGAAATGGCCCATTCTTGCCTCTCCTCCTATCACAAGATGTAAGCAAGGAAGATCCAAGAGCACCTCCATTGCTGCTGTTGGTGTAGTTTTCATTGCACTTGTTATGCCCAGACAGGCAAGTCTTTGGACCATGCTCAGTTTCTTTATAGTAGATATTTGTTTCGTTTCCGACCACCATTGTGTACAGCCAGTAAAATATGCTTGGTTTTATAACCCATTTCTTTCCATACGTGCGACTGGCCGCTATAAGTGTCACCTCCGCTTTTCTGTGTATTCTGTCCATATGTTAGTTCCAGGTTTATTTTGAATCTAGTTCAACTCCAAGATATTCAACCTCACCTGACAGATTGATTTCTTCACCTCGGAGTCTCAGAGGTCCAAGTCCCTCCATCATGATTCTTCTGGTGAATGCTACTATCATGGGTCTAACCACCATTGTGTACGGCCAGTACAATATGCTTGGTTTTATTACCCATTTCTTTCCATATAATACAGGAAATAGAGGATTTTGTTTGGCAAAATTAGGCAGGAGTTATTTTATTGCATGGATAGTTGCAGTCTGACGTACTTAACCTAAAAACACAAAATACTTACAAAAATGGCGAACGGAAGTGCCGCCATTTTGTCAAAAACCGTTTGGGCCTGTATCTCCGTTACCGTGCACTTCAGGCCCACAATTATAAGGAACTTTTTTATAGATAATTAGATTTCCTATCTTTTTCATTCGATAATTTTTCTCGTAGCACCTTCTGTTCACGACTTATATTATTATTACTTTTTGTTTATTCACTTTATTACCGATGTCTCTATAATTGTTTAAACAATAAATTGTTCATAATAAAACTTTTAAATCGATAAATTTTCTACAACTTTTATTCAAAACTTTTTTCTCTAAAGTTAATATTTTTGGAGTAACAACGTGTTCAATGTTGTACTACCGAGTACAAGGTTATTGAGAACGAAGTATGTATAGCGTAATGATGCAAATCAGATACATAATAAAAAAAATATGAATTTTAGATTTTTTTTGATTTAATAAATAAAAATTCAAGTTCTTACCTGCAAGAAATAGCGAATACCCATTAAAAATTTTTCTTTGTATTTTCTGTTATACAATAAAATATTACTATAATTAATTTGAAAACTACCGCCATAATTGAACAAGCAAATAAAAAAATGGAATATTTATTGAAGAATATATGTGAGATTTATTTTTAGAAATGTACACCAAAATGAATCACATGTCTTCTCTGACTCTTTGGCGTTTCGAGGGTGGTTTCTTCCTCTTCATTATCTTCGTCAGTGGCATATAAAGATTGTAACGCCTCTATTAATTTGTCGTTAGAATCATCACCAATATCTTCATCGAATAAGTTTACTGACAAAACCTAGGTGTACTGAGAATAGAAAAACTTAAATTTACTATAGTCAAATGAATAAAGAGAAAATTATTTGTTTATAATCTCACTTTACTGATGTAAATCATTCATCATAAATCAATAAATTAACAAAACGAATAAAAAATAAAATAAAAAAACGTAACAATAAACATTTTAGTATCTTTCAACTAATTATCAAAATACTTTTTTTTCAGTGTATAAAAAATCATTATATTTTACCTTAAAGTAGCCAGGTCGATTAACATGCGTTCATGTTGCCTCTCTCCTCTTTCGATGCTAGCTCTCTTATAAGACTTTGGATACGTTTCTTTTGGACCGATTTCATTAAAAACAATTTATTGTTTGAACAATTATTTAAAGAGATATCGGTAAAAAAGTGAATAAACGAATAGTAATAATAATATAAGTCGTGAACGGTAAGGGCTACGAAAAAAATTATCGAATAAAAAAGATAGGAAATTCAATTATCTATAAAAAAAGGTCCTCATGATTGTGGGCCTAAAGTGCACGGTTACGGAGATACAGGCCCAAACTTCGTTAATAAGTTAATAAGTCAAGTACGTCAGACTGCAACTATCTATGAAATAAAATAATTCCTGCCTAATTATGCATTATGGACACGAGTAGCTCGCTCCCTATTACCTGTACTAATACGTACGACTGGCCACTATAAGTGTCACCTCCGCTTTTCTGTTTATTCTGTCCACATGTTGGATCCAGGTTAATCTTGAATCTAGTTCAACTCCAAGATATTCAACATCACCTGACAGATTGATTTCTTCACCTCGGAGTCTCAGAGGTCCAAGTCCCTCCTTCTTGATTCTTCTGGTGAATGCCACTATCATGGGTCTAACCACCATTGTGTACGGCCAATACAATATTCTTGGTTTTATTTCTTTCCATACGTACAACTGGCCACTATGAGTGTCACCTCCGCTTTTCTGTTTATTCTGTCCACATGTTAGTTCCAGGTTAATCTTGAATCTAGTTCAAGTCCAAGATATTCAACCTAACCTGACAGATTGATTTCTTCACCTCGGAGTTTCAGGGGTCCAAGTCCCTCCATCTTGATTCTTCAGGTGAATGCCACTATAACCGATTCGGATGGACTTATTTTGAGTCCTTCCTCATCGGTCCAATCAGTTACAGTTTTCAAGGCCTTCTGCATGCACCCTTCCAGTATACTGTTGTATTTGCCCTGTGCCATGATAACTAGATCGTCAGCATAACCTTGTATTTCGTGTCCATTTCGATCCAAAATAATGACTCGTCCATAACAAGGTTTCACAGAAATGGGGATAGTCTCCACTGCGGGCATCCCCTTACAACCCGTGCCACCATGGATTCGCCCGAGATGGTTGTGTGTATCAGCTATTCGCTAGGCATGCAGCCTATCCATCTGCAGCTTGTTTCATCAATTCCTTTTCTCCTTGACGCTCGGAGCGTACCACAGTTAGTATATATATATTTCTTCGAATGTGACAAGCTATGTTCGAAATCACATCAAAAAGCAGATGTTCTCAACAGAAATTCAATGGGAGAATTCGTTACATTTATATTGGAAAAATGTAGTGTTTTTCCGCTGAATGCAAATCTGACTGGAATCTTTTTTCCATTGCTGCCATCTCTACATGTCAAATTGATGTTAGCGAATCTTTGATAGAAATAACCCAAGAAATTCTCAGAAAATTTTTTAGGTTATAATATTCATATCATCATATCATATTTTGACCTGAAAAAAAGAATTTAATCATTTTATAATTGTGTATCATGTTTCATCTGTAGCAATGTCTCATCAATCCATCATCCACAACAATGTAACAACCCTCGAATAAGATGTAAGTCATTAGTATGTAATATTTTTGATATTACTTCACAACCTTTATATAATTGTAGTTTCCTTGGTGATGGAAATAAAGCTTTCCGTAAGCTCGGACTAACACAAAAGAGTACTCATCTACTTGCTGAAATACCCCATCATCCACAAGTTCTATTCTCAACTAGTCAGCAACGACTATCCTTCCTCTCTCTATCTCTCTCTCTCTATATATATATATATATATATATATATATATATATATATATATATATATATATATATATATACATGCAATTGGAATTATATGAATGAAATCAAATGACTTATGGAAAGGTTAATAAACGATAGCCATCATTCCAGTAGAAAACGAATCAAAAAATAATTGATGACCGTAATTGATGCAGATAATCAGATAACCATGAATTGTTAATGAATTTGACAGTTCTTCCTTTGACCACTCACAAAAAAATCGAATTTCATCAAGACGTCTCTTCAGGAAATACTGTATTTTGAATATTGTTCAGAAGATGAATCAGTAATTACGTCGTATTATCTACTTCTACTTTGAGGCAGACGAATATTTTAAAATGTATATGTATATGTATTGAGTTCTTCGATTCATAATCATTGCAAATATGGTAGAAAAAATGAAAAACAAATACATTCTGAGGTACTTTTCTGAAGTCGTAGTAATGGTAAAAAGTTAATTCACAACAGTAAAATTGGCTTCGTTCAGCGGTGCACAACCGTTGAGAATAATCACTAAACGTGTTGAGCCGCTGCTCAACGGTTGAGAATGATCAATGGTGCAGCGGTCCGTTCAGCCGAACAAGTTGGCACATCACTCAACGGTTGAGCACCGCTGAACGAAGCCATTGATTACCTCCGATCTGAGCGTATTTTTAACTCATTCATATTTTGCTAGAGATCTGATACAGTAAGAAATTCCCTCAGTTATGGAAATAAGTGGCCAGCTCTACATTATCGATTTTCATAATGAATAATGAAAACATGACGTCAACATCATTTCGTTCTTCAAGCAGTTGCGATTATGTCGGAAGCGGCTATCAAGTTATTACTTCAAAGAGATCAATCTTAATGAATGAAAACGACGAACCTCCAGAATGAAAAATACATATTTGAAGAAGATATAACTGATATGTTTTCAAGGAAATGAAGCCGAGTTCAATTTCCTCATTTACGTCATTAAAGGCACTGAGTTGCTTGTTAAGTCTTGATATCAGGCAACTGTTGCCTTGAAAAATTCTCCTTTGAAAATCAACCTACTCATTGCGTTGTAATGGATGAAATATATTATGATACTTTGAGGGTGTTTTATTTTTTCAGTGGGATTTGTCAGTCAAAGCACTGATCACCCAATGACGATTAGGGATATCAAATCGAAACGTCAAGAGTATGTATGCTCAAACAATTTTACATATTGTCACTAGGATTCTTTTCGATTTTCGTCTTCAACATTTGAGGTTATTTCATAATTATTCCTGTTCATTTACATTTTCATCTCCTATATTTTTTTTACCGAAATCCATTTTTTTTTTGTTGAGTTATGAGTGCCTTATTTCGAGTCAGTTGTTCGATATACTACTATCTTGATTATTCTAATGTGTATTTCGATAATTCCAATATTCGTACTTTACTGTTTCATTTCGAAATCTCCTACTATAAGTTTTTCGACGGGTTTCAATAGAGTGAATCAAAGATATTATGGAAGTTCGAACCAATACCACTCAGCAAGTAACATTCTCAAACATATTCAAACATAATATGTTCTATGTTCTTGGTCATTACATCCATAATCATCATTATCCAGATTCTTTGAACTGCCTCAGTAATGATATTCGACTCCAAACAATCACCAATCAGAGTGTCATCCAAATGTCAACTGATCCTGAATCTATGAACTGTGTGTGTAGTTTCCAGGAGTCGTTCTATGTACTGTTCATAGCTATCTGCTGATGAATTTCACGTGATATTTTTTCGGAACAGAATGAGAACAGGAATAACTCTTCATTTGCGCTGTTTTTCAAAAATATGCAAGATATTACGAACCCCAAGTATCGATTTCAAAGTCATGATGTTTAGGTGAGAAGAAATAACAAATAATCCTATACGGAAACATTTTCATTTGAAAAATCGCTTGAACTCAGTAATGAAAACATTCTGTGAAAGGAGAAAATTGAGTTTTAGCTGGACAGGATTTGAAAGTGATTATTTGATGCAGAGCTATAGAGCTGTTCCGAATCGCCATAGGAAATATTGATTTTTTATAAACATACTATGCATCAAAAGCCTGATTATATTGAGGATTTCTATTTAGTACATGATTTGCCTCTTCTATCCCAAACTGGGACAATAAATCGGTAAAAACCCTGCGTTTGAATATTTTATTTTTTTGATTACAGTGGAATATATTCGGTGCACAAATCGAGTGGGAAACATTTATTTCTGTGTGGTTAAATTCCTGATGCGATGTACAGGCAGGAATTGATTTGTTTCGATTGACTACACATATTCTTGTAATCACTAAATGGAAAATATTCGTTTCGATCTCATACTGATTAGAATCAGAAGTTCAACAGGAATCCACAAATATTTCTTGATGAATATAGAAAAACGTTAGTGTAAATTTTTATTAGAGGCCAATGGCTCCACTTTTGACATCACGGAGCAAGACAATGATAATATTAGTTCAATCACCGCGCACCGTGAAAATGAATAAAAGTTAGATTTCCACCAGGTTCAGATTAATATTGTTGTTTATTGTATTGGTGCTTTTATCAGTGGATACGAGATCTCTCAAGGTTGGGGCGATGTGAAAGGAACTGTTACCTGCAGAGCTGAACTGATTTAGTTATTTTGTGAAAAATAACAAAATGGATATTTAAGAAAACTTACTTTTTTTCAACAAATAGCAGAACAGGCACAAATGAAGTTAGAAATAATGCAATTCAACAAATAGATTTTTCATTAGCTGCTATGTAATACTTCATGAATATATCCAGATTCTAGGGCAAAATTTTCCCTGCACCAGAGTATTATTCAGCAAAAGAAATCACTGACTACTAATCATTAAAAATCAATACGTCCAATTATTAAGAATTGACCAGCAAACTCATTTACCTATACAATGCCTGCGTAAGAAGCTCCCTTCCGCTTCTTAAAAAGATATCAAGGTAGGACAGAGTTTACCTGAAAAAGTCTCAATTTCGGAAATTTAAGTGAAGAAGTATCATGCTTACGCTGATGATACCCAACTTTATGTATCGTTTAAACCAGAACTGCTGAATGAAGCTGTTGCTGACATCAATACTAAACTTCAAAAGATTTATGAGTCTTCTGTGAAACACGAACTGCAACTCAATCCTAATAAAACGCAGGTTCTTATGTTTGGTCCCAAGTTATTATGCCAAAGGTATTCACCTCAAGTAAATATCTCTCTGAACGGGATAACTCTAAATATAGTACCGGAGGCAAAAAATCTTGGCCTTATGTTAGATAATAATTTCAGGTTCAAAAAGCAAGATTCATTATATATCCAGAGCGCTTACGCGAACTTAAGATTAATCTACCCTCACCGAGCATACCTAAATTCTCAGACAAAAACCAATTTATGCCAGACTCTCATTCTTTCACAATTCACCTACTGTTCACCTGTATATTGTCCCTGCTTGGATAGCCTAGATTTGTACAGAATACAAAAAGTCCAAAATTCCTGTCTACGCTACATCTATGGCATCCCTAAGTTCCAGCATATTTTTCATGAGCTTTCCCAGTCCCAATGGCTGTCAATAAAGGATCGTTTCTTATTACAATCTCCAACCTTATTCCACAATATAATCATCAACAAATCACCGCAGTATCTATATGATAAAGTTTGATTTCGTGAAAATGAATATCCGACACAAAAATACAATAACTGCCCCCTGCCACGGCACAGCACTGTTTGAGAGATCGTTCAGATTTTCTATCATCTGAAAAAACTGAAACGACCACTCTTCAAATTACAGGCTCGTAACTGGCTATATGAAAAACAGCTATCGTGCAACTAAAGTCTCGCATAAAATGCAAAAATTCAAATCATTCTCTAAGCATTATGAATCACCCTTATTTTATTCTTTTTTCTTTTCTTTCTTTACTCTTACCACATAGGCACTACAACTTTTTGTACATTATATGTTTGATGAATACTCTGATAAGTTTTTTCTATATAGTAAAGGAGTTGAATGGAAGAGCAGGATTCGGCGTGTTGCGCACGCTCGTCTCCTGAATTCCGCTCCAGGACTTTACCAAACCTATTGTATTTGTGCTCTTTCAATTCTTTACCTTGGTAAATAAAAGGCATTATTATTATTATTATTATTATTATTATTAAGTTCATGTTGTGTCGTAACTTGTCGCCATGAAGTCATTATTGACTTTTTTTCGATGAAGAGTCTTGTGATACCTCTTTGGCTAGGTCTTTCAATTTTCTCGAAACCATAATTTCAATGCTAATATTATAAAATGGCTTCAATTTATTTCATTGACCTCTATGTTTATTACGCCCAGCTTCGGCGGAAGTCAAAACTGCTCTAAATCTTCCTTTCAGAAGTCAAGAACCGAACCAAGGAAAACCGTACGGAATAATCCTCAATCACATGGCGTTTGTTTGACCTATGACAATTCAATAATTCGGGGAATACAGACTTGAAAGCCCTCTATTCTAAATCCAGAAACATGTCGAGCTCCTTCTTTTTTATTTGAACCGATTTCCCACAGTCTGTTTCCGGAATAGGAAAAACTTGAAGATAAAACAAACCATAATCGAAAGAAGAAACAATCTGTTTTGTACTTCACATCAAACCCATAATTTGCCTTGGATGAAACAAACGGTATACTTTCAAAAACATACATTTTCGTCAATCACACGATGAGTTCGCATGTTCTGAAGGGTAGACTGAGAAAAGTTGATTTTTACTACATTATTTCTCCGCAACATATTTGAGAGCTCTCTATCATTTGTAACAATATACCTTCATACTTTGAGCGGAGTTTTTATATATAAAGAATGCAAGACAGCCTGTAAAGGCTTCCGTTCAAGTTATTATTGAATTCAACGTACCCAAATTCTGCACTTTGTATGAAGTTAACGCAACGCGTAACTTTTTTGCAGAATACAATTTTCTTCACCCACGATTACTTCCAGTTTCGAAGTCAGACTGTGGAAAAATGTGCTAGTGCCTCCCGGCCTATGATCTTTTCTCGCGGTATACAAAAACACTGATCATGACAAGATCTTCCTTTCACGGTGAAACTCCTGGAATAAGGAGTTTTGAAGCTCTGATTTTATTATCAGATCATGAATTGACTTGTTTTTCATGAAATTCTTCTAAGGGCGATATGAATGGCACGTTTCTTTCGAAAATGATTCCAGTAATATTTACTTCCCTAGGAAGAGCCCTAATATCCATCATGCTTGTTTCTACTGAAACTTCACAGTATTCTCCAGCGGTAATATTGAAGCATTGGGAATTATACGTGTGCAGTCGGGATTCAAAATCAAAGCTGAGCTTTATTCGGTTAATATGGAATGACGTGGTATGAAGCCGGCTTTGTTTGTTGCACTTGTTTAGACTAGTTGCACTATGAGAATATTGGGTCTATTCAACGACCAGTCAGCAAGAGAATGAATATTCGAAACTATAATTATTTTGAAATCGAATAACGTTACACACTGTAATATAACCAAGGGTTTATGGAATATGCTGTATTTCTTGATAATAATGATGATGGTAATGTAGACGATGATAATGAATTGCAGACGAAGTTCCAGAATTCAGTGAACATGCGATATTTTTGATATCGAGGTAGAAAGAAATGTAAACTGATTCAAACATTTCGCAAGCTTCCCATGAAGGCATTTTAGTTATAAGCTTGTTACCATATTCCTCAAATTGAAGTCCTAATTTATTTACTCACTTCCCAATAAATTCCTGATGGATCCACAATTGTTTCTATATAGGTTAAATGAAATATAGAATAGAATAGAATAGAATATGTTTATTGACTACATCATAATGAAAATTATTTGTAGCAAGTCAACAAGCTGCAGACATAGGATTTAAAAATAATCGTAAAAAACAAATAATGGCAAGTATACAACATCAAAAAGACAAACATATATACAAATATTAAAAACATTGAGAATTCGGACCAATCGGTGAGCAAGTCCAAACAAACATGCATTATAGAAGTTTTATGCTTTCGATGTACTCATCAACCGAATAAAAACAATTATTCACGAGATACGATTTCATTGTTTTTTTGAATTCGTACATATTCATGCACTTGAAATTATTTGGTAGATCATTATACAGTGCCAGATTCAGTGAATTCTTTTGAGACATCGTTAATCGATAACGAGTTGTTCTGATTTTATCTGCTTGCCGGGTGTTATAATCATGTACATTTGATTGCCATTCGAAAGTTGCAGAGTTTTTATGAATTTCTGTTATAACACTGAAAATATACTGAAAATATATAGCGAAGGAAGAGACAAAATTCCCAAACGAATGAACAAGGGGCGACAGTGTTCTCTGAAGCCAGTACTTGCAACAATTCTGATAGCCTTTTTTTGTTGACGAAATATATCCAAGGCGCCCGAAGAATTTCCCCAGAGTATGATTCCATAACTTATAAGTGAATGAAACAAGGAGAAATATGTTACTCTCAGAGTATCAGTGCTAGTCAATTTTTGTAACTGTCGGAGTATGAATAATATGCTAGATAATCTTCGTTTCAACTGTGAAGTATGACTCTTCCAGTTCAGTCTATTGTCTAGTGACAGTCCCAGCAATTTTACATTATCTTCCCTCAGCCAAGAAAAATTTGATGAAACGAATAGTTTTTGAGTTTTTTCACTGTTCAATTTGAGATTATTTCTAACAAACCAACCTGCAGCTCTATCTTCCAGTTCATCAGATAAAACTTTCAGCTCGTTTAAATCTTTATGGGAACAAACAAGAGTGGTATCGTCAGCAAACAAAAAATATTTTTGAGGTGATATAATATTACGAAGATCATTGACATAAATTATAAAAAGTAATGGCCCCAACACTGAACCCTGAGGGACGCCATATTTTATTATTTTAAAATCAGATTCAGTTTATTATTGAACATAACAGCTTGATAGCGATCGTTAAGATATGATTCAATTAAGGAGAGGGCAACCCCTCTAATTCCGTAATAGTTCAATTTTTCCAAAAGAATGTCGTGAGAAATACAGTCGAAGGCCTTGGACAAATCGCATAAGGTAACAGCAATATGCTCTCCTCGTTCAAGACCCTCGACCAGACAGCTCACCAAACTCAAAACAGCCTGGGTTGTAGAGCGATTCGAACGGAAACCAAACTGAAATGCATTAAAGTACTGATTTATTTCAAAGTAGGACGATAATCTATTTTTCAGTAATATTTCTACAATTTTTGAAAACATACAAATAATCGATATAGGTCGATAATTGTCAGTCGATGAGGAATCACCTTTTTTAAATAGAGGAATTACTTTCGAGTACTTGAAAATGTTCGGAAACACACCAGTCGTGAAAATCAAATTAGTCATTTTGGTTAGTTGTTCTAATATTATATCATAAGTTTCTTTGATAACTTCACCCGATATATCGAAAACGTCAAAACACACAGATTTTTTTAAAGTTTTCATAACTTTTTCTACCTCAAAAGTAGTCACAGGAGACAAGAAGAAAGAATTTCTAGGAGCAGGAAAGTTTCTGAAATTTTGAAAGGAGTCAATAGGTAACTTGGGGAGCGATTTTATTATATTTTCTGCAATACCGATGAAAAATTCGTTGAAATCTTCAGCAGATATACTCATATCTATTGGATTCGACATATTACTATTACGTTCGTGATTAATTATCTGCCAACATGCTTTTGACTTGTTATTCGATGTGTGAATCATTTTGTCATAGGCCAATCTTTTCTCATACTTTACTTGAGTTATATAATGTTTTTTCAGGGTTTTATAAGCTGCGATATCTGTGGAATCTCCACTTACATCTGCGATTAGTTTAACATTGGACAGTTGGTTTCTTGAGGATCTAAGATTGTCGTTATACCATACGACTGGAGGTTTTTTGGCGGATAATTGCCTTATAGGAAGAAATTCTGATACAGATTTTTGATATTTATCAATCAACAACGTGGCCAAATGATTCACATCACGAGAGTCTTGAAAATCTTGCCAATCGGTCGACGAAAGAGCTTCTCTAAACTTTTTCAAACCCCCTTTTGTAATAATTCTCCTATGCGTTGATTTAGGTTTGTTATTCATCTCAAATAATGTGATGAACTGACCTCTGTGGTCGGATAGACAGGGTTCCAACACTCCTGACTCAATATTATTTTCAGATAGGTCCGTCAAAATATTATCTATGCAACTTGAAGTTTGACATGTTACTCTTGTAAAGTCATGGATGGTAGCTTTCAAACCAAATGAATTCATGATGCACTGCAAATTATTCATAGCAACTGTTTCTTTTCGGAAATCGATATTGAAATCTCCGAGAATTATAACGTTCCTGCCACACTTATTCGAGATATGATTCAATAATTCCTCAAAATGAGTAAGAAATAAATCAGTACTTCCCGAGCAAGGCCGATATAATGATATAATTATTGTCTTAATATGCTCCAATTCAATTCCACAAAATTCGGATTGTAATTCCTCATTGAAAGCATTCAAATCGATAACTTTAAAATTCAAATGTGCCTTTACATACACAGCAACACCGCCATGTTGATTGTGGGTTCTACAGAAGTGTGTGGACAAACTATAACCCGGAATATTGATATTATTCAAATTGTCTTGTCGTTGCCAATGCTCCGAAAAGCATAGAACATCAAATTTGTATATTGAAAAAAATAACTCGAGTTGTTCAATTTTGTTTGACGAACATTGAAAGTTTATATGGAACAAACTCACCGATTTTTCCGAATTAACATTATTCAACAAATCGTTGCGATTTATAATATTGCTCTGGGCATGAATATTCGATGGGATCAGTTCTCTTGAGGTGCAGGGCTCGTTTTCGGAAAATTCCCCCTGAAGTTGAATGTGCGGACTGCTGCGCCTTTTGGCCATATATTCGGATCATATACGACCTCTAGATGCTCAATACGAAATGACACTTTGTAAGTTGACGCTTCTTCGGTACGATTCCACTCCTTACAAGTAAACGTTACGGCTGGGGCCGTTATTTTCAAAATCTGCAGCAAATCAGCTGATGACATCTCTGGTCCGATTCGCGATACATGCAAGTGTCCTTTTTTCGGAACTGTTTTGAAACTCTCATTGTTCTGCTCATTCGATCCTATCACCACTTTATTTTTGTATGTATATTTACCACGATAGTTCTTCTGAGGAAAGTTAACATTGTTTATGTGTGTTTTTTCTTCAACAATAACTTTTTGTGAGGTATTCCCTTTATCAGAGTTCAATACTTCTGGGAATGACTTTGCTTTGTTTTCTTCGTAGCTTTTTATCGCATTTTTGTTGGTTGTTTTTACCAGCACTTCTGTTGCTCTGGAGTCCGAATGTTCAGCATGAGATGGCGTTTTTGGTGCAATATCAGAATTTTTGTTCAATTTCAATAATAAAATCAAGTCCTCTTGATCCTGAACTCGTTTTTCTAGATGGTATGCAAGTTTACTTATGCAGTCAAATTCACCTTTCATGGATTCCAATCTAGTTGTAGTTAGTTCACACTTTCCACAATGCTTACTGTGATCGTCACGTTGCATTGTTTCATTAACACTCTTTTCCAAATTATTTCCACGAAGTTTCGATACATAATCCAGTAAAGGAACACTTGATACACTCACTGGTACTTTCAGAGTTAATAATATGTCAATTATTTCATTCTTTTTCAACTCGTTTAGTTCGGCCGTTAAAATTGTGACTTCATTAGAAGACGCCATATTGAATTCAAATACATCTACATGAATACATCTTTTCATTGGAGAAAGTAGGAAGATGAACTTTTTCCGCCTACCTACCTTCATCCAAAGTATACATTTGCTGGCCTCATTGTAGGAGGGAAAAGTACAAGTGACGTCATGGTACGTTATACGGCATTGACGACTCACACTATATTCTATTGTATATATATGCAATTTACCGTTTATTTATAGAACACCCTGTATTTTGCAGAATGGTAGAAATCAGTAAAGAAGGTGGGATATTTTCAAGAAGTGAATATATTGAGAAAATAAAAGTTGGGCGGCAAAAATTATAATCGGTGGCGCAACGTGTTGGTGCACAGTTCACTGTTCATGATTGGCTCGTAGATGTTGGATCGAGTTCCAGCGTCGCAAGATTTCTTCTTGTTTTGGAGGTTCTCCTCATTTTCTGAATTTCGCGAACATGATATACCGTACCCACTTCCCAGCTTCAGTTCTTTGATGAATTCTGTTAGTGAGTTCCATAAATAAATTATTTTAAGATGACTTGTTATTTGAGGGAGGCGGAACAAACATATGTATAACATGGGGGTCAGAATGGAAAGGTAGCACTTTTCTCCTTTGTTATACAAATAGCTACTACAGGATTCACATTCATATCCTTGAATGGGATAAAATGTATCTTGCTATGATAGAAACACAAACTCCGAATTCAATATGGGAATTGTGCTGTCCCCCCAAATTCAGTATCATGGAATACCCGAGCGTACATAAATTTTGTCAATTCGGTGTTTCGTTTTTTTTTGTCATAATAATCAACCACCATGATTTCAATTCGAAGAATACTCTTAGACTTTTGTCCAATGGCTGATAGGTGATGAACGATATCTGTAAAAAAATATTAATCCCCTAGCAAATTTCACAAAACTCATTCGATCACACTCAGTAGATGCTAATGTAGATTCTTTATAGAGAAAAATTCAGAATACATTTGTGGTGATGTAAGTGAATCAGACAAATTTCATCTTCACTTATTGGGGAAGACCCATAGTCCCATCATCAAAAATTGATTTTCATCTATTGAGGTGGACTTATTAACCCATCTCTGTTTAAGATAGTTAATTTTCTTGGTATTCGTTTCAGCCTTCTGTGAGACATTTAATTCTTGCCGATGAAAATTTTAATTATGGAAAACTAACGATTTCCGAGCTGTTGCTTTTAATATATACTGATAATAGACCAATAAGACCATAACTGTCTTTTAAGAAAAAAGATGACTGTATATCATATCGTCTCGTATTCCAATCAGAAATAATTTTCTGAGCGCTTATTTTTCATGAAACGATTTTATTACCAGTAAAGATTTGAGGCTTGAGCTTGCTGTGAGGAAGGCTATAGGTGGGTAATTCCCTTTCATAAGAGCATTCATACCCAGTCGCGACCAGCGTGCTGGGATTCACACGTTAAAATGTGAGGCTTCATTGATACATTGCACACACATGTTTCGACTCCTGAGGGTTGACGTTCATCAGCTGGTTACCGGAAAAAACCGTTCGTGTTGAGAAAATCTTTCATCTCCATCGCAAAGTATTTTGTTGTTTTAATATCTGTCAGAAAACACTTCTCTCGTAAATTCCATTGAACTCATGGAATATCATCCAACAGATGCTAATGCAGACAGAATTCATTATAGAAATTCCTGCAAGTGTGAGTTTGTGTGTGATGATACAATATTCAGAACCGATTTCCAAAATTTCTCCAGAAATTATGAATTATAGAATACCAATGACTTTCGATTCATTGATTTTGCCCTGTAATGATGTTGATCCATCCGAAATATTACAGGTTATGATTTCAAATTTTGTTTTGTCCAAAGTAAATCACGAGTAATCATATACCAGGCACCAAAAACATAATTACAGCTTGTCCAATGCAACTTGGCAATGAGACTAGTCGCTTTTTCTATTATGCAGTGAAACCACGTGAAGGTTTCGATTGCTGTTGTCCTGCACTAGGCAGAATCTAGTTATTTCCACTGCCACTATTTTCACTGCCACTATTTTCTGACTGAGCTGGTGTTTTATATATCACCTGTCTACCGAAACCTTCACCAAAATATTGAAAATTCATCCTGATTGGTGGAGGCGCTGCTAACTCAGTTTTTAAGTTCACTTGGTTTTCGGAACTCAGCGCTCATATCATTCTTGATCATCTTCCACATTATGATGTATTTAGTTGTACTTTTGATTTTGGTAATCATTGTCATAACATATACATTCATTTCACTAGCTACATATGTCTTACATTGTTGTGTTTATCAATCTTTCCATTTTGACACGAATTAAAGTATGTGGGAATATTATGTAAAAATATCATTCAAAGTGACAGGGAATGAAGTAGGACTTCCGCCGTTTGTTCTGATCTATTCACTTTCAATCTTAACCGGATTATATCGAAGATATTTGAAAAATCATCACAGGAAGACGATTAGGATACAAGTAATATAAAATTACACTCCAAAATTGCTGTTTTTCATTTCCTATTTACATTCATGGTGTCTTGTTCAACTGAATTTGAATTTTTGTTCGTGACATCATATTTCGTTTTTCTCAAGTTCCACTGATTTTTTCTTCACATATAACATTTTATTATATCAATTCACAATTTCAATCTGTGAGTTTTGTCAAGCTATTCTTTTTCATTTTTTCTGCTCTTTTCTTTCGTTCAGTTCAATTATGAGAATGTTTCAAAAGAGTTCAAACAGTTCAGACAAAGGGAGTTCGGAACAATACTGTCCAATGATGGCAATAATTGTTTTTTCACGGAAATATTCTCTACCTGCTTTTATCCCTCATAACTCAATTATCTATATGAATAAGTGAAGCAGTTCAACCATGCTTTACGAAAATTCTTATTCGTCTGGTCGTTAGTTCAATTATTGAATATTCGATTTCTCCTCCATTTCTTCATCGAGTGGTCATTACTTATTCACACGATATCTCATTAGGTTCTCACGAAGATAATTGACAGTTAACAAAAGAATTTTGTTTGAAAAGTTCTGTCCACAGTACAATGATTGTATGATTGTGAATATATGGAAGTCATACCATTTTCATAGAAATTATAATCAAGAAATATTTCGAAGTTTGCTGTCGAAACAATTTCCAATAATAGCCTAACTATGTGGAAATCGAAATTTCGAGTTGAATTGGAAAAAGCATTACAATAAAAAATGGTTTTGTTAAACGATAATACCAAAGAGGATATATAATTTTCCCAGTTTTAAGATATTCTTTAAAGTACTGTTGAACAATTTTGCTCAAGGTACCCAATGCAAATTTCAGAAAAAAAATTGAGAAATCAATCGAAATTCCAACGGGAATCGAAATTGGTACAATGTCCTATGTCTCCACTTGCTTCATTAGGTATTCAGGTATCAAAACATTTCCTGAATCTGTATATTATACAAATTTATTGGTGTTTACAATTTGACATTTCGATAGGAATAACTTTCCCGATATTTAATTGCTGTATGAAGACCAGTTTTATTACTATTATTATGGATATTTTGTTATGAGTGCGATAAATATCATAACAAACATCATCATCTTCAATAAAGTATAGTTTCAACAAACAAAACAGCTAACTGCGGTGAGGAACGAAGAATAGACTGGATTCTTGAAGATTCATTTCGAACTTCGATTTATCCATTTTCAATCCTATTGAATTATAAATATTGTAGAAGCATTTTCTTGCCTGAGAGCAAAATGACACAGACTTTGTAATATCTGAGAGAAGATATGATCATAATTCTTTGAAAGTTCTTTGTTGTATCCCAAAATTACGAATATATATCACCCTTTATAGTATATGAAAAAGGCTACTTTCGGAAAATGATATATTTCTTTCTAGATTCGAAAATCACATGATGAATAAAACAAGCTTTTGAAGATTGAAGATACAATTTTCTGTCCAATTGGAACGAAAAAAAAACTATTCCAGCAAAATGTGTGATGGAAGAAAAGATGTAAAAATGGAATGATCAAATGTGATACAGAGAAAAGAGCAGAATATTCTGTTTAATCCTTGATATCTAAATCATTCATAGACTTAGACTATTTCTTAGATTATAGAGAGAACAGATGGTGCTAGTCATAAAAAACATTCCTTAACCATGGTCCCTTGCTAGTCCACCTATGAAACCAATGACCTGAACAGAGAGAGCTAAAGAAGGATGGAGTAAAAATATAATACGTTCTTACTAGAAGGGAGGAGCTTCCGAATCATAGGCGTCGCATGCCTGAGGGAGCATTTGGGTATAATTATTACGTTAACAGATAACTCTTTTATTTGAATTTCATTTTGTATAGAAATTGTTTAGATATGAACTGTTATAGTGGTTTCAAGTTCTTCATGCAAAAAATCAGAGTATATTAGTGAACTTTATGAAGATTCAGGGACAATTCGCCTTAATGAAATTTCAATGGAAACAAAAGTATATGCATAGTGACGGAGGTCAAGCATGAAACATGTATTTATCACCAATTTTAAAAGCATATAGGAATTTCAACAAAATATATACCAGATGGCCATGATTCAATGGATTCTGCACTTATGGTATGAGTGGAATCATTGATGTTAAAAGTGAAACATATTTCAAGGCGACCTCAAAACTGAAAATACGTGCATTTTGCCAACCAAGAGGGCATCAGCAGAAGAAGAATGATATCGAATAGTTGTCGAAACACATCTTGTTTGAAAATCAGTAATAGGACAATGAAACGCTGTGAAAGAGCTTTTGCATTTTTATTCATTACGGAATAGAATAGCTTTTTTTATGCTTCTGATTCATTGTTTGAGATGTGATTCTGATATTTTTGTTGTCCCGTGATGGATTCTGATGTTGATATTCCTGAAGTATCATTTTTATTGATTTTGAGGTATGTCAATCAACAGATGATCCTGTCGTATAGGTGAGACCCGAGATAATCATAAATATTGACTCTCATAGTGTTGTTGATCAATGTATCAATAATATGTTTACTGTTTCTGTTGGAAATATCCATAGTCTTGTAATAAAAGTATCTGAAATACTTTTCAACTGCCTGAGTCAGTCCAATAACTAGGCGGAATCATTCATAAGTTTGTGTATTTTTTTTGAGCTTTTTTGAGCTAATACTTTACGTCATTCAAGGCAGGTGATACATTTTTTCAGATACCTCACAACAAACCCCGGAATGTATGGAACTATGTCCAGAGTGAATGTTGTTGAATCCAAGACAGATGAGGGAGTGCTGATCAATAACCAAGAGGAGACTGGTTTCAAAATACTTATATTCGTCTGTGTCTCAGAAGTCTTGGCCATTATCATCGTGTGTGATTCCGCAACTTCCACATGATGAAACTGGAATATTATCTATATTCATGGGATTACCTGTTTCCGGTGCAAAAATCTCAGGTAGTACCAGAAGCCGTTTATAGGCATCCTCAAACTATCTTGCAGTTAGACGATTCTTGGATACACCTTTACTCTGAGTGCTCGGAAAAATGTTCCTAATGATCTTGGCAAAACTTGTAGATTGATTAACATTGACAAGTTAATGCTGAAATATATCTCTCTTCAAGCCTTCCTCAAGGAGCTTGGAAACAATATACCCATTGAAATTTCAGAACTATTGATATTGAATCAGTTATATCTGTTGTAGAAATGCATATGTTTCTGTAATGTCAAAAATACTCCAAGATAGAACTAATTCCAAATATTTCAAAAATTACACAATTTGAACTGTTTTTAGAAAGAATCACTGCTCTTGCTATTGAAATATGTGGCCATTACACTTCATAAGCACTTACAATAAAAATCATTTAACTGGCAAAAATGTTCATGAATGAACTATACAGAAATAGCTGTTGCCGTTTATCTGGGATCCATCGATTGTCACTCAGAAATCTTTGATCTGAATATGACACCATTGTATATTGTATATAATCCACCATAAACAAGAATATCATGATTTTAATTTTCTTTCCTTTAATTTCACCATAACGTGTTTTTATATATTAATTTTGGCGATTTGGTGAAGAAGGATAGTGAGATAGTTACCAGAGGTCTACTTCGATTTTGGTTGAATGACAACACTGTCCCAGATACTGAATCATAACGAACACCGAGCTCAGACTGTGACCGTGAATTGGGACCACAAAAAAAGGTGAATAATGCTGTGTAGCAGTTTTAGGTCATTGGACTATATGACGCTACTTGGGTTGGAATACATAACTAATCTGCTCTGTAAGAATTGCTATATTTATGATTGATGCATTGATAATGACTGTCTCGAATGAAATGTATCGACTTGACATTGGTATCTGAAGGCATGATTATAATAATGGAGCATTGTGATATGCCATTTAATCAGTCGAGAGAATGGGCTTTTTCCTTGCGTATGCGACAAGTTCTTGTGGGAGGAGCAGCCGAACACGGGAAGTCGTGCACTCACGCAAAAAGCATTCATGGTGGTGTAATGAATATTATATCTGCCTGAAAACAACAAATTGTAAGGAGACATTTATTGGTCCACTGAAAATATACAAATATTTTCCAAAAACGAGGGTTATTGACAATTTACGATCACTTGAGAACTTTCGACACTTCATTTCAAAATGTAATAACCCACTTGATTACACTAGCGTCCACGTTGGTGTGATAAATAAGCAAATAATTCTGTTGTCAGATAGGTATGATGAAAAACTATTTTTCAGCGTTTTCTCCTTTACTTTGATATCAGAAGAATCCAAACTCATATATGAAAAGCAACTTATCAAAAATCGAAAAACAGTCACTGTTGATTTCAGCTTTCAACCACATACAAGTCAGTTGTTTCCGCTCAATTCGTATATCAATCACACGGAACATGAATCAATTCGATTGACACTACATTTGTATCACTGGAAACTTTGTTACAAGAGTGAAACCTTCCTCAACTGATCTCAAATTATAATGGTTTCTGATAACCTTTGGAAAATAACAGTTTCTCTCAATATGCTAAAAAAGCAAATACCATAAACAATCACTAAAGACACGAATAGAATAGTCTATCCTTTTTCAGTTAAGACAAAAATTTAAACGTAAACTTCCTTGTTTTATATTGATTCGTCATCAAGTGTCATCAGTTGTGATCAATGCTCTCAAGTTTTTTTTTTTGGTGGCTAATTACTTTTGAAACATTGGCTACTTAATGATGATAAAAATTAAAAGTAAATGTAGTTTTCATTGTTTCTAACTACATCGTGTAAAGAAAGGTAGTGAATGACGGTGTTTGGCGACAAGAGGAAGACTTACCGGTAAAACGTTTTCTTTCACTCATTCATCTTCAAGAAAAAATTTTATCTGAGAAACCAGCGGTATCATAAATATAAACCTATTGAATATGAAAAACAGAAGGTGAAGAATAATATCGGTATGGCTGAAATATCTGGTTTGAATGTGAAATATTTCCTAACAAATGGATCTACTGTACTATAAAAAAGGTTTCAAAAAATCTACACCATCTCCGAACTTGTTAGAAAATCAATCCAATATTTTCCACCCATTCAGAATGTTTCTTCACCCAAACCACACAAGTTTCAAACCCCCCAAAAAATTCAAAAAACATAACTCACTACTAGTGAGGAACGAATAACATAAATTAACTTTTTTATTTAAAGTTGATAGTTTTTATATACCATTTCAATTGTTTATTACATAAATACTGAATAACTGTTTCAATTTAGTGGGGAAAAATCCGTTGTTATATTGACGTACGAAAGGCCGTGATAAAAAACCGTCTTCTTGATCAAGTCATAACATTGACAAACATATTCACATTCATTGGCATGGGTTGATGCAATTTGAATTGTTTTGGCAACATCCAGCGAATTTTGTAATGATAGGTTAAAAAAAATTATTGTTGTCTTGGAGTGAGTGATGAATTTGATAAAGTTCTTTATATATTGTTTCATCAACTGATTTCATCCTGGTTATCAGACCTATGTTCACCCGTACGAAGGACCAAATCGTCCTTCCTACTCGACATGGTGGAGGCATTATATGTAAATATCAAACATTTGTGATATTATAAATGAAATCCAGTTTGGGAATTGAGATTCGGAGTGTAAATGGTATGACTAAAATCTTTGGTATGATTGTGAAACATTTCAAAAATCTTTTTCACAGATGAGAATTATTCTACCAAACAGTTTATTTGGTTAGTTATATATATATATATAAATGGTATGATTGGTATTGATGGTATCTTTGATATGAAAATTAAACATTTCTCAATATAACTTAACCCAGCACTATTTCCAATGTTTTAATGAAATCTGCAACATCTCTGGACTCATCCCAAAACTAGTAATTGATTATACTTCTTCCAAGCAAGACGTGTTTTCATTTGAACCACCCAATACCCCTTAAACCATAACTAACCTCTTCTGGGACACATACCATATTTCAGTAATGTGGGTAATCTAACAAAATTTTTATTTAGAATTTGTTGGTTTTTGAATGTTATCGGTATTGTAGTATATTGTGACTGAAAATGAACTATTTTCAAAAAGTGAGTGAAAGAAATCCTTTAACACAATATCATATATAATATAACATAATAAATGATATTTGAAGTAAAATTCAGATTGAGAGTTGGTATGAAAAACTTTATAGCGTATAGGGCATCATTGATTTGATTGGAAGCTCTGATATCGAAGTGAAACCTTCCCCAACAAAACTGAACTCATAGAAAATAGGTTTTTAGTCCAGTCTATGACCATTTTCCCGTGTATTTATCCCATAGAGCACCGATTCGCATGAAAATTTGGATTTAGGATCTGCATACCCTCTTTCTCAAAATCTACTCTGTGCCGAAGGTTGCTTTCTTCCTGGAGGTGGATGCCACCCCTTCTTGGAGGTGAAAATTTGTTTATTGGAAATAAGTGCGGAAATCAATAGATTGACTAATTCTTAGCACTTTTTGTTCAATAAAGTTTTTTCTGAAAAGCAATACTTTTCGACTTATTCGCGAGTGAAATTGTCGGTTTTCAGGCAAAAAAACACGTTTTCAGATCTTTTTTCGCGAATAACTGGAAAAATATGCATCTGATCGAAAAACCTGCAGTGAGCAAAAATAGCTTTTGAAAAAACGAAGGCGATCGTTTATTTGTGATGTATGCAACCCACTACAAACTGAATAATTGCTTGTTGAAAGTTGATTGATATTTTCAAACGCCAAAATGGAAAGTTTCTACGTACAATAACCAAAAACCAATGCATTTTTTGGGAGAAACCCATTGGACCTTTTCTGAAGTCCTTCAAAAATCCTTCATTTTCGTTATAAATAAAAGTTTCTAGCATCGAAACTGACCCAGGTATGAAGGAAATAATGTTGAATCCTATTTTTTCGTTGAAAAAAAAATTGTGAATAACTCATCTTCTCTCCCCCCTCCTTTGAAAAAAATCGTTGTTACTCTATAATTCACTTCATTCATGTCCTCATAATGAGTTCTGAGTTTTTCATCAATTGAAAGTACGTAGTTTTGGAAAAAATTGAGATTGAAGAGAAAAAATCATATACGTAATTCAGCGGAAAATCACAATTTCTTCGAAATAACTCGAAAAGTATTGATCATATGCAAAATTTTCCAGAGTATAAAATTGAAGGTTATTCTTCTCTGAAAATTTTGGTGTTTCATTTTCTCCTGCAGGATGAAAATAGAGTAAGATATGGCCAGTTGAATATTGTGAGGGTTCGCGCAAAGTACCTTTTTTGAGCCCTTTCAGCATGAACCTTTTCAAAAATATAATCTGAAATAAAAAAATCATGTTAATGAGCTTATAGCTCTTGAAAAAAGCTACAGAAAAATTTTTCGGTGGATTCGATTGCTTGAAGAATAAGCGAGTTATGGGAAAAAAAAAACAAAAACATTTTTGTAGAAATTAGAGTATGTACATTAGTACAGCTTGTCCAATCCATCTTGGCACAGAACTGAGAACGAATATGCCCATAAATCTCTGTGAAGTATACTAAGATAAAAAACATCTATTATATGTGTTCACTGTGTCGAAATTCATTCTTAGAAGGTGTTATTTGTTTCTTCATGGTCCACAGTACGAGTCTGCAAGTGGAAAAGTATCTGAGTTTGTGCCAAGATGGATTGGATAAGCTGTATATTGAAGAATACACATAGTAACTATATTTTAGGCCTAGTGGAACTATGTGTATATGTATGTCGAAACTGTTTGATAGATCAGAAATTGTCTATCAGAGTTAATTCAACGTATTTACTGATGACTGCACTCTCAATAGATACTGGATAAGTTGAATAACTGTCAAATAACATGTTAATTATTATTTCCTGATGATATTCTGTCATAAGGGGGGGGTGTTAAGGGCTGACACTGATTACTGAACCATAAGTTATATTAAAAATTATCAATTGATTGATTTTACTGATATAAATATGATTTCAGTTTATTACATGCTCCAATATAAAATTTTAATATTTTTTTTCGAATAGGGGTGGTTTTTACCCCCCCTCCAAAAAAGCAATCCTCGGCACAGGGTAGATTTTGAAAAAGATGGTAAGTAGAACCTATATCCAGATTTTCATACGAATCGGTGCTGTATGGGATAAATACACAGTTTACACTTTTTTTACCGTCATAGACTGGAGTATTTGAAACGTCTCTGAACTGAATAAGTACTTTTTTAATGTTATTGTTTTCTGATGGATGGATTCCAGCCTACCACAATCTGAGAGAATATGAATTTATATTGAAATCTATAAATAACAATTTCAAGATTATTGATTTTCACGAAAACGATTCTAGAAGAGAATATTTGCGAGCGAGTTTTGAAATCGAAAGCGGAGTTGGTTTCCGAAACGATGACGATAAGTATTTTGGTGAATATTAGTTCCTGTATTTTTTTTATAGTTGATTCCAATTATAAGAGAAGTTGATGACTAATAGAATGTGTTCGATTGAGAAGGAGCTATTTTTCAATTAAAGCAGCAACTTTTCGGGGTAGTTTAGAAATCTATCCTTCTACACTTATGTTTTTCCAATATCAATTCTTATTCTTTCAGATTGTGGTGGGTAGAGAACTCGAAAAAACTACGAAGAAAAAATCTGTCAACTCGTTATGAAAATGTTTCACTTTTATTCGCTCAATGAAAACATATCTTTTGTCAAGTCGCACAACTTTCAAACCCCTCGGAAAATTCAAAAACCATAACTCACCCCTACTGAGACACGAACAACATGAACGAACCTTTTTCAGTAATGAGAACTGTGAATATACTGAACAAACAACTTCTGAAAACTTCGCGCTCGGTTTTCAAACTCCGCGTGCGTTTCTCTGCCGAGTTCAGAAAACGACCCGCTCTTCACGATGTCCGCGGAACATGTGCCGTCGACGTCGGGACGCTCCAGACGCGCCATCCGATTCAAAGTGGGTCCCAATCCAACGTTGCCGCGCGATGGTTTTTGCGTGGGTTGAGGTCAGTTTTTTTAGTGACACATTACGGAGTTTGAACAGTCACTCGTGTACTAATCCCTCTGAACTGAATGAGTCTATTCATAAAATGGATGTTACAGAAAATGTCGAAAATGATTGAAAAGCATTTTCTTTTCCAAAACTCTTGTTATTTACAATGAACATTGAAGTTGTCCTCCTTCTATCTGATTTGAATCACTATTACCACGGTTTTATTTTACTTTCACTGTCAGCGGGATAGAAGGTACTTTTTCTGACTGAGCAGTGGAAGTGACATTTACTGAATTTGATTTCATAGTCCGCAGAAATTTTCACTTAAAAAAAATGTAACATATGTACTTGTGTAGTTCATTCACATGGTCGAAATTCCGTGCTCGTCAAACAAAGCGAGAGTTTCCTCCAATTTTCTACCAAAGTCGATTTTTCAATCACCAGCTTAATTCAGCATAGATGCAAATTTAAGATTCGAAATGGGAACGTGGATTAGAATCTCTTTTGTCCTAATATGAATCGAAATAACTTCAAATGAATCAACAAAATCCCTGGACACATAACTTCGACTCAGAATGAATTTGGGTACGCATATAAACTCCATTTGTAAATTCTCTCGAATGTCATTTCATTTACCTTTACTATATATTTGTTCAGTATCGAGCTGCAATATCATCGAATGGGAAAGAGCAGTGGAAGTTTTCAGAGTCTGAATGATTCAAAACATACTTTGTTCAATTTGTGATCTGAAATGTAATGGATCATGCCCAAATACTATGCTGAAAAACAGCCCATATCCCTCCCACACCATATATCCTTTGGCCGCCACGCTAACCTGCTATATATCTCACATTAGGGTGAAATTTCAAAGGCTTTTTTTTATAAAAGTGAGTGAAATAAAAGTGCGTCGATAAATGAGGTGAGAGAACAACGCTATTACGAAGGTCGAAGGATTTTCATCAATCAATGCCAAATTCGTATTCGGGAAAGTGTGAATTTGAATTTGAAGGTTATTGAGCGGGATTCAAACTTTTCTTTGATTAAGTGGCACTATACAAAATCGACAAAAATGCCAAAACGCCTTCATTTTCATAACCAGTTAAATAGTTTGTAACGTAAGGAGAAGGTTAAGTAGCCTATAAGGCACGGGCGAAAATTATAAGCACGAGGCTTCAGTCGAGTCCACGTAACTAGCCTTATCCTCGAGTTGCGAACTGTATTTTTCCTACTCCCACCATTCTTGTGCGGTGATTTCTGCTGGCGTAGCACAAATTTCTTCGTTATCCTTCATTTTCAATGATCAACGAGACAGTGAACGACAGCAAGTAGGTAAAACAATTGCCTGCTTCATGGATATAACTAGATACAGTACCAATCCACAAACTGTTGAACACAAATTTCCTCATAATATCATTTTTCATTCAACTTTACAGAGAATTTGAAACAAAACTTCGCTGACTTTTGTTTTCATGCATTTGAATGTGATGATGAGATCAAAATTTACTCATAATATCATTTTTCATTCAACTTTACAAAGAATTTGAAACGAAACTTCGCTGACTTTTGTTTTCATGCATTTGAATGTGATGATGAGATCAAATATATCAGATAAAATATTCCATCATTTTCAAAAATGTTGTCCGGAAACGGCTGCTATCACTTTAGAATACACGTTTATTCGAAATGAGCCATAACCTAACAGCTGACGTACTTAATGAATGGTTTGAAATAATGGGAGTTGAAGAATAGTAGTTTACCTAACAAGTGCGGAAAGTGATACTTTTCCGCACGCGATTGTAGATGTGCGGAAAAGTCACTTTACGCACGTGTTAGGTACACTAATTTTTCTACTAGCGTGCGGAACAGACTCAAAAGTTAACACAAACATTCATTATTAAATACATATCAAACTATCGATTATGATCAATATTAATATTAAACGTACAATTTGTTGCGTTGTGCAAATTAATTGCAGAGGCTAAAATGTTTTTCACTATTTTGTCAGCAATTTTGCTAGAGGAATTCATTTTGGAAGGCTTTACTGGTGACACCTGCTGACTAGTGGAAGGGTCGGCGAGAAAATTTTTGCCTTTTTTGGTCTGATTCCAATGTTTTGTTTTTTATATATGCCGTGACCTTGAAGAACTTGCTTGAATCGGCGTCTTTTCTGAATTTAATTACACTTTGTAACATTAAGTACCTGGACCATAGAGTATTGGGCTTGCATGTTCTGGAAATTTCAGCGAAATAATTCAAAACAACGTCTTCTTTGAAAGTTTTGATTCCCTTATTCTGGCACCAGTTTTCAAACGAAAAAATATATTTTTTCATACCTATAACGGGATTTCAACGGTAGCAGATGCATGTTTGCAATTCTAGCCGCCTACAAAACTGAATCTGGCAAATTTTCATTTGAAGAATCCATGGAAAGTAATCTTACTAGAAAAAACTGTGACGGTAAAATTGGTTTTGACTAGGTAGTGTTTTGACTGACAGATTTGTTTTCTTTGTTGCTACGGTAAATCAAAGTGACAAATGAAAAATGTCTGAAGTTTGTTATTATTTCACATTCAGTTGACCAGGGCCATTGAAAAATTATTAAAACATACTTTTTTTTATCAAAAATTATGGCAGATTTCCAATGAATTTCTTCATTTTCGGTCATTCTATAAACTTTACCCAGACAGCACACAATATCCATTAGATATCCAATGGATAGCCCAATATCCACTGAACATCCAGTCCATGGAAGATATCTAATAGATATCCAGTGGATATATTCCATGGATTTAAAAACATATTGTGAGCTTCTATTTTTATCTGGTATCATAAGGAATAATCGTATGAAAACTAGTTGAGAAGAAAGCTTCAATACATATCTTCAACGCATAAAAATATTTGAATGTCCTAATATATATCCAATGGATATCCATGGATATCTATTATTCTCTCTGTCTACAACACCCTGGGTTTACATTTTCCCAAGGAGAAGAGCTGTGAATTTTGTCTGTGCTTAATGTGTTTTTGTCTTATTCAACACGTGAAATTGAATCCTTGATCGAGATACAATATTGCAAGGAATGTATGCATTGAGAATATTGAGATTAGGGCATAAAAACTCGTTCCCTGACAGCGTACATAAGGAATATGATAATTGATAATATAGGCGAGTTCTGAAATTCATCAGTAACTTCCGTTAGTTCTTTCACTATGATGCCTCTCTTTCTCTGTTTGTGGTTCATCACAAACAGAGAGAGGCATCAGTGATAGAACTAATGGAATTTATTGTTGAAGAATTTCAGAACTCGTCTTTGAATATGTACAATGAATTATTAGCTAGGCGTTATGGAGTAATCACTTTGATTTTGGTTCCACACGCGAAAGAGAGATGGAAGAACATGCCGCGTGTCTATGATAGACGGAAAACTGGTAGGCATGAAGAGGGGCTGTGAAGGATAAAGTATTTCGTGTTGAAAATTATCATTCTGTCTTGGTCCTTCACAATTAGGGTGTATATACTCTCTTCCTTCTGTATAGGTTTCGTTATTTGTGAAAAGCTGAGATGAGGGTTAAGTCCATTAGTTGATATGTCAAATATCTATGACCAAAGTTCATTGTTAAGTCACTGTCATTACTCCATTTTGTTTTGCATTGAATGGAAAGTGGTGTACGGTGCACATGTAGGTGAATTAATAAATCGCAAAGTGGTTGTTTTTGATAGTTTGGAGTGCTCTAGATTTGGAGAAGGTAAGTTTGTTGGATTATTCTTAATATGTTTTCGTCTCTATTATTTTATTGATATGATTACTGTAGCATTGTGGTGTAAGAATGTTAAGTAGAAATCACTTAACTTTTTTGGTGAACTGGTGGTGGCTTGGTTCGGTTGCTTTGAATTGGTTGGTTATTAATAAGTAACATTATAATTATTAGTACCAAAGCTTCAGCTTTCGTGCTCAATGATAATAGTTTTACATTTAGAAATTTTTTATTACAGGAAATGTCTTCACGAAAACGAAAGTGTCTTCTGGACATGTCGACGAGACACCTTCGTCGCCTGGTGATTAGAAACCCAGGCATCTTAAATGATACTTATTATATTCAAAACAACGTATCAGCGGAACCATAATGTGAATATGAAAATAATTTGAGCTGTATCAAACGATGAGGCTTCAGATGTGTATTTGAGTGAAGTGACTAACGAATCCATGGAGAGAAAAAAAGCTGAAGATATTGAAGTAAATATTCAACAGTCACATCCAAGTGAGACATCAAGGGAGAAAACCAGATTGATAGTCTTTGTTGTTCACCACCTGCTTGTATATCAAGTTTTCAATAAAATGAATATTCGACAGCTAGAGCTACAAAAAAGTTTTTCAATATCTATGAGGATATCCATTATTTATCCAGTGGATATACCAAATGTGAATATAAGATATCCTATCAATATCCATTGGATATCAGGAGATATCCAGTAGATATCTCCATAGATATCCACAGGATATCTGCTAAATCCTGGATATAGGCGGACATATGGATATCTATTATACGTCTATTGGATATTCATCTATATCCAGTGGATATACTGGATATCCAAAAAGGATATCCATTGGATGTCTAATCAATATACTGTGCTGTCTGGGTAATCATACAAATATATATTTTGAATGGTCAAATGGCAGTATACTCCCCAAAAACTCAACAAATTTACTTTCCGCACTAGTGCGGAAAGAAGTTTTTTTCCGCACTAGTGTGGAAAAGTGACTCTTCCAACACTAAAATGAGTGCGGGAAAGTGGAATTTTTCGCACGCTAGTAGAAAAAATTATTTTCATCACTCTTTGACGAAAAATAAAACAAGAGCATTCAGTTCAGACAATGAAATCACACATGGAATCTCTCATAAAATCATTGATGTGGAAAATATATCTTATTTAGGATAGTCATATGTTATTGAAATTCAAAATCAAATCAAATCAAAATATACTTTATTATCAGAAGATTTTCATCTCATTGATGAAGTCATGATAAATATTCAATAGCGTGTAAAATAGATGAGTATGTATAAACAAGTATGTGCTACAACATCGTCACAATTATAATAAAGACATAATCACGAAACTAGAACGATAACAAGACGAAAGAGACATATCAAATCAATCAAGAATAATAAATATGAATAGGATTTCCTGAAGGTTCAAGTATAATTTGACATACAAACATATACACGTGTATACACTTACATACACACATCGACATAACAACTATATATTCCAATCCCTGCTAAGAAACTCTTGTACACTGTAAAACACCTCATCGATAAGAAGGAGTTTGACAGATCTCCTGAAATAAGATAGCGAAACGATGTGTTTGTAAGTTGCAGGCAAATGGTTAAACAGTTTGATTGCACTATAGATCACAGAGTTCTTTGTTAAATTTGAAGACGGAATAGGTAGTCTCAGATTGATACTTTGTCGAGTGATACCAGCCATTGCATCGTATGATGCTCTGTTTTTGTGTACCAGACACAATGTTTCCAGAATGAATAAAGACGGGAGAGTCAGGATTTTCACTCTGCCGAAGAGTGGTTTACAAGATACTCTGGGTCCAACTCTGCAAAGGTAGCGAACTGCCCGCTTTTGTAAAACAAAGATAGTATTGAAGTTGTATAACACATATCTCAAAACCAAAATTTTCGATATCCCAACTAATACGATGATTGTGAATACTCATATATTATGTCTTATTCAGTATTTGGTATAGTTTCTTCATGAAATGTCCCTTTCTCTATGATATCTTAACTTGAAGAAAAAACATATCTGATGTTCCACAAGCACCTCTTTAGAGTGGTCTTACGATAATTGCAGCTTGAAAATATTATTTTTTATAGTTATTTGCTATTATTGACCTGAACTGAACTGAAATATTCCCTCAAAAAGCTTTCTAGAAAAATCTTCGAACAATGTCACTTGCTTGTTGTGTTTACGATCTCAGTTGAATTCCTTACTTACCACTGACCCATCAGCAGGAAAATTTCTCTTTCAAATTTTGTTTTCCTCCATATCATTTTCACCTCTCATTTTACAGTACCATATAAATCGTTTTATGACGTATCCTGCCTATCATTCGGTGAACCTGGACTCTGTTCAATCTCTAGTTGGTATTTTCCTTTCAGCATTTATTCACATTCAGTTGAAGTTTACGAACCCATGAAATACTTTCAATATGAGAATCAATGTAATATTCCAATGATAATTTCACTACTTCAAAATGATGAAACGATATTTCTTATCAGAATTGAAGAAATGCAAATAACACCACCACAGAATGCACGAAATAATATTTATATGAAACATAAAACGGTAATAAGTCTCAAACAATCGTACCTACTATATAGTTATGGTCAATATGATTAAGAGTAACCTCTTTTTTACGTTATTCAGTTTGGACAATCTGTGATAGACTCATCTCTTCGATGGGTACTTCTCCAATGAGACGTTATGATTAAGATTGTGGGGTCCCCATATCAAATCGCACAGTAACTTATTAGAAAAAACCTATGTGAAATTCTAATGGTTAGTATTGAAGAAATACATTCTTGAACAGATTCATCAACATGGTTCTCACTGAGTCTTTTTTCGAAGTATAAAAATTTACTGTCGTTTGTAAATTGTTATGATACGTCTTATTGAGTTTTGGTCTGTGTCACAATTTACATAGACGAATTCAGATTGGAAATAGCGTACTTGTACTTGTTGAGTACTAATTCGCAATATAACAATTATTTGAACTTAGTCATGGTCACAATTTATCCATCCCTGATCATCACACAAATGATATGGTATAGGTCTTTTGGAACAAAAGCAAGAGATCTCAAAATGCGCAAGCTGCTCAATGTGAAATTATATTGAATGAAATGATGCAATGAGAATGAAGAAAGATGAAAAGTAAATAAAAATGAAATTACTTATTGAGAAAAATGAGATCGAGTAATTTTTTGAATAATAAAAAAAATCTGTAAGTATGTTTCTAGATTTTTTTAAACAGGGCATATTTCCGGTCAGACTTCAACTCATAGGAGTCAGAAGTCTCAACTGGTATGACCGTTGAATTTTAATTGTGGAATCGCGTTACCTCATGTATGGAAAAACTGAGTGGCAGGTAGGGTTGCTACCTCGTGAAATACAAAAGCCGGACTTGCTGCTATGTGTAAAGCAGGACATTTGACACTAAGAGCTGAACATTAGGTTCTCGGTCCCCAAATATGAAGTAAAATAAAAAACGAACAATTTTCAGCATTTTTCTAATATAAAAAAGATTCAAAACAAAATATAATATTTCCTGGGTAAAAATCTTCAACTTTGATGTTATATCATTGGTATTTGAATTATATTCTCAAACTTGTTTGAAAATCTCTAACAAGTTGGTTGTATTTTTTCTACCAATTTCGCTTTCTTCAGATATCATATTTTGAAATTCTGAACATGTCCAATCAAAATTGCACACTGTACTCTTGAATATCATCTTCGCAATTTTCTCTGTAGTTTATTTATTTCCTTCGTTCACTGAGAATTTATCAAAGAGAAAACTCTCTCAACGTTAGCGATATGACCTGTAATTGAATAATTGTATTCAGCCAATTCAGTTCGAGATGGCATTCTCCATTACCGAATGATTCAAAATAAGCTATTCACGTTTTATGTGCTCACAGGTTTTGGAAGTCGGAGTTTTTTTTCATCAAAAAAAATGGTGAAATTTTGAAATCGAACAAAAAGTTCATTGTCTTTTGTAAGAGGGCCGTGTAGTGGAATTTTTACTTCCGACGGCTTATCCAATCCATCTTGGCTCAGAAATGATAAAGTATATGCCCAGTATTCTCTGTGAAATATACTAGGGTAAAAAAACACCTATTATATGCGTTCACTGTGTTGAAATTTATTCCTATACGGTGTCTTTTCTTTCGTCACGGTCTAAACTACCAGTGTGCAACTGGAAAAGTAACTGAGTTTGTGCCAAGATGGATTGGATAAGCTATACGTATATAACTAACGATTAGATAAAATTACAAAGAAAAATTGAGCTTATGGGTTAGGGAATAGGAATAGGGAATAGGAAGTAACTTTGCGACTTAGATCTCTCATGCGATTTCTATGGAATGCCTGCCCTTGTCACATTTGGTTGAAAAGTAAAATAACAGAGTCAATCTGAATACGATCTCGAAGACATTCTCAAATGTAATGTCCATGTGCAATAATTGATAGATATCTTAGTGTCTTCCACTTTGGAATGAGATATATTTTTTGAACTTCTTTGTCTAATATTCATTCCTTATTTATGAGTGCTCACATTATCACTTCCCTTGTGAAGTTGAATATCATTGCATAATCAGAGAATCCCGATTCTGTTTTCCTTGCGAAGTTATTCCGAACTCGTTATTAGGAACTCGCCTTGAATCTTCTATTAGACTCCTTTATTGTTCAAACTTGTGAAACACTAAACTGATATCACTCTCAGTCGACAATACATTGCTTACCAAGTTGTCACTTTCAGAACAAAAAATTTATGCTATTTTCCCGAAGTTACTGAAATGGTAAGGTGAGTGCGCGTCGACTGCGAGTGATATTGATTTTGATATAAAGGTTATCGATCCCTTTTGAAAAAATTTCACTTCCTCATGTAGATATTGCTGTGCATTTTAGATATAATATATTAGTTTTGAACCTCTAGGAATAAAGGAAATATAAAGGAAATATAATTCAACACATTATTGAGGGAAACAAAAAGCACACTTCCCAAACAACATCATTTATAAAAGAAAAAGGTGTTCAGATTCGTCTGCTTTTTCTTAGATGATCTGAAGTCATCCTCCATGGTATTTTATCCCACGGCATCTGAAATAGAAAAATACCAACATGATCTTTATAAAAGATTAAGATCATGGTATATATTATTGTGTAACTTGGTATCATTTTCACTTGAAATGGAAAAGGGCACAAACTCTTTCGAAACTTCTTCGAACAGCAATCACCACAATACCAAAAAAAATAACTGACGAGCGTTTTGCCAGCCCAATTCTCCTGATGATGTCAACTCGGTTGTTGAAACAAGTGCAAGTGTCCTCAGTTTAGTAATACGGTAAAACTAATAGGTATGAAATCAATTATCCAACAAAACTTCCAACCGCACCTATAGTATGGGTCATTTTTAAGATATCTAACAGATATAATACATAAAGAGGTATGCCACACTAACAAATTTCAGTTAGAGTTGCTGTAATAGTTCGGCCCTCCAGTGAGTTCTTCTCGGTTTTAGAAGCCTGACCATTTCATAGATTACTCATGCACGTTCAATTTTGAAAACTATATTATACAAACTACCTACTTGTCTTCGAATATGTTCAAAGCACTGAAATATTGCAGCAGATAATATTTTTGCATTTACAGAGTGCCTACTCAACATACAACACTCTTCGTTTACAAAGAATTGGTGTTACAAATATTGAACTTAAACTGATCAATTGAATGGTTTTCATACATAAAGTGAATGAAGTGAAAAACAGTCATTAGGAATGGCTAATACATAGGTGAAATATATGTTGAAGTCAGTGATAAACGAAGCAAGTTGTTTTAATGAGTTTTGTCGTATTGTTCTTAGTTATTCAGTAGGCAGCACTTTCGTTGTTGCCGCATTCCATTTGAAATTTGAGAGTAATCAATTTTGGTATTCCAAACTGAATATTTTAATCAAAAACTGTGTATTTCGATCATCATATTGCAAGTATCAGTCCCAAGCTATTCGTGGAAATGCCAAAACTTGTAAATGAGCGCTGCGAAGAGTTGGTGGCATCTTTCATTGGTTATTTTAAAACAGAACGAGAAAATAGTGACCCGTTGCTTCAATGGCTGTTAAAAAGGCAAATCAAGAATAAAATAGTTAATTATACTCGTAATCTACCGCCAGATGTTCACTTCTAGCGTCTAACAGCTGACTTCAAGTCAAGTATATAGAATTAAGATACCGAAGTTCCTGCAGTTCTGATTACTAGTGTTATACGTAGCAAAATTTATAGCATGTATAAACGTAGTGAGTATTTGGTTTCGATGGAATTCCATATTCTAATGAATAATACACACGTAGTTAGGTATTTTTTTTTATTTTTCTCCTCTCATAATAAATACATCACTTTTTTTATTATCTGACATTCCATAATTATATAACAATCTGGCTATAGTGTACTTCAAATTTTGACCACGCCCCTGATGACGTGGAACAGTTTCTAAATCGTACTAACTTTAGGTCAATGGCCGCCATTTTATGAACACTCAAAATTGAAAAATCATTCTCACAATAAGACATGATAATTATATAGGTAGGAAAAGATATCTCATCAGCAACATATGTAATATATATTGAAATTACATGTGTATGATATGTGTATATTTTCGATGCAAACAGGAAACAATGAAAATTCCCATTGAAAATAATGAATATTATATAACAACAACCGATAAACCATTCTTGTCCAGCATGAATTTGCAACTGGTGGGTTTTCAAGTGAATACTATGAATAAAATTATGCAGGTAGCCCAGGCACATAAAGTGCATGGCAATTTTCAAAATGGGAATTCCCATATACAGGCCGTTTCTTTTATCATGTGGTAACATTGCTTTATTCTAAACCGTAACAGATACGAAGACGATTAAATGGGAAAAAAGGTAACTGTCATCGAGAACAATACAATGGTAGAAGAAAATTTACGGGGACTCTCGCCCTTCTCGAGTTATACGGGGGAAAACAATAATGCTGTTTTTCGTTTTTTGGAATGGAATTGTTATTTCGGAGAGTATCAAAAAATGGAAAAGGAAAATTTTATTGTATTCGAAGTGTACTATGATTATGTAATAATAAATATTCGATGAAACGTTTCGTGTTAACATGGCCACCATCAACTTTTTTTTCAATACGGACCTGTCTTTTTCATTACAGATATTGATAAAGCGATAAATGTTCAATCCAAGAGTATGTCACATTTGATATTTTTATAGCATTTCATTTGAAATAACCACCATCAAAGGTGACAATCAAACAGAAAAACAATTTATTTTATCATGAACTTTTGGGAAAAATGAAACCAAAACAGAATATCTAAGCAACATGGCAATCTACATTAAATGCTCGAATTGACGACCTCTTTGTTGAATGCACATAAGTTGTCAGTCCAGACAATTTCTGTGGCAATTTTCTAGCATAATAGGTGTGATACTTCTACATGCCTCTCTTATTTTTCGTTTGAGATGGTCGATATCTTTACTTGGTGTTGAAAAAACTTTATCTTTTATGTGTCCCCAGACAAAAAAATCTAAAGGAGTAAGATCTGGGGATCGAGCTGGCCAGTTAATTGGTCCATTGTTTCCAATCCATTTTCTTGGGAATATTGCAGCTAAATGCTCTCTTACTATTGCTGCATTATGTGGAGGCACACCGTCCTGTTGAAAAAAAAATATTGTATTTCATGGCGGATATTCAGTGGCAATTCATCTAACTAGCCATTGGATTCATTGAATAGAAAATCCATTCATATATTCAAATGATCATATGAAAGAAAAGGCCAAGGATGTTTGCTCCCAAAATTTCCAACCAAACATTTACTCCGAGCCTTTCTTGGAAATTAGTTCAGCTGGGTAAATATTCATCGGTATCATTCCACCTACAATGGATATTTCTATTAAACCAACCATTGTTGGTGAATTTTAATTCGTCCATCCATATTTTAATTTTTTACAAATATTTCCAACTTCCCTATTTCTACGTCTTAACCACTTCGCTAATCGTACTCTCCTTCCGTAATCCCTTTCATTGAGGTGATGAACTTTGCATATCCTGTAGCATTTGTTTTTGTTCTTTTTCAAAATAGTTCTGGTGGATTTCACAGAAATCCCTAATTCGTGGGCAATTTCTCGTAAAGAACAATCTTGATTAGCATAATTCTTGAAACTGGCCATTCCTAAATTTAAAAAAATGATGTATACACTGTGTAAATTTTCATGTGCTAATATTTGCTTACCCATAACATTTATTTGATTCCTCACACTTCCAGTTACCACACATTTTCTTGTTTTATTTCTGTCAAATGCACCATAGTCCCTCAAATTTCTTTCTAATCGTCTAAACATTTGGATGTTCGGAATACGACGATTCGGGTATATCTCCACATACATATTCCTTGCCAAAAAAGGATTTCTATTTGATTTTGCATAACAAAATAGCATATCAGTCCTCTCATCATTTGAATACATCTCTGATATGTTCATAAACGTCTGACAGGTCTCAACAGATATCACCAACGCGTTTATTTTTCCTGCCATAGAAACCAAGCAAAGCCTACGCGTTCAAGATGGTAAATGAATTGAGATGCTATTTGATTATACCAAATTATACAACAATCGAATTTTGACCACAAAATGATATTTTAGTTACTTCCAGGGTTGAGAATTATAAAAATATTGAAGAAGGATTGCAGCAATATAAAAATGTCCAAAACGAAAAAGTAGGAATTTTCATTGTGTTAGGGTTGAAGTGATCTCCGTGTCAAAACGGATTGGTACGCCTATGACTTAATGGTAAATCTAGCGCAGGCGTGGATGGACGGCGGACTGAGTAAAAGGGGTGAATAAGGAGAGGGGAAAAAAGGCAGATTGAGTAACGCCGGCGAATGGCGAGCATCGAGCATGGCATCGACTGTAAAATGCCAGTAGTAATATTTCCTGAGCGTGCATGTGCATAAACCTAAGTAGTTTTTGGTTGCCGAGCAAATTCAAGTGGTTACTGCTATTGAAAACCCACCCCTGGAAGCTGTATGTTCCAGACGAGCTCCATCGAGGGATTATCCACGTGAGTCAACTCCAATTATTCCGATTAGAAGAAAGAACGCAAAAAGACATTTATAGGTTAGGCTGGTTAGATAGGGCTTGCGCTCGATTTGTAATCTATAGGGTATTTTGAATAAAAACAAAATCATAGTTTTCGACTGTTTGCATTTCTGTAGTGTGATTCAACGAACCCAGGTATTCTTCATTTGGCGCCAACTCGAGGCGGGTTACACTACCGATTGCAAATTTGTTGGGTTAGAAACCGGGATAAACCGCATTGAGGTTAGTTGTTAGGTCGAGTCGACATTGTCGTAGAGAAACAGAGAGATGGGCGGAAGAAGGAAAAATAAATCAAATAAAGATGAGGTGAATACTAGTGATATAGATTCTCAAGAAATGTCGGGGGAAACACATGTTGATAGTTTAATTCAATTGTTATCTCAGGGAATGATCGAAATGCAAAATAGTATTGCGCAATTGACTATTTCTGTTAAAGAAAATCAGGTGGCATTGAGAGACGCATTGGCAACCCAAAACGCGGGAAGTAGAATTTCAATGAATCCGGAACAGGTGAATTTGAATAACGGAAATGAGCAAAATCAGGTAAATCCGCAGCATGTTATGAATAGTAACGGTAACGAAAATAAACAATATTTTGCTATATATAAAGACTTAGGAGGAACTATGCTTTCATTCGAACCAAACGGAAAAGTTCACCCGATGTTATTTTTAAAAAAATTAAAAAAGAATCTAGAAGACGCGAAGGTACCCGATAATGCAAAGGTGAATCTTGCGATGAATGGCTTGAAAGGAACGGCACTGGACTGGGCCACGGCGAAAGAGGATGCGTTTATTAATTTTGAAAGATTCGCGGAAATGTTTACAAATAGGTATTGGGGTCCTGAACATCAACGTGAGTTATTTTATGAAATAAAATACGGGCAATACAAAAATGGAAGTAGATCGGAGTATATTCTTAAATTATGCAATAAAGCAGCTTATTTATCAGATAAAATAACGGAGGATAACTTAGTAGAGTATTTAGCGAAACATTTCGATTTGAATATTCAGAGAGGGGTCGTGCTGAACGGCGTGCAAAACATAGACGATTTGGAGAAATATTTAAGGAGAATTGACGAAACGTACGAAGTGGGGGGTGTAACCGGTACCTTGAATGATGGTCGACAGGGTAATGTAGATCGAAATTGGCGTTCTGAAAACTGGGATAGGAATTTTAATGTTATGAGAGGTCAGAGGCGTGTAGGCGGAAATTTTGGAGAGCGTAGGGATGAGAGACAGGGAGGACATGTTCGATCGAACAATTTCGAGAATAATCAGGAAAGACAGGAGCGTAACGAGCGGGAGAGGGAAATTAGTATATTAGACAAAGTTTGTATAGAAGGAGAAGAATTATTGAGTGAGGAAGAAAGTGAGGAGAATAAGAAATTTATTTTGCCGATAGCGATAGCTAACGTACACGGGGTCGTGATGGAAATATTGATAGATTCGGGGAGTCAGATATCGGCGATATCAGAATCATTCGCCAATTCGATAAGAAATAATGACACGGGATTATTATCGTTACCGGTACGAAATGTAGGGATTTCGGTGGCGGTTGGACGAAAGAAGGTGAAAGTAAGTGAACAGGTATTATTATCAATCGATTTTGGGGAGTCGAAGTTTGAGGTTGTATGCATTATAGTTCCGGGATTGAATAGGGATATCATTCTAGGATGCGATTGGCTCGTGGATAATAAAATCGTATTGAATTTTGATGAAATGACAATAAGTTTACCGGGGGGTACGGTCACGTTTAGAGTAGAAGCTAAATCAAGTACAGAGAATAGTATTTCAGTAAATCTTTTGCAAGGGACTGAGGTTCAAGAGGGAACACGAAAAAGACACGAGTATACGGAGATAGAAAGAAAACAAGCGGCAGATTCGGCAGAAACGTTTAATGAGAAAGAAAAGGAAATGTTATTTGAGTTACTTGATAAATATAAAAAAGTATTCTCAGAGGACCCAGGTAAAACAAATATTTATGAGCATGAAATTAAAATGCGTGACGAAACACCTTTTTTCAAACGGCCTTACCCCATCCCATTGGCACATAGAGATGAAGTGCGGAGACAAATAAATGAGATGATAGACTTAGGAATTATAAGTGAGTGCTCAACGGAATATGTATCACCGCTGGTAACCGTAGTGAAACGCGATAAGTCGATACGGGTTTGTTTGGATGCGCGCTTTCTAAACTCGAGAATGGTCATGGAACATACGATGCCGCCTCCACCTGAGGAGTTGCTCACGAAATTTAAAAAAGGACAAATAATCAGTACGGTAGATTTGACAGCAGGATACTGGCAGGTTCCAATTGCTAAAAAGGATCAGAAGTATACGGGTTTCGGTTTTGATGGTAGTACATATTGTTTTAAGGTGTTGCCGTTCGGATTGTCTACGTCAATATCATCATTTTGTAGGTGTATACGTAAAGCTTTGGGGCCGGACGTCGACGAATTCACATTAGTATACGTGGATGATTTATGTATATTTTCAGAGGATGTCGGACAACATTTAAAACATTTGGAATTGATTTTTAATAAACTGAAAAGATGCAACTTGACGTTGAAATTGAGAAAATCTAAGTTTGGAAGAAAACAAGTTATATTCTTAGGGCATATAATCTCTGCAAATGGAATAGAAGTTGACCCGAGTAGAATTCAGGCCGTGAAAAAACTGCAACGCCCTAGGAACGTGCGCGAGTTGAAGAGTTTCTTAGGTTTCGTGAATTATGACCGACGATTTTGTGAAGGTTTTGCCGATTTAACGATACCGCTCGTTCGTTTATTGAAAAAGGGAATTGTTTGGAATTGGGGTACGGTAGAACAAGACGCGTTTGAGAAAATAAAGGAATCTTATATTCGAGTAACAATGATGAGTCATCCAGAGTTAGAAAGAACATTTTATATTCAAGGGGATAGCTCGGGGTTCGGAATTGGTGCATGTCTGTTTCAGAAGGACACACAAGAGCAGAGAAAAGTTATTAGCTATGCGAGTAGGACCTTGAAAGGGTCAGAGCTAAACTATACGGTGACGGAAAAGGAGGCACTAGCTATTATTTTCGCCTTACGCCAGTGGCGTACTTTGGTTTTGGGTCGCGATTTGATAGTAATTACGGACCATAAGGCATTATCTTTTTTTATGCAATGTAAGTTGGGTTCAGCTAGATTATCGAGATGGACGTTGTTTATGCAAGAGTATAACTTTCATATTGAATATTGTAAGGGTACAGAAAACGTCACCGCTGATTTTCTATCAAGAAATCCGTTAAAACAAATAAAGGTGGAGCCTACACAAGGGGAAATTGATATTTTCATGTTGAGTAAAACTATTGAGTTTGAAAAATTAAAGGAGAAAATGGGAGAGATAGAGAAGGACCAAAGGACAGATGAATATTTCGGTAAGATTAGAGATAGTCTAGATAAAAAGGAATCATTGAGTGAGGGTGATAAAAGAAATCGAAAATGGTTTACTGTGTATGATGGAATTTTATTTAAAAGGGGGGATCAAAACAACCCAGGTTATAAGTTGTGCGTACCTAAGTGCTTGGTGTTGGTTACAATCATGCAGCAGCACAGCGATATGGGACATTTTGGGGGAAGAAAAACATATGAACACATGAAAAAGGATTTTTTTTGGTGTCGGATGAAAAATCAGATAAATAAAGTAGTAATGGCTTGCGAATTATGCCAGAAAACAAAAATATCTAAGATATCAATCGGGACGATTAATACTGTAATTACCAAGAAGCCAGGCGAATTGGTATGTTTGGATCTAATGGGTCCGTTACCTTCGTCTCGTTTCGGGGCAACTCAACTACTTGTAGTGGTAGATTCGTTTTCGCGGTATACGAAACTGTATGCGTTGAAGAAGGCTAGTGCGTCAGCCATCGTGAATAGGCTTACTAAGGATTATTTTGTGACAGTTGGCAAACCCATCGCTATTTTAAGCGATAATGGCACACAGTTTCATGCGCATGTTTATATTGACAAGCTAGAAAAGTTAGGAATCACTGTAAAGCACACGTCGTACTATTTCCCACAAGGAAATATCACAGAAAGAGTGAACAGAGAAATTGGTAGATTATTGAGGGCTTTTTGTTACAAAAAACATACGGCTTGGGCTTATCATATAAGGGATGTAGAGCATTGTATAAACGGAGTTACACACTCGATGACTGGTTATTCTCCGTGTTTTCTGCACTTCGGTACGACTGAGACCAGTAACATCCACGATATTTTGGAATTTCCAATCGACGATGTTCAGCATCCAAATAACCTAGAACGAATATGGGAATTGTCCTATGAGAAAATGATCTCTAGACGCGATAAAAAACGAAACAAATTCAAGCAGCCATTGACGTCTTTTAAGGAAGGGGACCTTGTTCTGATGAGAACACATCCTTTGTCGTCAGCCGAAAAGTCATTGATTAGAAAATTCTTTTTGCTTTACGAGGGACCATATCGGGTACTAGGAATGAAAGGTCCAAACGCGTATTTAATAGGTGAACTGAATGGAAATGTTTTGGGGTGCCAAAATGTAATCAATCTTAAGCCTTATAAACAGAATGTGGAGATGTCATAAATAAGTCAGGTTAGGTAGGTTAGATTAGGATAAGTTGTTGGTGAAATGAAACTCTTGTGGATTAAAATTATTTGTGAGACTGCATAATTTTAATGGGGGGTAGTGAAGTGATCTTCGTGTCAAAACGGATTGGTACGCCTATGACTTAATGGTAAATCTAGCGCAGGCGTGGATGGACGGCGGACTGAGTAAAAGGGGTGAATAAGGAGAGGGGAAAAAAGGCAGATTGAGTAACGCCGGCGAATGGCGAGCATCGAGCATGGCATCGACTGTAAAATGCCAGTAGTAATATTTCCTGAGCGTGCATGTGCATAAACCTACGTAGTTTTTGGTTGCCGAGCAAATTCAAGTGGTTACTGCTATTGAAAACCCACCCCTGGAAGCTGTATGTTCCAGACGAGCTCCATCGAGGGATTATCCACGTGAGTCAACTCCAATTATTCCGATTAGAAGAAAGAACGCAAAAAGACATTTATAGGTTAGGCTGGTTAGATAGGGCTTGCGCTCGATTTGTAATCTATAGGGTATTTTGAATAAAAACAAAATCATAGTTTTCGACTGTTTGCATTTCTGTAGTGTGATTCAACGAACCCAGGTATTCTTCAGGGTTAGGATATCTACCTGTCGAATTTATTGAATTATATTTCGAAACAATTTACAAGAGAAGTAACGACAGGACCGTAATTCAGAATTGTTGTCACTGATGATGGTGGTTATTTCAAATGAAACGCTATAAAAATATCAAATGTGACATAGCCTTGGATTGTTAATTTATCGCTTTATCAATATGTGTAATGAAGAAGACAGATCTGTATTCAAAAAAAAAGTTGATGGTGGCCATGTTGACCACGAAACGTTTCATCGAATATTTATTATTACATTGTCATAGTACACTTCAAATACAACAACATTTTCTTTTTCAATTTTTTTATATTCTCCGAAATAACAATTCCAATCCAAAAAAACGAACAACTTGCATTTTTATATATATATATATATATATATATATATATATATATATATATATATATATATTCAAAATAGGAGTACTTGGGAAATATTGCCTTATTGATGACAATCGAACGATATTAGAAATTATTTTTATTGATATATTTTCTCTGGCACATTTACAATTGTGTTTGTAATAGCATTTGCGATATATCGTATAACTCCTCACTGCGAAGTTCTCTCTTGGTGGCATGCTGATGGCGAACTCGACTCACTACCCAAGTCAATTCTTGTATTCGTTTCACAGTAAACTTTCCACTTCCAGTAACCCATGCGAGAATTTCAGTCATGTTTCTTATCAAATCACATTTTACAGCAAACTCTTTCGAAGTTCAACCGTCTAGAAACGGAAAATGATTATGCATTCGAAAAGTCTATCTGGCACTGGAAATTACATATTCCAACGCCATGCGACAAAAAGAAAAAGTGTGTCGTGGAAAGTTGCACAATCAAAATCCGTCACAGTAATTTCCCACAGGTAGCAGGATTCAAAGGTTGAATGAAACACGAAACGCATCAACGTCAGCCGCAGGAATTCTTTCGCGTCCAATTAGTCACAGATCCTGGCAGTGTGGGAGTTGAGCGGTGTTGTCAGATCGGTCTTTCCCGTGCAGAAAGCAGGATTGGTTTCGAAAGGTGCATTGATCCATTCGTAGAATCGAAGTATGACTGTCCTTCATTTCGAAATATGTCGGATATTTCTGCATCATGAAAATTACCATAACACCAAACTGATATTTTTGCCAAAAGGCTTTCGCGGCCGAGATTATTAGTATAACTACTTTTCATCGGGCTTGATGGCCGTCGTTCTTCGGAATTTCTTCCTAACGTTTCGCTAGCGCGAGTGTCCAGCTTCTTCAGAGGCTTAATCATCGGAAATGAGTTAGCCTCTGAAGAAGCTGGCCACTCGCGCTAGCGAAACGTTAGGAAGAAATTTCAAAGAACGACGGCCTTCAAGTCCGAAGAAAAGAAGTTATACTGATATTTTTGCACTTGACGTGCGTTTCGCTAACAAGGTTAGCATCTTCAGGAGAAGAAAGTTTATACTAAATCTAAAGACTAGGGTTAGCTGTTTATAGATTGAAAAGCGGGCTGAAAGGGGTAGGTCACCATTCAAGCTATTTCTAGACTCTCACATGCATCGAGTAGTCGTGTGTGCTTTCACCAATTTCTTGGTCATTATCTAGAACGTGTTGGGCGACACTGGATTTTTCTACCCTCCCGTATTTCATGAGTGCAAGATGCTCCTTGGAACGTTTATCAATATCTCGTCGGCTCTGGCAGATGTATTCGTTGTTGCATCTTGACAATTTATTTCGTGAATTCCCGACTTTTATTTGTTTTCTGATTCATCTTTTGGGTTACCAAAAAGCTGTGGTAATGTAAAAAAGTTTGATATGCAACTTTCATATTCACTTTATCGAATATCTGTTGAAGTCCTCTAGTGCATTGAGGTTCATATGGAATTACTGGAAAACTTTTCATTACACTCATCTTTTCGAGAAATCGAAGATTTACGAAGTGTTTCCTTAAATTTAAATTTTCAAATTTTCTTATCAACTATCTCTGTGTTAAAACCGTTCACTTCAGGTACGTACCCAATCACCATCCTTTCATTTTCGTACTCATCTTTTTATAGAGGAAAAGTTATCAATCTGTGGACAAGGAATTGCAGTGCCGCCATTTGATGTTGTTGGCAATGATTCGAGTAGTTGGGAATGTATCTGAACGTGATTGTGTCTTTCTGTTAATGTCAATTTCTATTTCATTCTGTCCGTTCCTTATAACCAATATATCTGAAAATGGCAACTTTTTTTTTTTTTTTTCTATTTTGTACGTGAATTTCATACTCTGCTGTTCAGTACTGGAAGGACATTTTCAATTTCGGTAGTCATCGTATCCACTACAGCGAATATAGGAGAGTAACTGAGTTCTTTCCTAGTATTCGTCTCAAACCTACTCATGAACAGGTTCGCTACAAAAGGAGACAATGGGTTACCCATGGCTGTTCCTTCTTGTTGTGCATAATAGGAGCCATTATATTGAAAATAATTTTTATTCATGCGAAGCTTAGTGAGTTGAATATATTCTTCAACAGTGTCATTTGCCAAGTTATTCGATTTCAGAAGATCCTTCAAATACTCTAGACCTTTCATTGGGACGCTTGGAAATAAAGAACTTATATCGAATGAAAACAATGTTCTAATTTAATATATTTTATTTGCTCTATGAATTCTTGTAAATTTTCAACACTCGCCTTGGTTGGGCCGATGGGGACATGTTCAAATTCGTTCAACCATTTAGCGATATTATATGGGCGAATTCATCGCTGAGACTATTGGTCGCATCGTTCGGATTTGTTCAGCAAGCATGGAAGAAACAAATTTGTTTCTTGTAATTGAATCATTACGTGTTCATTTGCGCTGTGGATTACTGATCGTTTTGAGCGTTATTGTGCGATTATTATGTATAAATAGCCTCAACACAGCTAATTACATTAAAATCGACAGGTAAATGTCATTATGTAACATCGGTAATGCGTTTTATTATAGGTGAAGTTCATCGTTCTATAACAATATTCTTTGTTTTTTCAGCGTGGTTCCCGTTATCTTACAAGTTTATTATCGCAAGGGTCTATCCACTTTGTCTTTGAAAACTCATATGAAGTCAATGCATCAAAAAATAATTCCATATTTGAGAGAATGAGTAAAGAAAACAATCACACTTGATAAAATCCGACGCAGGTGAGTTTCGTCATTTGAAATTTTATTTCATCAGTTTTTTCTTGGAGCATTGTTTGGTTTGATAGTTAGGGTGTGGTTTCGGCTTTCTATTTAGGTCTTGTGGAAATGTTGCAGGTTCAATATTTTTTTTAATGTGATATTGTGATATCAAATTTTTGCAGAACCGAATATTCGCATCATCCCTGATACAGACTGCCAACATATGTGAAAAAACTAGGTATTTCCTGAATATATTGATAATTCTTCTGCCGATTTTTGAAATTTGGCAGAGATATTCAAGGTAGCAAAGGGCTTATTCAGCACAAGCTAGGTTGGAATCAAGTCCAGTGGTTTTCCGGAAGGCATCTCAACAAATATTTTTGACAAAAAAGGCTACCACCGACTTCTTGCAATTTTTTTTCTCATTGAGCAACTGAAACTACAACTCCTCAGCAATTTTTTCGTATCACGGTATGTTTTTTTTTGAGGAAGAAATAACTTTATTGCATATTCCTAGGACAACGTAATGAAAATGAATAATGGCACAATGAAAAATAATGGAAAATGTTTTCATAGGATGTCAATATGAAAACTCATCAAGAACAAAAAGAAACTGATCAGAAAATTCGAAAGATGACAATCGTCATCGGGTGAAAACTGTCATCACCCGAAGACGATTGCGGATACCAGCAATCGGAACGTCGTGAGTGCACTCAACTTTGTTTATACAATATTTGTTTTGGAACTTCATATATTTCTTCATTTGAATTTTTTTTGACTCTGCTATTTCGTATTCGATATGTCAATTTTTTTGTCACAATATTATTTTCTTTCAATTTTGATCTCTTGAATTTTTTTTTTTTTTTCGATAAAAAAATCCATATCAATTTTTTTTGGATTTGAGTGCCTCATTCGATTTGTATTTTTTGTCTTTTCTGCTGAGTAACAGGTTTCAATAGAGTTGATGATATAGACAATGGAAATCCGAAGCAACACCACTCAGCAAGGAACATTGTCAACCACATTCGAGCAAAAATAAATCGAGTTATTGCATGTCAATGGACAACAATAAAAATATGATCTTTTCCTCATCCGATACCGACGGAAGTTCTTGTGGTTCGATCAGACCAAGTGCGGGAAACGCCATTTTCATTTGTGTTAAGCGAGGTGTTAGGTTAGGTCTTTTCAGCATTTTTCCTGCCAGTGGGAACAGATATAACACCTTGTTTTACCATGAAGGAAAAAGTGGAGGTAACGAATATTTGTTATGCTGCCAAACGGCACAAAACTCACATTTTAACTGTGCATATCTGAAAAATATATTTTTGAAAATGATGGCTTTTCCCAACCGAGGCTATGCAATAAAATGAATATTGATAGGAGCCAGGCGAAAGAATTTCAATTCCCCAATGAACCAGATATTTTTCTTTCGAAAATTTCATAACTCTACTTTTCAACCAATAAGATGCCCCAATTTTGACTAGTTACCCTGGCAGCTAATGAAATTTCCTGAAATTTTTTCGAGGCGCCACGATATTCAATAGGAAAATTTTTGGTAATTCAAAATATATATATATATATATATATATATATATATATATATATATATATAGGAAAGTAGTATTTGATTTGACTATATTGATCAGGATAAAGGTATCTTTTATATTTGGGTGTTGTAGTCAATAATTGGAGGGCTTCAGTAAATGAAAACTATTTTCTGATTATTCGAGCTTTCGGAAAATTTATTTCCTTTCTCAAGAATATCTACAAAGTAAATGGGTTTAAAAGTGATACAATATAATATGGTAGTAGAACTCACCAGAGTAAGACTATAAAATAAACTGGCAAAGTAAAATAATACATAAGAACATTGTAAAAAGTTGTAAAATTGTCAGTAAAATTTTGACATTTGTCAGACTACTTGTTAAAGATATAAAATGAATAATCGGAAATGTACAGTGTGTAAAGTACAGTTGAGTTGTAAAGAATATCGACTGAATTAGGTCTTCAAAACACAAATCATTGATCAAAAGTCAAAATGTAATTGTAAATTTTGCTTAAATTTTGAATCTCTGATTTTTTATTCAAATTGTTTGGACATTTACTTATATGTACCATTTCATTATTTTCAAAACAAAATTAAGAGATTATTTCTCGAAATGGTACATATAAGTAAATGTCCAAACAATTTGAATAAAAAATCAGAGATTCAAAATTTAAGCAAAATTTACAATTACATTTTGACTTTTGATCAATGATTTGTGTTTTGAAGACCTAATTCAGTCGATATTCTTTACAACTCAACTGTACTTTACACACTGTACATTTCCGATTATTCATTTTATATCTTCAACAAGTAGTCTGACAAATGTCAAAATTTTACTGACAATTTTACAACTTTTTACAATGTTCTTATGTATTATTTTACTTTGCCAGTTTATTTTATAGTCTTACTCTGGTGAGTTCTACTACCATATTATATTGTATCACTTTTAAACCCATTTACTTTGTAGATATTCTTGAGAAAGGAAATAAATTTTCCGAAAGCTCGAATAATCAGAAAATAGTTTTCATTTACTGAAGCCCTCGAATTATTGACTACAACACCCAAATATAAAAGATACCTTTATATATATATATATATATATATATATATATATATGATCTACAATCCTCAAATAATGTAGATATACCTGTGAATAATGCAAAATACATTTCTACCATTTGGTGTAACTGAAGTTGGTGATATTTTTATTTATCGAAATGTGGTTGATATACTTGATTAGGATTCTTTTTCGAAATTGCGTCATGTTACTTGTTAAAGTATATTTCTACCACCTTTGGTTAACTAAAATTACCAAAGGGTGATAGACTTGGCTGGTACCTATCTGAGTTTTAGCATATGAGTTTTAGTTTCGACTGAACTTGTTTTTTTTTATTTAAGAGGGCGCCGTGGAATATGTTTGAAATAGATGGCGACTATGTCGTTTTACTTTGGGTCTATTTAACGTGAAAAATACTTCAATTTATCTATTGGAACAAATGTGGTTATTTTCTTTATTTTATAACATTATCTTAATGTATTTTCTTTGCCATTACAACGTTAACTCTCGTTTTGATTCGGGATTGAAGGTTTGAATTGATTCTTCGTTTGTAGCAGCTCTGCTATGAATTTTTATATTTCAATTACACTGATCATGATCCTGAATATATTCCTGATCGAGTATCGTCATACTTATTACTGAAAAACAGCCTGTTTTCACAAATAGTGGTTCCGAAATAACAATGATTTTGCCGCCGCTTCCAAAATCACATCTCATCAGCGTTTGAAACCAAAGTGGTTGATGAATACATCAGCAGTAGTTTGGACACTCGGCAACAGATGACGCTCTGCATATACGCCTTTTCAAATCTTTTTTTTCGGCTCTCATTTTTTTAATGTTACAGGAAAACATATATATATATATATATATATATATATATATATATATATATATATATATATATATATATATATATAATATATATATATATATATATATCTTTATAGCCCGCACGGGCTATAAATAACATTTTTCTGCATGCTTACATTTTAGTTTTTATTGTATTTTCCTTGCAACTATAGTATTAGGTTAAAATAAAATAGGATTATCGATTTTTTTGCAAATATAATTTATTTTTGCAAAAAATATATTTTGATATAAAGAACTACCTGGTATGATATAAAAGTTGGTAGCACCACAGAGATAAATAGATGTATATTCCCTCGGGCAACTTACAAATCCACGGGCAAGAGGCCCTCCGCTTTGTGAGATAGTCGCCCTCAGGGCACACACATTTACTGTTAGGTATTCGAGATATTTTTCCTTGATGAAGGAGCCATATAGTCCACCCACGCATCGTTGATTCACCCTGTATAAGAATTTGTAGAACTCGCGAATCAGCAATTCCTTTACTGATAGTTCATTCTTTTGTGAAAAAAAAATCTTATGAGAAAGCGAACCTATATTATGCCTACAAAATATAGACATTTTAGGTACTTGTTTCGGAGCTTGTATCATATAATAGAGTGATTTCCAAAATTTTGAAACTTTGCTATGCATCGAAAATGCAGTTCTATACACAAGGTATTCCAATAGCATACGTTATTGTGAACAATATTTTCGTTTCGTTTATAGTTTTCGTCAAATCGTTTTTGTTAAAATTGTCCGCATGTTTTTGGATCTCTATTGCCTCCCGTACCAGTCGGCTATGGTAACCCTAGTTGGGGGCAATCAGTGTTGCATTTTCGAACAGAATCTTGTGGTCGCCCTCACTCAATGCGTGTTCCGCCACCGCCGATTTGTCGGTTTGGATCTTTTCGTGGTACCGATGTGAACCTTCCCACAGGTGCACGGTATGCGATAAACCCCTGCCGCTGACAGTGGGTCTCTTTTGTCTTTAACCGACCTGAGGCTTTGCTGGATCTTCTTGGTCGGCGTGAAGACTGTTTTTATGTTATATTTCCCCAAGAGTTTTCCAATTCTGTCAGTGACCCTCGGGATATATGGCAGATATGCATTCGCAACTACCTGAGAGTCATCCCTGTTATGAACCGTGGGATGACTCTCAGGTAGTTGCGAATGCATATCTGCCATATATCCCGAGGGTCACTGACAGAATTGGAAAACTCTTGGGGAAATATAACATAAAAACAGTCTTCAAGCCGACCAAGAAGATCCAGCAAAGCCTCAGGTCGGTTAAAGACAAAAGAGACCCACTGTCAGCGGCAGGGGTTTATCGCATACCGTGCACCTGTGGGAAGGTTTACATCGGTACCACGAAAAGATCCAAACCGACAAATCGGCGGTGGCGGAACACGCATTTAGTGAGGGCGACCACAAGATTCTGTTCGAAAATGCAACACTGATTGCCCCCAACCAGGGTTACCATAGCCGACTGGTACGGGAGGCAATAGAGATCCAAAAACATGCGGACAATTTTAACAGAAAGGAAGAAGCGTTGACTCTAAACAGAATTTAGAATCCGATTCTGAAGAAATCAAGAATAACTAATGAAATCACAGCAGGTAGTGCGGCAACTATTAATGATGATTATTCCCCGAAACCGACAGAAGTAATTAAGACTCCAGACTACCTGCATCAATATAAATACGCCTTGAGAAATCGACCTGTTTAGTCATCGGAGATGAATAAGCCTCTGAAGAAGCAGGTCACTCGCGCTAGCGAAACGTCAGGAAGAAATTCCAAAGAACGACGGCCTTCAAGCCCGAAGAGCAGTAGTTATACTAATAACCTCGGCCGCGAAAGCCTCAACCATTTTGTCATGGAAATGATAACCAAGAGCCTAATTCTCATTCTGATTCTGACGACGAGACATACGAACAAAGAGAGAGTGACATAAAAACCGATTCCAGTGGCAAAGGAGATCGAGAAGAAATGCCAAGAAATGAAGGAGCAGCTGAAATTTCTCTGAGAAAGCGCAAAAAAAAAAGACATGTAGATCGAGCAACCTGGACAAAAAACAAGAATAAATTGAACAGACAATCTGGAAAGGAATATTTTGGAAAAAAGAAGCAGGAGGAGAAATGGGATTTCAATGTAATGAAAGGAGCCAAAGTGATGGGAGCAAGGTGCAACTGTGGGGAAAAATCAGCCTTGAAATGTAAAGGAATATCAGATCAACAGAGGATACAAATATTCGAAACATTTTGGAAACTTTTGTGGAGTGAGAAAAGAATTTTTCTTTTAGCACTAGTTGAAAAACTGCCAATCAAGAGAGCTAGAGATCGAAAAGTTGAGAACGAATCAAGAAGAGAATTTTTATACGTGTATCATCTAGAAACGACTACTAGAATCAGGGTATGCAAAACCATGTTCTGCAACACTTTCTCTATTCCTGTCAGAACTGTAGGGCGTTGGATGATTGATAAGCATAAAAATAGCAGAGTACGTGAAGATACCAATAAAACTGAAATACCAATGAATCGAAGAAAGGTTGAAGTAGATGCGAAGAAAGACAATCTCACGAGTTTCTTCAACAGTTTACCGAAACTAGAATCGCATTACTGTCTTAAATCAAGCAGTAAGCTATATCTTGGACCGAATTGGAAATCGAAAATGGAACTTTATAGATTTTACAAGGATAATTGGTGTAAGGAAACAGATTCAATATATCCATTATCCATTGCGACCTTCTCTAATACATTCGATGATTCGAATTTATCTCTATTCTCACCCAAGAAAGACGAGTGTGATATTTGCGTCAGTTATGAAACAAAAAACATCGATGAAAATACCTACCAGCAACATTCAAAGAAAAAAGAGATGGCTCGACAAGAAAAAAATTCTGACAAAACGGCTGAGAAAACGGAAGTTTATACAATGGATCTGCAGTCAGTTCTTTTGAGCCCTAAATCCAACGTTTCCTCTTGATATTATAAAACGAAATTGATAGTACATAATTTCACAATTTTCAATTTGAAAACTAAAGATGGGTATTGCTTTCTATGGCATGAAGGGAACGCAAGTCTGTCTTCAAACACGTTTGCTTCAATCATTTACCAATTCCTAGAAACCCACGTCCTACCTGAAAGAGATCGCTTTGATAAAATAATTCTGTACAGCGACGGGTATACATGCCAGAATCGCAATGCTCTTCTTTCCAGTGCTCTTTTTAACCTCGCCAAACAAACAAAAGTAATTATAGAACAAAAATATTCGGAAAAAGGGCATACACAAATACATCAATACATCAATGCATTCCACTGTCGAGAGAAAACTTAAGAAGAAAATTATCAACGTTCCCGCGGATTATGTCGAAGTATGTGAAACTGTCCGTATCAATCCAAAACCCTACACAGTAAAGTACCTGGATCACACTTTTTTCAAAAATTTTGAACATGTTCAGATTATCAAGTCTATTCGACCAGGAAGAGCACCAGGCGATCCCACTGTGACTAATATAAGAGCACTTCAATATAACGAAAATGGCATCATGTATAAAATCTGTCATTCTGAGACCTGGAAACAATTACCATGCAGATTCAACAAGAAAGATAAGAAAATTTGGAATTATAATGACTTGCCACTGATGTATCCCAATCCTATACCCATAAAAAATGAGAAATTTCAGGATCTTATGAGCCTCAAAGTATCCCTAAAGAAGGACTATCATGCTTTCTATGATAGTTTACCACATTTGTAGAAGTTCACTATTCTTCAATTTCAGTTTCAGAGTTGTACGAATAAAGATAACATCCTTATATAATTTTCCATTATTATTTTCTTCACAGAGTTTGAGGTAACCTAACTCCACAATAGTGACAACACAGCTCTTGAATATGGCCTATCTCCTGTATTTAACGGAAAACCTTCACTTCATCATGAGAAAAGTCATAACCCTAATAATGTCATTGTACTAATCATCACTTGACAGAAAAAAAATCAATTTTCACCATATTGGGGAAATGAGAAGTTTTTTGTCTCTCCTGTAAAATTTGTATTTTTGGAGTTAGGACATTTGCATCTTAGGCCGACGAAATGTAAGGTCTAAAGAATGCCCCTTCTCCCCGATACGGCGAGTTTATTAGCGCAATGACATTGACCTTTCCTGTGATGATTTACCGCGGTTCCAGAGAATGGTTTGTTTTATGGAGAGGGAGATGCGCCATCTACTTGAGAATAGCAAGAACTATTCTGTAAAGAAATTATTCTTTATTTGGAATGTAACTCCGCTAAAAATTAGATTTGTGGAAGATTGACGACGGCAGCGCCAGAAATTTACAACTATCTGGCCACGTCGTGCTCTTAATGAAATTTGGTGGATTTACCTAAATGATTTTTCCAAACTAATAATCATTAAGTTTTCTGGTATGGAAAAAATAGCAAATAGGTATACCGTAGATGATGGTTCGATTAGTTTCAGTTGATCACTGAAAAGACTATACAAAAATTCAGTGGGGTACATTCTTTGGTCAAGAATATTTATTAACATTCTGGTTGTCGCGCCTCGCGATGGTCTGTAAGAAACATATCCTAAGAAAGATTTCAATCCAAATATTTTTGATGGTTCATCCGGGGAAAGACTAATAATGTATAACTATACCATAACATGAACTCATTTATTACAAATATTACAAACATATCAATTTATTATTATAAGTGCAACATCTATTTGAATGGAAACTCAACCGTTAATGAATGAAAATTTCTGAACATTCATTTCCATTTCAATTCCCATTCTTGTTTTTGTTCATTCCTGAAGCACATTCCATAGAACAAACAGAGCCGTAATGCTCTAGACATAAATAATACTGGTCACATAATGAACATCAATACGTAGGATGCCTTTTTGTTGGCATCAGGCAAGGTTTGCAACGTTTTCGTGTGTTCATGTTTCTTGTTTGTCCGTCCATCGATTTTTGAGCTAGGGGCACAATTTCTCTGATTCTTGTCGAGATAGACATGGGAGAAAGGAGCGCTTTACCAACAGAGCTTCAATCAGTTCCCTTATTAATTATTTGAGGGGTAGCTGACGTATTCTGTAGGCATTTCTTTTCACCACATGAATAATTTTTTAAATAAATATCTGCGATACTGGGGTACAAAAAAAAATGACCAATGGCCATTGTAGTATACCTCTGGTCATTGTTAATAAACCACATTTGATCTTCCATATCACCCCCAATTTTGAGATGATTGCAGTAGGATATCATTTTCAGTTTATTTTTAACACCTGTGAGTTCATCTTCATCCATATGCAAGCTTGATATGAAAATTACGTTCTCAATGCTTTACTTGAAGGCACATATTAATATGATACAGTAATTCCTTCTTTCCTGAGCGCGAACATGTTAGAACAAGTTGGCCTGTTTTCGATTTCCTTCATTCATGTGGGCATCTGCCACCTGTTCTTCCTCGGCGTTCCTCTAGGAGAGAGAACAATAATGAAGGTTATTATGTCTTCAGATTTTATAGATTTCATTTTTCCCTTAAGGACAGAGGCATCGAACACTGGGTAGATTTCAGCGACAAACAAATCAAGTTCATCGATTTCAGAAGCTTGTCCTATAGTCACGATTTCTTACGTTCGCAGACAACGTATACCTACATCCCCAATGATATTCATCTTTACCTTCATGAACAAAAATCGACATCGATCACGAATGAAATCAAGTTTGCGGATTCGACCTCCAACAATCTGAGAAGAAGTTGCTTTTCTCCTTCAAATCAGCTTTTTGCAGGCACATCTCAAGAATGTATAATTAACTCACCGTTCCAACTTCAAACAATTTAATTTCATGAAACCGAGTCTGCTTGGCACGGAAAACTGGCGGGAAAGTAAAATAATCATTTCGCGGGCAAATGCCGAATGAGCAAAATGCAAACTATGTCGTAGTCAGAGTCGTTCATACTTCGAGTAATAGAGGGGCTCTGATCTAATCATATTCTCATCGTATGAAAAAATGTGAGATCGAATAAAGATACACAGTAAGATACACAGTAAGTGTCATTTCTGTGTTTCAAATAAACAGCATACAGTGATAGGTGGACGAAAACAGAGATTATCATAAATCGAATTTCAAACCCCAAAATGCACTTTCATAATCGATTCGGTTGTTATGACTGATCAGTGACCCTTGGTTCTGGTCGCATAGATTTCAGTCACTCCTAACCGGCATATAACCCAAGTGGTCTCCAGGGATTTATCTGAACTATGCTCAATATAGGATTGTACCGGAATAAATATTTGGTCACCTGTTAACAATACCATGATCTCACAGGAAAATCTCTGACAGGTTTGTTCCTACAAGCCGTTTGTTATTGAGACTTATTTGTCAATCGGCTACAGAATATGATTCATCCGTCACATATATTAATGATTCACAGGGTTTTCTGATGTTTTGTATCATGTCTTCTACATGGTTGATTAACAAGAATATGTACATTCAATTGATGCGAATACTGCTCGAAATGAAAATTCTCAGTGCTTTTTTCAATCATAGGTACCTTGTTGGGATCACAGCTTCCAACAAGTTTATTTTGTTATTTATTAATTATTCATTTCCAATTCAAATTATATTTGAGCCGTCTCTGAGCGCGCTCAGTTGATGTTATTGACATATTTTCATATATAGACAATTGATATCTTGGTTTGTTCACTTGCTGTCAGATCCACGTCGTTCGAGTAATTGTCGACGTTTGTATTCCTTCAATTTATTAGTAAAAATAGTGAATTTTTCGTAATCAGTAACAACTACTAGTGAGGCATTGTGCATTTTGTGTTTTTGATAAATGAGTATCCTGTTATCCTGTAAGTAGATTTTTCATTGACTATCGCATGAGAAGCAATTGCCAGAGCCCAATTCTTACCTGTGTCTTATGATTCAGTCGCTGTTAATGATATTGAATATATTGGTTAATTGAAATTGGTTCAGCGCTAAATTATTTTGAAACCCAGCAATCTAGAAGAAATCCAGTCCACAATTATCGAAGTTTTTGAGTATAATCCCCGTGTTCCAGGAAGGGCAGTTAAAACCATCCCGATCAGTCCCTTTCATCTTCAGAATCTCACGAACTCTATTTTCATCTGATTTTCTGTGAATTGCTGTGATTGTTGAAACAAAATTACATAATCACTTCATCGACCCTTTTCATTCCTTAAACTCATCTTCCACTTAAATATTTTTTCAGGTGCTTTCTTTTTTTGGTTTGCTGTTACATAGAATTCAGTTGTAAAACGGCTCATAGTTTTATAGTTTTTGAAGCTTGGAACCTGCCACAACTGTTGGTTTTCGATACTACACATTGAATCAAAATTCTTATTATTATTGTTTCATGATTTCTCTGTCGTGTTATTAAATCCGCCATTTTCGGATATGAATGCAGAAATTACTGACAAAATATTTGGTGATATGAAGTGAATATCTTCAGTAAAGACAAAGATGCAATTTTGATTCCCAAACTCTACGATATTAGTCCCAGTTACAGTACCAGGTCATATCTACTTTTAGAGATGGTACCATCTGTAGCCTCCCACAAATACTTGTGACATGATGAATGTTGTTGTTCCGGTGATATTTCAGTTGGTTATCATCGTCGTTCACGTAACATATATCGGTTAGTAATCAGAATCTCATTCACAAGCAACATTAAAATGCATCTTTGTGTTCGGCTGATAATGGCTGAACATATTCAAGGAAGAACTGCTTTTTCAATCGGAATTATTTTCCATGAATTTGAATTATATTATATTATCCTTTGTTAAACTCCAAATGATTACGCTCAGAAGGCAGAGCCTTGTGCGGGCAAGGGTTGGTTGATTTTCTTGGATGTCGAAGTGTTCTGAGTCGTCTCACTTATTTTTACAGTAGCACATATGCGCTATTTCAAGTGAGGACAATTTGAAAAATCCACAGTGCTAACGGATCAGTTGGTGTATTTGATCAAGGTTGTAATGAGAAAGCCAAATCGAGTATATAACAGCACCATAGAGTGATTTGCCATCATCGAGGTAGAAGTCACTTGCCATGAAAAATTAATATCATCCACAGATCATTCATATTGAACACAGAGATTGCTCAGATTCATGAGGTGTTTGATATGTCAAATACTTTTCAACCTCTATGTAAATGATAACTGATGAAATTTGCCGATACTTGATGATAATCCATGACAACGTGATCAAAATAATTCATTGTGTGATTTCCAAAAAAACACTACTCGTCTTCCACTATACAAGTTCATTCTTGTGTTGAAAATTTCTCAACAAAGTGGTTTTCATTTAGGTCTACGTTGATGAATGACATTTTCGAATATTGAAAATGTCACGGGTTTGACTTTTGAAGTTTAACTTTCTTAGGAGGACAACACCTGGTTAATGGAAAAGATTTTAAAACAACTTTTTTCGAGTTTTTTTTTTCAATTCACTTTTCGGTTACTTTTGAAATGGAACTGTAATATAAAGTTTCATTAAGGTCACCACGAAACTGTCAGTCACAAATGATATTTCTGAATAACGTATATCTGAAAATAATGCGAAGGCTCGATCGTATAGACGCTAGAAACGCTAGAAAATTTTCTTGAGATAACGTTAACTTTATAGAGACAGTTGAGTGCTTCGGAACGCTATAAAGAATTGACAACTTTATTGAGAGGGTCAGTGTTGGGTGACGTAAATGAAGTATCCTCATAATAACTCTAGAAATAAGCAGCAGCAGACATCTTATGCTGCGAAACAACTCCAAAACCTTCTACATTGAATCATCACAGTAATCATCATTGTTAAATCAATTCTGAATCATTACAGCTACAGTGGACGCCGTTATGCTTTATACTTGTACTTTGAACAACTGTTCTCCAATAGTTGACCCAAACCCATCCAGCCTATCGAACCCCATTCTCACTTTTCCCAAATTCACTTCTTTCCACATTTTCAATATGCTATGGAGAGTCAAACTTGGCGCAACGCTTACCCTCTCAAGGATATCGTCCTGTTCGCATGAATAAAACTATAGCCGTTGACCTATCCTGGAAGGGCTGCCTGCATAATAGAAAAATCCATCTCTATTATCCCACACGAATAAAAATAAGTGCGCAATCAAACGGAACGATCTGGCCATGCTGTCTTCGGTGAGTTCAGTACGCTGGTGGAGTTTCTATACACTGGGAAAAAGTGACTAGAGTTTTCATTCAATTGAATAGAAAATGCACACTTAGGGTAGACTAAGAGTTTGGATCATTTCTTCGTAGTTTTTTTGGTTGATATTCTGCCATAATTGAAAATCAATATTGAAATCTATACAAGAACACACTTCTGATCTACCCCAAAAAGTTTCTTGAGAGACCAATCTTTCTAAATAGAACACGTCCAAATTATTAGCAAGTTTCTGACGAACTCATATTTGACCATCAAAAATATAAAAGGACCTATCTTCCTAAGAATACTCATCTTTGTTAACGTCTGCTAAGACAGCATGATGAAGGCAGATTCCTTCTACTTTCGTTTCCTGTCATTGTTCTCCCTTGCATTTGTAATAATTTGAAACCACCCATAAGTATGCTCCAAATATAGATCTTGTGTTCCGTCTCTTGGACTTGGAGAAGTCTTGATGTTTCATGTTGATAGAGCACAAGGCCAAAACTCTCCTTCAGGAGGTCAAATGCCTCAGCATGAATCATGTTCAGAACGATACTGCTATGTGTAACAATTACTTCTAGCACTTCTAGCACCTTATGGCTTCCGGTACCATAATTTTTGTACGGAGTTTTTTGGGATTGGTTCTTCAGGACATGAGCCGTATAAGAATATTTGAATAGGAAATCCATTTTTCTACTCTATTATCATTTTATTTCGAACTCGACGCGCGTTTCGCTAACAGGGATAATATCTTCAGAAGAAAGAAACTGATACGAGAAGTTTTCTCCTTCTGATGATGCTTACCTTGTTTGCGAAACGCCCTTCGATTGCAAATAATATCAGTTTGGTGTCAGGGTAATCGATGTCTACAAAAAGATTCATCAATTTCCTAATCATAGTTGGGTGCTCAATATCCATTAGATCCTTTCCATAATACCATGTAGAGTTGATGGTCACTGATTCCTGATATTCCTCTCGGATAATATTATTTTAGCATCGCCTCCAAGAGTTCAGTTGTCCCAGTGTAGAAATCATGAGATATTCATGTGAGAGTATTGAATTGTAAAAGATTGGGGTGGGTCGAAAGTCGAACCTCTTACATATGTATTGTCTGAAATTGTATGTTTCCAGGAACAAGTTCCTTTTCGCCCGTTTTACATACAAACGTGATAACACAATTTCCATAAGAACATGCTAGGCGTTTATTTCCACGAATCTGTTTCTACTGGGTGATTACTTCATTCGATTTCTCAATGCATATTTACGAAATTTCTCGATTTTTTGTTTGCACTTTTCCTATAGATTTTGGTGAAGTTATTTCAAATATACCGGCGTTATAATCTATCAGATTCATTTTTTAGTATACATGATGCCCAACCACTGCTAGAGTTTGAGGAGAGACCTTTCTCATGTGTCCCATTCAAGGAAATCATTAAAATATTTATTTTTCTATTCAGTGCGTGAAATGATTGTTTTTTTTTTCAATGGCGTAAGTGGGCGAGATGCAAAGTGGACTGTATAATTTTGCAATTTCAGAAACAAGAGATCGTACCCTTACCTTAGTTACGGCTGCTCTTGGTCTGCAGACTGGTAGTCCTCCTTTTCAGAATGTGAACACTTCGTTCGTTTATTCTTGGAAATGCCAAACTCCACTCACAATACAATTATATCCAAAGTTTATTTTCGTATCGGATATGAAGTTCACAGCGTGAATTATTATATAAAGAGAAAATATGCGGTACACAGCAAACATCAAAGTTTCATCTACATAGCGCTCACGATAGTCGGTACTGCTATGCTGCCGTGCTAAAATCAAATGCGGTATCTACTGTTGACCTAGTATCGAGAAATCCAGCGTCAAAGTATTTTTGATATTCCTTTGTGTCGAACGATATATTTGATTAAGGAAAGATGGCTTCTGATGTAGAATGGTATTGAAAATCTATTGAACTGGAAATTTGAAAAATATATATATATGTTTTATACTGAAAAGTGAGATACGGCTTTTATTGTTACATATATTTACTGACTTCCTAAGCCATAATGCCGTATCTGCGTCATTTTAGTATTCTCTGTAGATACGGCATCCTTATTTGGCATTCAGAGAAATAATCAATAAGAAGTGTCGTAAATGAATATGTTTGCACTTCCGGGTCTGCAAAGTGTCCTTAAGTCTCTCCAAAGAGGATTTTAAAGGACCTATTCAATTCCTAAGAAGTGAAGGGAACCGTTGATCAGTTTCATAATTTCAAAGAAACTGACTAATAACAACTGGTAGTATGAATTAATCAAAGGAAATTATACATTGGCAGATTACCTGATTCATGTTATCATTTACCCGAAGATGTCAGAATTAGTGTATATAAATACCATGGAATTGAAATGACTTAATTCCTTCAGTTAAGTTGTTGCCCTCGGGCAACAATTCGCTCACTCGTTTCGATGTATGAATTTAATTGAAAACAATCATTCTTCTCATGACGCACAGATATATAGTCAATTTAAATTAAAAAACTACATTTAATACCAGAGTTTATCACAAAACATATAAAAGAATTTTTGATTTCACAAAAAAAAGAAGAGTAAAATAAAAAACTTCAACTTGAGACACCATCCTTATCATCTCTCTCGGGTAAGTTTATCCAGAAAGCCTTTCTGTTTTCTGGAAGAAGTTCTCCAAGATTCCCCAATAGCGATTCTTTTCTGGATTTAGGGAATCGACGAGGTGTCAATCGATTTGAAACACCAGTTAATAAAACCCCTGGTTTTTTCGCAGCTTTCTTAGAGAGAAAATCTAGCTTGGCAAAATCTTCGTTGTATGACATTATGTAGTATAAAACAAAATTGCCACGACTAGCTTTAATTTGAACCACATTGGAAAGATGCGGTCTGCTCACATATTTCTTCAATGTAACTTCGGATTTGAAGTCTTTCCACTGATAAAAATCTTGGCAGTTCATTTTGATGATTTCAACTTTTCCTTTTTGCGCTTGCTGCACTGCATCGGCAAAGTCATCAAAATCATAAGTTGTGCCCTGTTTTTTTAACGATAGTTCTTCTACCTGGTGGTGAAAACTGTCGGATGACATGAAAGTATGTCCTGGTTCGAAATAATTGAGAAAAATGTCAGAAGCCGATATTTCATCAGAATTGATCATTCTGACTAGGAACGTTAGCAAACACCAATTGTTCTGGCTAGAACAGTTGTCCAACTCTATAGTTATTTCCTTGGCATATCTATGTCTTTTCAAGAACGAATAAAAACAGCATATGGTTTCATCCGCGATTCTGAACCAAGTTGTACGAAACTTTCATTGTACGCTATAAGTCTTTTGATTATCCACCACATCGGATTTTGAGGGTAAACCATCATCATTGCTCCGAATGAATGTGGTACTTTTTGATGAAACCGACATCTTATGATGGATTTCCCCTCTACTAGCCAAAGATAACAAAACATCAGTTCTACTGATTGACATTGCTATCGAGACCCGAAGGAATGTATAACGTATAACACACGAATTGACAATTATGCGCCAAACTAGCAAGGTTTACCAGACAAAAAAGCGGTAACTTCAACGTACTAGAAACAAATGCGGTATATGCATATGCGCCTAGGTAGATACGGCGTTTTTGACTAGTAGACAGCAGATACCACATTATTGCTTAGAATACGTGGATATTTCATGAAGATACGACATAATGTGTATTGATTTCCTATATAACTAATACAGATACTGCATTTCTGTCTGGTGAATAGATAGATGATGATGTTGGAATACCGGTAACCGAAAAAACAAGAATTCGATTTTTTTGTAGATACCGCTTTTGATTTTAGCACGGCAGTATGGCTGCAGAATGTTTTCACGAACTCGAGGTTATCTTGCCTCGGACGGAGCGTCCTCGGCGATAATCTATCTCTTGGAACACGAAATAGCATTTATTCACGACTACTGTGTACCCAGGAACAGTGCTAGGACGGTTCAAGGACTGCTGTAGTGTCCGAAGACAAATTACTAAAGTGGGTAATGTTCACTCATCTATTGACGCAAAATTTGGTGTATCACAATGAAGTGTCTTGGGTCCTTTACTATTTCTCATTTATATAACTTGAGCATCAACAAGTTGAAACTAAACGTGTCTAAAACAAAAGCCATGATTCTGACCACAGAATATAAATATAAACATTTATGGACATGAATTCTCATTCTTTGGAAATTACGAATTTGGGTTCTGTGACCACTGAAATGTATAATAAATGACTGGAATGCTCTTAGTTCCTCTGCGCACCCTGATGAAGTGATAACTGATAACTGTAGGAGAAGAAAGGAGGCACATGAAATCTATCAGTGAAATAGTTCATTGGTTACTTGTGAGGGTGCGAGAGAGACACTCATCTGCACGTACGTGGCATTAGTTTTCCATATTATTGTTTGTAAACACGCCAGTGCAGTGACAAAAGTGTGGTTAAGTTGTGGCTTTGTTTATTATTTGTATTAATTAGTTTGTACTGTTATTTTTCGAATTATGTCGTGCTCTATAAGCAATTGTAAAAACTCGTGGAAGAACGGAAATAATTCTGAAAATATTACGTTTCACAAGTGAGTCTGTTTGCTACACAACGGGTTCAGATCTTTGAACATACCTATTTTATTCTACAGGTTTCCGAAAAATACCTATATGGAATGGCTTGACAGTATAGGTATGTTTACTCTGAGATTGCGTGGCCTGAAAACAAGAGGATTTGCTCTGTTCATTTCGAGAATGATTGTTTCATTCAATTCAATTGGAAAATATCACATACATTCATATGCATTCTTTATGATTGATTATAAAATTGTAAGAAAATGTTATATCATTATTTACCTAAATTGTAATAAAAGGAGATAATAATAGATTTATTTGAATTTCCCAGTTATTGTCGAAAATTTGTGTTTTTTAACGTCTTGCTTGGTAGATTCTGATTCCTTGTTTGTCAATGGATAAGAAATTTAAATTTGGACCAACTCAAAGAATTCAGCAAAACTATACGAAATTAATTTCTTAATAATTGAATCAATGCAAAAATTACTATGACAATGAAGCAAATACAATATCACCAAACTTTCTAGCTCTTACTGAAACATCCCAAGTTCCCCTATTCCTCTGACTCCCCTTTGGAAACAGTCGCAGACACTCCCCAATCTAACATCAGTATTTTTTATTTGCAAATCTTCTAATTTTCCAAAAAAAGGCCGAGTATAGAGTCACAAGTCTGATTCCTACTTGTTTCTGTGTCATTATTGATTTTTATATTATAATAGTAGAATGTTATTTGTCTGATTCTAAATAACATTTATGTCAATAAAACAATTTCTGTCTTGCAATCAACTTAACCCCAATTCCTCCGCCACTGCTAGGAGGCACAAAAGAAACATGGCAGCCTCCATGAGAAATCCAGTCGCGCAGCCTGACGAGCATTCC
>JAVJAQ010001216.1:0-130418 GCA_032362365.1 Zygogramma bicolorata | reverse complement strand
GATTTCTACAAGAAGTTTCAACTTTAACACCAAAGGTTTCAGTTTCATCGTTCATTTCTATCACAGTTGGCTGATACGACTGGTACAGTTATTGCACACCATCGTCGTGTATGATCTTGAACATATCATGAATTTCTGTTTCTCTCCCAGGAATTGTTTCCACATGAGAATCAGATTGAAACCTTCAGAAATCTGAAGTTGAAACGAATTCTCATCTTGGTTCTCAGAATGTTTTCTGAAAATTACAGGTTTTTTTGTCCTGCAAACTTGAGAATTCAAAATAGTTTTCATCTGAAAGTAAATCCTGCATTTTCATTAGTATCTAGAATCTTCAGAAAGTTTTTGAATTCCAGTAGCTTCAGCACTTCTTTATGTATTGAACATAGGTACACTGTAGAAACGAGAAACTAGTGAACAGAGTTTCATATTACGCGAGTCAAGTGCGTTCAGTTTGGTGTTACAGCATTTTGAGCTCTGCTAAAACGATTTCCTTTTATCCTAGAGGTCATTCATCTACTACGGATATGTATCAAGAAACAGCGAATTCTCTAAAAATTGATAAAAATGTATACCTATATTATTCTTCAAATCCGGTGAACATGAATATAACAAAACAATTCATACCATTTCTTTCACATGTACCCACTGCAAGAGTCATATAAACTTGAGCTAGATGATATATCTGACAACGACATGACACACTGGATTCTGACAATGATCATCTTCTTGAAGGAAAGTAAATGCTATCAATACATCCATTACTAGCTCTAGTGCTGTAATATTTTCCCAATACAACCCCAGTTTTACAGAGCATTTCCATCTTTTTCGTCTCCAACCTCAACCATAATTTAAAGTTTAAATGAACCGTTATTACCGCTTTATCATTTGATGTAATGATATGCACTGTGCTAACAGCATTAACAGTCGTGGTTGAGAATCATCAAACGAACCAATATTAACGTTGAGACGTAAACTTCATTACTTCATCAAAAAGTAATTACCTCTTTGACTGAGTAATTGAGGTTAGGCTTGTATTAACTCAACTTTGGAACTTGGAGTATTTTCATTGCTTTCATACACTTTGATGTTCAGAAGTTTTCTGATTTTCTTCTCGAATACAGGAATGTTCGTGTTGGATATCAGAGGACATCATAAAGTTTGTAATGGAATTTTAAAGTCGTTATTGGTAGGGCCCTCAGTAACAAGTATCAGAATAAGAAGTGAGATTTAATGAAATGAGACTGAGTTTGGGCCTCCAAGGTAAGTTTCATACTGTAGTTTCCGAGTGCGATACTTGGAAAAATAAGCTCAAATTGATCTGAATCTGTATAATATGCAATAAGCAATATTCATATGTACTTTAGTGAAATTGCCACATTAGAAATTCAATTTCGAAATGCAGATTTTCAATGACACTCATACTCCTACTAGGAAAATCATCAACATTTTTTTTGAATGCAAGGTACAAATCAAAGTAGAAAACTGGAATTTGTTGTCATATTATCGATTATTTCATGATTCTTTTTCTTTTGTACAGTAGTTTTAGAGCTTCATATCGGAATGATAATTATGAAATAACTCCATTATTCACTGATTAATACATCATATTCATAAATGATATACATGAATCAGATGAATAATCATTCATCAGTACTCACAATAAATATTTCCATCATTTACTTCATTAATCTCTCAGCCTTCGAAAACCTCAGGGCCATATGCTTTGGTACAAGCTGGGGAATATAACAAGCCTCAATTTGCAGCACGCACACCCCTTTCTCTCTAACCAAGTTGATTTGTCGAATTACTTGTAGCGAAATAAATGAGCAATAAATTTCGTCCTCAGATATTATCCTGATTCATTTATACTGGGCAATATTCTTGTGAAGATACTCGAGTCAGTTGATTCAAATTGGGAAGGTTTTATGATATTTCAATATTATCACCTCTTCGAGAAGCTTAGAAGTTTCGACTAGACCGCTGCATTCCTGCAAGAATATTTTGCAGGTTGACATACATATGTGGCACTTTTGAGCTCCATCTCTGAAATAGTTTAGCGTATCAATTGTTTGAAATTCGAAGTTATATATTCATGATCTACAATTCTTATGATACATGCAAATATATTTCGAAATATAGATCGCAAAATATTTCAAAAACACGATTTCTGCAAACTTTGACATGACGTTTTCAGGAAGCGAACGTGAGATTTCTTGAGAAATTTTGTCTGAAAAAGCATGAAGCATTTGCTCGTTCGCATATAGGAAAGTGAGAGGTTGTAATATCTTCCACTCCGAAGTAGACCTGATTTTGAAAACTTGAGTAACTTCTATGAGATTACAGAATATTTCTCATATCGTTGCTAATGCACTTATAATCTTGTTGTAAAAAAACTATGACCTTTATCAGTACAATAACAAACTCGTCGACATATCAACGGATGAACTACCAGAATAACAACTTCTCATCTTCAACCATCTGTGAAATAACTGATACCCAAAAGAGATGAATAAATGGGAACAGGCATTATTTTCTATTTCTCAAAAATTGGACGACGATGTTCTCTATATTTAGCTTCAGTCATTATTCTGATAGATCCTTTCTGTGGGGTTGGAATATTATAAACATGACATTAATTTTCCCAAAACACTATGATATGAAATAATAATAATTTATTTGCCATCTTCATCTCATACAAGAATATATATTAAAAGCAAATAATCGGATGTACAGCAAATAAAGTAGGAGAACCCATAAAAGGTAAAACCTTGTGCATGGGCAGTTTGTTCCTAGATTTATATAAATGTATCTCTAAAATATACACCTTAAATCATTAATAACAATGAAATAAAATAAACGAATACACATATTAGAGCTGTGCTTTTATACTATATTTTACATGGGTAATTGAATTATGTTGTGTCTACGTTATGAGTGGTAGGTTAGTTCAATGTATATGATAACAATTCATAAATGTGTAGTGTAGCAGTGAAATTTTCATGATTCATACCAATAGATAGTGTTGTACCTATATACACACATATACATACATAAACATACACACATATACAAACATATTGCTTATATCTTTCGTTGAAAAATTTTAAGACTTCTTGTTCCCGATACTTCGAGAAGCCATTTTTTTATTTTTTTTTATACGTATATATTGAGCATCGCTATTATTTCATTAGGGATTTCTTTACAGATCAAAGGACCGAGGTAGGTAGGGAATCTTTGATTTTTGGTTGTTTCAACTTTTGGTATTCTAGTTGTTTGGTTTCTAAGTCTAGTATTGTATTGGTGGTCAATTTGTTGGAATTCATTTTTATATTTGTGGAGGTAAGAAGCGAGGTTCAAAAAATATAGGTGATGACACGTGAGTAGCTTAGATTCCGCAAAGAGTTTTTCCGTTGGATATCTGAAGTTCTTTTTTAGAATTATTTTGAAAATAATAAAATAATGTAAGCATACATTTTTATCAAGTTTCAGAGAATGAGCTGTTTCTTTATACATATCCATAGTAGATGAATGACCTCTAGGATAAAAGGAAATCGTTTTAGCAGAGCTCAAAATGCTGTAACACCAAACTGAACGCACTTGACTCGCGTAATATGAAACTCTGTTCACTAGTTTTTCGTTTCTACAGTGTACCTATGTTCGATACATAAAGAAGTGCTGAAGCTACTGGAATTCAAAAACTTCCTGAAGATTCTAGATACTAATGAAAATGCAGGATTCACTTCCAGATGAAAACTATTTTGAATTCTCAAGTTTACAGGACAAAAAACCTGTAATTTTCAGAAAACATTTTGAGAACCAAGATGAGAATTCGTTTCAACTTCAGATTTCTGAAGGTTTCAATCTGATTCTCATGTGGAAACGATTCCTGGGAGAGAAACAGAAATTCATGAGATGTTCAAGATCATACACGACGAAGGTGTGCAATAACTGTACCAGTCGTATCAGCCAACTGTGATAGAAATGAACGATGAAACTGAAACCTTTGGTGTGGAAGTTGAAACTTCTTGTAGAAATCAATTATTCATTGTTCAGTTTTCATCAGAACTGATGAGCAGTTCTCCTCTCTTGAAGATGTTAACCTTTTTAGCGAGATGATCTCTACAAAATGGGATGGAGATGCCTACTGAAGGACGTTTGATGAAGTATCAGGAGAGTGATGCTGAAAAAATTTTTGATAGAAAAGGGATCAGTCACCGACTTTCTCAATTACACAGAAGTTAGTGAGTTCGTGAGTTGAGAAACGCCGACACGACAATCTGCCATAAATGTATCAAGTAGTTTTTTCCACAAATTCCAATAGAATATCGTTGATTATAGATGGTTGTTTCTCTCTGAAAATCGAGTTATCTGGGAAATATTTGAGAATCACAAATTTTCTATAATATGAATTGATTCAAGTTCTTTATTTCAACAAAAGGTCAAATTTGATACAGGTATGATTTTATCTTTTCTTTCATGGTGAGAGTCAGAGTTGTCAGAAAGAAACTGACAGTAAATTTTATGCTATAAAGATATATACACGTGAATCGTTACCAAACATCAATTTGTCGTATTTTGGGTTTACCTGCCACTGCGTTCAACATATAAAATCACCGAATGATATTTATAGAGTGAAATTATGTCACCGAATGAAATATACGGCTATTATGACCTTCTGCTATATGGAACTGACATTTGAAATGCATTAATTGAAATGTTTTTTATAGTGAATTTGAGAGTTTTTTAGGCATTCATTCATTGAATTATTTTTATGAGGTGTGATTTTCATTGTTGTGGGAAACAAATCCTGTATCAAAATTGATGAATTTTCGTTCATCGTACAGCATCTAGTTTCTGATGCTGAACACGAATCCGAAGTTTTAAACCTCTGCTAACCTTTAGTCGAAATTTACGGCTAAAGTTCGAAAAAGAGTATACCTCTACCTCCACCATGCTTGTGCGGTAATTCCTGGAACCGTAGCACACATTTCTTCGTTATCACCCATTTTCAAAGATCGACGACACACTGAATGACATCATTTAGTTGAAACGATTGCCTGTCGATTCATGATTGAAACTAGAGTAGACTTGATTCGATTTCACAACTAATTCGAACCGAAATTGGTTGAATTTGGCTTCGGATAATTAAATGTAGCCATAAGATCTAATCTATCAGGTTGATACAAAACATTGATTCTGTCTGTAATTTTCAGTAGGACTTTCTGCTACGTATCACCTCGCAAAATTTTCAGTATGAATTTCGTTCCCAAGGATGAAAAGGCAGCAAACTCCTTCAGAAAACTATGAAGAAAAATTTTTCATTTCGATATAGGCAACCACTGCAACCGTATACTGTCTCTTATATGTAACGATGTTGACCCAACAAAAAATAAATCGCCGGCTATTACAAAGATGGACCAAGTGCTGTTATTTATAAAACCATAAAATTAAAAAAAAATGTGCATCGGCCGGGAATCGAACCCGGGCCGCCCGCGTGGCAGGCGAGCATACTACCACTGAACCACCGATGCTCATAAACAATAATAATAAACATTAACAATAAAAATCAAGAATACCCCTTTATATATAATTATATATAATTATATATATATATATATATATATTTACCCTAGCATTTTTGTGGACAGTTGAAGATTGCAATTGAAAATGAAATATCATTGTTTTCCTGAGAAAGTCCACCAGAATCGCATCTACAGATTCAATTTCAACTCACTCACATTCCACGAACAGCAGAAAAATCGCGAAAAAATTATTTGAAGAAAGATTAAGTTATGATCATATAATCCGTCATAACCTGCACATTATAGACACATATTTCACAATTAAAGTAAGAAAGTTAAAAGTTAGCCAACTCTTACTTGTTAATTGATAGCTGATAATTTGGTTGCATGAATCATCAACAGTAAATTAGGCATTTCAACTCATCATTGATAATTGTTACTTGCTATTTGTTAATTGTTCCTTGATAATTGAAGCTGCTTGAATCCACCTTAGCTCAACTTGGAAATTCCCATGTTTCTTCTCTGTCTTTCGGCTTCAGTCCAATAGGTTCTTCTCATTAAAAATAAAATAACATAGATGAGAAGCGTTACACAAAACTCAGCTAAGTCAAAACCTCAAAGTGCATATAGGTATGCCCTTACAGCTGATCCAATCCAACTTGGCACGGTAATTGGTTCCACATCCGGTTTCTTACTAAATTGACAGTGGATTTCAAATGGCTGCTAGTTCAGCACTACGCAATATGTCATCATTTCAGTGCCAAGATGAAATGGGCAAGCTGTACCTATTCAGTATAATTTTCGTGCTTGATAGCGCGATGTAGATGCTTTCATCACCATTACCATGAGCTTTTCAGGGTTCCAATATATATATATATATATATATATATATATATATATACAAGATGAATTTTTCTGGGTTTTTTATCCGTTAGGTATTTTCTGATTTGTTCGACGTTTCGAATTCCATTTTGAATTCATTTTCAAGAACTGTGAGACGAATATCTGTCCATACCGTCCTGGTCAATCACTCCCCTTACGAAGCAACCAAGCAAGAGCTAGCAAAGACTTCAATTGTCTGTTCTACACGGAAACTGGTATTTATAATGACTCTCCTCAGTCATCATCCGACTGCGTCCGATATTAAGGCTGCATCCTGCCCATCCAGGTATTATGTAGAAATTGATGTTTTCACGGATCTTCGATATACAAGATGAATTTTTCTGGGTTTTTTATCCGTTAGGTATTTTCTGATTTGTTCGACGTTTCGAATTCCATTTTGAATTCATTTTCAAGAACTGTGAGACGAATATCTGTCCATACCGTCCTGGTCAATCACTCCCCTTACGAAGCAACCAAGCAAGAGCTAGCAAAGACTTCAATTGTCTGTTCTACACGGAAACTGGTATTTATAATGACTCTCCTCAGTCATCATCCGACTGCGTCCGATATTAAGGCTGCATCCTGCCCATCCAGGTATTATGTAGAAATTGATGTTTTCACGGATCTTCGATATACAAGATGAATTTTTCTGGGTTTTTTATCCGTTAGGTATTTTCTGATTTGTTCGACGTTTCGAATTCCATTTTGAATTCATTTTCAAGAACTGTGAGACGAATATCTGTCCATACCGTCCTGGTCAATCACTCCCCTTACGAAGCAACCAAGCAAGAGCTAGCAAAGACCGTGAAAACATCAATTTCTACATAATACCTGGATGGGCAGGATGCAGCCTTAATATCGGACGCAGTCGGATGATGACTGAGGAGAGTCATTATAAATACCAGTTTCCGTGGAGAACAGACAATTGAAGTCTTTGCTAGCTCTTGCTTGGTTGCTTCGTAAGGGGAGTGATTGACCAGGACGGTATGGACAGATATTCGTCTCACAGTTCTTGAAAATGAATTCAAAATGGAATTCGAAACGTCGAACAAATCAGAAAATACCTAACGGATAAAAAACCCAGAAAAATTCATCTTGTATATCGAAGATCCGTGAAAACATCAATTTCTACATAATACCTGGATGGGCAGGATGCAGCCTTAATATCGGACGCAGTCGGATGATGACTGAGGAGAGTCATTATAAATACCAGTTTCCGTGTAGAACAGACAATTGAAGTCTTTGCTAGCTCTTGCTTGGTTGCTTCGTAAGGGGAGTGATTGACCAGGACGGTATGGACAGATATTCGTCTCACAGTTCTTGAAAATGAATTCAAAATGGAATTCGAAACGTCGAACAAATCAGAAAATACCTAACGGATAAAAAACCCAGAAAAATTCATCTTGTATATCGAAGATCCGTGAAAACATCAATTTCTACATAATACCTGGATGGGCAGGATGCAGCCTTAATATCGGACGCAGTCGGATGATGACTGAGGAGAGTCATTATAAATACCAGTTTCCGTGTAGAACAGACAATTGAAGTCTTTGCTAGCTCTTGCTTGGTTGCTTCGTAAGGGGAGTGATTGACCAGGACGGTATGGACAGATATTCGTCTCACAGTTCTTGAAAATGAATTCAAAATGGAATTCGAAACGTCGAACAAATCAGAAAATACCTAACGGATAAAAAACCCAGAAAAATTCATCTTGTATATCGAAGATCCGTGAAAACATCAATTTCTACATAATACCTGGATGGGCAGGATGCAGCCTTAATATCGGACGCAGTCGGATGATGACTGAGGAGAGTCATTATAAATACCAGTTTCCGTGTAGAACAGACAATTGAAGTCTTTGCTAGCTCTTGCTTGGTTGCTTCGTAAGGGGAGTGATTGACCAGGACGGTATGGACAGATATTCGTCTCACAGTTCTTGAAAATGAATTCAAAATGGAATTCGAAACGTCGAACAAATCAGAAAATACCTAACGGATAAAAAACCCAGAAAAATTCATCTTGTATATCGAAGATCCGTGAAAACATCAATTTCTACATATATATATATATATATATATATATATATATATATATATATATATATATATAACCATGACAGCTCCAAAAAGCAAACTCAAGTCATTTTCAAGATTTCCTGTGTCCCGCATTTTTCTGTAAAATGAACCATTTTCGTAGTAGAGCACTGTGAAAGAGACTGGCATGCACTGACATACGCTGTTGTATACCATACACCAAGGCATGAATTCTCATTTCTTTTTATTCATGTTTTTGAGTGTCTCATACAATTCTATCTGATACTTGGTTGTGAAAATATACCTATATTATAGAGGTTTTGAAACTTAGCAGAAGTTCGTATTGCTATAAGACAATAACATAAACTGACGTTTAATAGTTGAAACAGTGACTGAAGACTCAATAAATAATACTACAATCATCATTAGAGACATAGATCTGTTGGTACTTCTCATAGCAGGCTCACCAATACTGCTTGATCAATCTACATCATTTTTTTCAAACAACTTGGACAAAACAATGGCAAATCAAAAATATACTCGAAGGATAGCCTCAACACCATCCACATTGCAAGAAAAATAGTCTGTTACTACATCGGATGTGGTACAACTTCAGCACTTTTTGGGAAAGGTAAAATCAAAATCATGAAGTTGTTTGAAAATAGACCCAACTCGAATAATTCTGTGGGGATATTCCAACGAGGAAATTGCGTTCGCAATGTCATGCCCAATGCTGGAATACATTTTCTATTAGCAATGTGCAGTGCTTCAACATCAGAACATTCGATAGATAATATAATTAAAGATACTGCAACTTTGACTAAATAAACAAGACAAAGCACAGCTGTGAAATTTCGATTATAACCACCTACTTGTTCAGCAGCTCAACAGCATATTTATCGATTGTGTTATCAAATACAAACCTGGCTAGGAAGAGAAATTGATATAGAACAGTGGGGTTGGGTGTTGAACAATAATGTACTACAGCCAATAACAACTTTATTACCAGCACCCGATGAGGTACTGAACACAATATTTTCTAATTGTACAAAAAATTATGGCGGCAGAGATGGATGCAAAAAATTGGAATAAGATGTTCAAAAGTTTGTGGTTTATTATTGTCGTAGTCAGTCTTACTCAAACGCAGAGTCAAGCAATGATGGAAATGATGAAGATGTCGATTTTGATAGAGTATAGAGGAATAAGTTCACTCGATGTTTTGTCAGCAACTAATAATGGTATAGAAACTGAGGATATAGGCAATGAATGAATGAAAAAATTATATACAAAAGGTTATTGTTTTTGTATTTTTCGGTATTGAGATGAAAAATAATTCTTGAATAAAAAATCTCCTATTACATATCCCGGATATGCCTTCGGAGAGAACCAACTATATAAAACGTGCTTTGCATTCTACCTAGAGGGCGGTGTAAACGAGTGCATCATCATAATGTAGTCGCTTTCTCAGCGCTCCACTCCGAATACAATTCATTTTAGAGAAAAATACACGAAGCTTTTTTTTGTAGACAATTTCAAGACGAACAATTGACCTATTGACCTTTGTGAGGTGGCGAGATATCTGCGAAAAACTGATTTTCGTGACCTTCTGACCTTCATTACTTTTTTAGCTGGCACGATATCAATGTCGCATCTGTGCACCTGCTTTGAATTGTTCTAGACACGATTTTTGTCGGAAGGATAACAAACCTCATTTGTAGAGTAATCGAAATAAATATCGAACTCAGCTTCTAAAAAACTCATTTATTTTCATTCATAACTTTCAAAAAATCAAGGAATGACCCAAACGAGTGGACTTTATAACATGATCTATATTCCGTGTTTGAATTCATTACAATTTCCATAATTTCTATGCTCGCCTATAACGTTAGTCATATCAATAACAAACCCATTTTACTGTTTGTGGTCTATGATGGTTGACGTAACGTATTGCATCCAGTTCAGCCAGCAATTCATTGAAAGGTATTTTTCTATTTCATGATGAAGATTTTCATTGAATGTACTTATTACTTGGATGGATGATATTTTATTTGCTTATTTTCGCACCGCATACATGAAATCATAGTTTTGATGTCCCACACATTTCTCCGATTTGTGATCACCAGTTACCAGTGTATTGGTTCACTGACAATTTTTTTTTTCGATATATCAATTCATCAGATTTTCGAAAAATTTCTGATATCCTCTGAGTTATATGCCTAGCTCAGGTTATTTAGTAGGTATATTATGGGATTTATATACAGGATGTGAGCACACTTCAAGACTGGCTATAAATCGAATTATCTTAAAAAAAATCCGCGAAAGTCTATGGTATCCTGTCTCTTGTCTATCGATTGTATCACCAGAAGTATTCGAGATACACAGTAGAAGTTTCTTCAGCCGTATCATTAGCTGACATTTTGAAAATTTCAAACTTCAAAATACCATATATGTACACACCACACGCGTTAAAATCTTACTGACTACTCCGACACTGTCGATTGCATTTGATTTTGAATGGCCAGCTTAAGGAGGCGTGTTTATTCTACCCAATAGATGCATATGTATGTGGTAATCACGCTTCGATCACGCGTTGTTTGGGCTACTCTCGTTGTTGGAAGGATATGGTATAGAGAGATTCGTGAAAATGCATTCAGAACGTAACTATTATCAGTTATCTTTTCCCTCATGTCATCCACCTCAATCTATTTTACCTATCGTACAGTTTATTTCCATGAGGTCTGTACTCCATTGTATTCATCTGCGCCATAAATTAATTGAAATCCCACGGCACACTATATTTTGTCTAAGCACGAAGGAATAAATATCAAGATACTTGGCAGTCACAGCGTCAAGTTTGTCAGGGCGAAAAAGTTCATCGATTGTCTCAGAAGAAGCGAACTACCTATGCCATTAATATTTTTTCAAACAATTGGTAACGGTTCTCCATAATGTTCGCAAGACACGAATATACGATTTACTATCACACGTATAATATTTTATTGGAAACAGTGGTGGGCATATCTGTACGACAAATCAACGAATTCTGCTATTTCGGATATTCATGAGAACCTATGTATGAATCAAACTGTCACGTCAGGAAATGAACTGGTACGAGAAAATTAAGTTTCCATAAAAGTATGGAAGTTCAGTCCTTCGAAGGAATCCAATGGAGTATCACATACAGGAATGACATCAGTAGCGTGTTTAGAATTATGTTTTGGGGGGGGCCGAAGCATAAATGAAAAATATTGCCAAAAATTGTGTTCGTGGTTCACCTCGTCAAAATAAAAAAAGAACGAAAAATCAAGCGAAACAACAGAATGACTAGTCTTTCTAATGTCTTTCATTCAATCATCTGACCCTGACCAATCTTTGAGGTTCATTCGTCTAATGATAATAACGATTTATTTCCCAAGAAACATATACATGCTTATTGTAGGGAAAATTAAACTGATGCCATACAATAAAAGTAGAATAGAATACAAAAAATGAGTAATCGAATCAGATCTTTATATGGCATTGAAAAGAAAAAAAATTATGATATCAAATGTTATTTTAAATTGTATTGTATGTGGTGGTTTACATATAATTATAAAAATATTGAATCTTAACTTATATGCTTATTCAGTATTGACACAATCGGATAAAGGTTCAATATTTTTATAATTATATGTAAACCACCACATAGTACTATGCGTTGGCATCATAAACCTTGCTAAAATAGTATCCTACGTAAGGATTCTCTCCAGATATCTTAAATATTCATACGGAATTGTCTCCAATAGTATTTCACTTTCTTCCTCATTTTAATATATCATATGTTTTATTGCTGAGAACTGTCACTCTGTACCCTTCGTTGAAGTTGAATGAATCATTAAACGTTTGTATTGTTCACCAAATGTTTCATTTATTTATTGACTAACACTCATCAGCTTGACAACAACTTATGGTTATAAAAAAAAATAGTCTTGGGTATAACATCTTCTAGTCATTATTAGGTTGCACAACTTTCCCAATAAAGTATTCTTTGACATGTATTAAAAGTTGCTGTGGCGCCCCCTCTTTATTCAACAACCATTTTGTACTGCCCAGTGATATAATTAAATTTTTTTGAAACGAACCCATAGTACCTATCGACGAAGAGCTGCCATCAGCATTGCTTTACTAATAAAAGGTTGGCTACAAATTGGCGCCCAGGCGTGGGGGCTCGAGTTTAAAATTGAATATATCGTTGTCAGTACACAAGTAATTGAGAGTGTCTAGGTCAATAAATAACTGAACATTTCTCGGAAATTTTGGGCTTGGTGGTGATGATATTTGGTGTTTTTTATCATATTTTTTGGACTGCTGCAAAATTTTCGTTTCTTGATTTGGGAGATATTTTGTTCTTGAACTGATTCATTATGGATATATCATTCAAACCCAATCATTTGCTTCAAGCTGAGACAAATTATGAATTGAGAATCAGAGGTGTAGTGTCAGACCGTAATCAAGACGATAAAAGAAAAATTCTTAGTAGACTTTTAGCTAAAGAAAAACAAACTGGTACTGGTGTTCATGCTCTAGTTGACCCTAACTATAATTTTGCTGGAGAGGAAAGTGAAATTCAAGCTACCTTAGATTCAATTAAGTTACTTATAGAAGGTTTCGAAGGGCCTACTTCTGATTCTGTTTATAAAAGAGCTACTTCTCGTTTGAATCACATCTGTATGAGAATTCAGAGAATTAAATTGGACGCTCAGGACCCAAATCATTCCACAGTTTTAAATTTCAAAAATGAAGCTTATGCTACAGCTTTGAAATTAGAAGCAGAACTAAATGAAAATGTCCAGGAAGAAGAACAGCCTCTAGTTAACTCTACCATATTTCAACCAGGTCCTAATATTACCAATGTCTCATTCCCTGCAAACAGAACTAATTTGAGTACACCTAAATCATTTCCAGTGTATAAATTGAATACTCAGTTTGATGGTGAACCAAAAAATTTGTTATCATTTATTGAAAGGGTAGAAGAATTGGCACAGGCTAGACATATTAGTAAGATTGAACTTTTTGATTCAGCCAGTGACTTATTCACTAACAAAGCTACATTTTGGTTCAGACAAATTCGTTCTCTTGTTAATGATTGGGATAGTTTAGTTACCAAGTTGAAAAAGGATTTTCTGGTATCTGATTATGATGATGAGATTTGGGACCAAATTAAAACTAGGAAGCAAGGCAGGAATGAACCTGTGGTCATTTTCATTGCATGTATGGAAACATTATTCAGTAGACTTAGCCGAGGTGCAGCGGAACCAACTAAAATAAAGTTCATAAAATTGGGTCTCCAATCAGAATATAGGAAACGTCTTGCCCTAAGTGAGATAGATAGTTTAGAAACATTGAGTAATTTATGTAAAAAGTTGGAGGAAGCTGATATTCTCAGTTTAGCTTCTGGTTCCCAAAATTTTAGATCCACACATTGTTTAATCGATCAGGATCTTGATCATTTTTCAGACACCCGACCTCATAAAGATAGAAATGTTGGAAGAAATAGTAAATCTCGACGAAAAAGTTTCCAAAATAAGAAATATTCTAATCTAAATCAGTCTACTTCTAAACAAGTTAATGTTACCAATTCTAGTTCAAGTCAAGTTTTATGTTGGCGTTGCTTACAACCAAATCATACTTTCAGAAATTGTAGGGCTACTGATGGTATAGTTAAAAGATTTTGTTTCAAGTGTGGTTGTCCTGACGTGATTTCCAAGGATTGTAAACAGTGTCAGGGAAACTAAGACAGGAGGTAAATCAGTTGGGCTCGCGTTCTCCTCCGCAATCTTATAGAGCCAAAAACAGTTATTTGTTACACCAATTTTCAAATTTCTTTGATATTGATGATTGGAATACTTGGAAATTTTATGTAAGGAATTTTTATAAATCATCACTCAATAATAATAATGTGTCACCATTATTCATTCAAAAACCTTATGATAATAGACCATATATTTCTGTGAAAATTTTCGATCAAAATGTTATCTGCTTATTAGACAGTGGTGCAAATGTCTCAGTTTGTGGTCAGAAATCCTTGAATTTTTTAAAGAGACATAATCTCAATACTAACGTGTCTGCTATGAAATATGTAACAACGGTTGATGGTACTGGACGATCAGTTGAAGGAATGGTAGATTTACCTGTTGGTGTAGATAATATTATACAGGTTGTCCCTACTGTGGTTGTCCCATCACTTCCTCATGCATTTATTTTGGGTAGTGATTTCTGTAATCAGTTTAAGATCAAAATAGATTTCAAGGATAGAAGTTGGAAGGTTCATAGTGCAGTTACAAATAATTCGGTACAAGTTGTTTCTACTACTGACCCTGTTGAAACTCAACATTTTGATTTGTCTGATCTCTCAGAACTAACTCCATGTGAAAGAACTCAAGCTCAAAAAGTGGTTGAATCATTTAATGAAGTAAGCAGTGAACTTCGTCTGGGGCGTACTGATAAAATAAAGTTAACAATTGACATAGGTGATGCCAAACCTTTTCGAGTAAAACAATATTTAATGTCTCCTTATATGTTAAAAATATTAAATGCTGAACTAGATGATATGATCAAGCTTAAAGTAGTTGAACCTTCTCGAAGCCCTTTCAATAGTCCGGTACTTTTGGTTAAAAAATCCTCAGGGGAATATAGATTTTGTTTCGATGGAAGAAAGCTGAATGAGATAACGAAACATGACAGCTATCCACTTCCGCGGATTGATAGAATTTTGAATCAGCTTAGAGATGCAAGGTATATTTCGAGCATTGACCTTAGAAAGGCGTTCTGGCAAATTCCGCTTGACGAATCATCCAAAGAAAAAACTTCTTTCACTGTTCCAGGACGTGGTTCCTTTCAATTTACAGTAACTCCATTTGGATTATCTAATAGTGCGCAGACTCAGCAGAGGCTTTGTGACGCTTATCTTGACGATATTATCATCACTTCAAAAACATTCTCTGAGCACTTGTCTCTTCTGAAGGAAGTTAAAAATATCCTTAAAGACGCAAATTTAACTATAAATCCCAAAAAATGTGAATTTTTTAAGACTTCGTTGAAGTATTTGGGCTATGTTATTGATAGGCAAGGTATTCGCACTGACCCAGATAAGGTCACGGTAATGCTTAATTATCCACGTCCTACTACCAGTACAGAAATCAAAAGATTTATTGGCATGTGCTCCTGGTACAGGAGATTTATAGCAAATTTTTCGACTTTAATGGCTCCTATTTCAGAACTTCTAAAAGGCAAAAAGAAAGGGCAACCAATCACCTGGTCTGCTGAGGCTGAAGACGCCTTCATTCGTGTTAAGAGTGCGCTTGTTTCTTCCCCTATTTTAACTTCACCCAATTTTAACGAACCGTTCATTATTCAATGTGATGCAAGCGACTATGGCATTGGTGGTGTCCTGACACAGGAATTAGATGGACATGAGAGAGTTATTGCTTACGCTTCTCGATCATTATCTCGTGCTGAGCGAAATTATACCGTGACAGAAAGAGAACTACTCAGTCTGATATTTCTTATTGATAAATTTCGTCCTTATATTGAAGGTACTGTTTTTAAAGTTTTTACAGATCATAGCAGCCTTCTGTGGATAAATAATTTGAAAGATCCTTGTGGCAGACTTGCTAGATGGGCTGTCAAACTGCGACAACACACCTTCGAAATAATACATCGTAAGGGTTCATCTAATGTGGTTCCCGATTACCTCTCACGTATTCCTCCTGTAGATTCTCCTAATGATGTTCCTGAAGTAAATTTAGTTGATATAGCACCTGATAAACTGGATGCTTGGTATATTTCACTCAGAAACAAGGTTTTAACTGATCCTGATTCCTTTCCCCAATGGAAGGTTATAGATAATCTCTTATATAAATATATTCCATCTAAGATCCCATTTGAATCTAATGTAAAGGAGTGGAAGGCACTAGTTCCAAAAGTACAACGTTCTGAAGTAATACGAGATTCCCATGACCCACCAACTTGTTCACATTTCGGTATCTATAAAACTCTCGCTCGAATTCAACAAAATTACTATTGGCCAAAGATGTTATACGATGTAAAAAGGTTTGTTCGTTCTTGTAAAATTTGTCAATCACAGAAATTTTCTAACATTCCACGTATGGGTTTGATGGGCTGTGAAAAGCAAGTCAAATTTCCGTTTCAAATTTTAGCAGTTGATCTTATGGGACCTTTTCCCAGATCTCCCCGCGGTTTCACTTATTTACTGGTAGTTGCGGACTGGTTTTCAAAATACACCCTGTTGTGTCCACTTCGTGATGCTAAAGCTCCCAGCATAGTTAAATTTATTGAAAATCAAGTATTTTTAGTGTATGGAACCCCCCAAATTATTATAACAGATAATGCCACTTATTTTGCAGGACGATTATTTAAATCACTCACTGATTCATATAACGTTAAAATTTGGTTTACGCCACGGTATGCACCCCAGTGTAATTTTGTGGAACGAAATAATAAAACCATAGGTCAAGCAATTCGTAGTTACATCGATGAACATAAAGAATGGGATAAGGAATTATCGAAAATTCAGTTTGCTATAAATACTTCTATCCATGAAGTTCATAACTATGCTCCGGCATTCTTAGTTTTTGCCCGAAATATACCTTCGTCTGGAAAATATTATGGTAACCTTACAAGTACAAAGGATATAGAATTGCAACCCCACCGTACTGATTATGTAGAAAAAATTTCTGGTTTAGATACCGTTTTTGCTGAAGTTAAAGAAAAGCTACATAAGGCTTATCAGAGAAGTGCACATGCTTACAATTTGAGAAAAAGAGATTTTTCATTTGCAGTTGGCGATAGGGTTTGGCGTAGAAATAAAGTTTTGTCAGAAGCTGCAGCCAAATTTAGTACCAAATTAGCACCCAAATATATTTTATGCATTGTCCGAAAAAAGGTTTCACGGTTGGTTTATTCCCTAGAGTTTGAGAATGGTGCTCCAGCAGGTGACTGGCACATTAAGGATCTAAAACCTTATTTTGGGTCTAACTCAGACATTTCTGTCGAGTAATATTTTTGAATTTTATTGTATTTGATATTTGAAGAGTTGTTCGAGTACAACATTTTTTTGTTTTCTTTGGGGCTCCTTTTTGATAAATTCTTGTTGAAAGAGTTTCTTTTGTCTGAAATTCAATTCAGTATGTTTAGGTTAATATTTATATAAATTTATTATTGGAAATTTTGGATTGACTTAACCGAATGAGACATGGCCCGATCATGAGTTTTTTTCTATTGTGACTTTTTCCCGATTTCGACTCTTCCCAATAGAGACCTTCCTAATAAGGATGTTAAGTACGCATAGTTACTGTTCCAAAAAATATTCTCCAATTGATATTTTAAATTTTCGTTTCTATTAGTTACTAGTTTTTTCGTGGTAGGGGTAAAACTACGATCCAGTGCTGGATCAACACTAATTTTTTTGGGAGAGAGGTGATGTAGCATGTAAATTTTCGCTACTGTAATTTTTTAGTTTTTTTGGCAGAGTTTTAGGACAATATTAGATCCACTCGGTATGTGATCTTCCTTTAGGGATTTTTTCTATAAACAGTCACTTATAGTATATTACACAACATACCTTTCAGTGTGCTTGGTTGTATAACCTCTTTTATTAAAACCTTATCAACATTTCCATTCACAAAACAAATTCACAAATTGAATCAGGTTCTGATTATTTCACTGCAGAAGAGTGAAAATACTGTGATGCATTTTCAATGCCAGAGTAATAATTCCTACATCTGTTTTCAACTTGTTTTTGTAGTCATGGTCCTTCTGATTGATATAGTGTTATAGCTTGAATTCCTGTTACTGTAGCTCTTTACAAGAGCAATCTAAAAATGAAGAAGGTAAATAAAATTACCAAAAACAATGTTTTACCCACCTTAGAATTCGAAGTTTCTCAACTAAGCTTTAGTTAGGTGCCTATATTGTGGTCTGGTTATAGAGAAGTTATAATGAGGAGTGATTTCTAATTATTGCCCTTTGTTTTTATTTTTGAAATTAATGGGGTTATAAACTTGATGTTTTGGTTATTTTTGGATCTTTCAAAAAATTGTCAATTGTCTGATTTTCACGTCCTGTCAAGTGTCAGTTGTTAACTTTAATTTTTCGAGGTCTCAGTGTAGCCAACATAGAATTTGTGGTTTCTGACCAGAATAAGAATCAATTAAGCTGTTCCTATTGGTCAATTCCGCGTGAAACAGAAAAATACTGAAACGCCTAAAGGTTGGTACGAGATTTTTCAAAGAGCAAGGTAGGATTTGGTTTCCGATTTCCGGAGTGAATTCAGTGGTACAAGGAGAACGAACAGGTCTCAAGTCGACAGGTGTTCCTGGTTTTGTTCGGCTGATGAATCCTGGATTTTTTAAGTGATCCTAGTGAATTTTCTTGTTCCACTCAATTCATCCCAAGGTATGATGCCCTGGCTTTCGATGATGGCCTATCGTTTCTGTTTTTTGAGAGTTTTGGTGCCACACCAAAGGATTTCTTTGGATAAAACCCTTCACTGAAGGTGAGTTTTTTTCATCTTTTCTTTTCACGTTGACGACAAATAGGGCAGTTATCCATCTAGAAACGTTTATAGGGTTGTACCCAGAGGAATTTCTTCCTAGAACCTGCAGCGGTTTTGGTATTGTCAGAGGATTTTCTTCCTGGAACCTGCAGTGGTTTTGGTATTGTCAGAGGATTTTCTTCCTGGAACCTGTTGCGGTTTTGGTATTTGTCAGAGGAATTTCTTCCTGGAACCTGTTGCGGTTTTGGTATTGTCAGAGGAATTTCTTCCTGGAACCTGTGGCGGTTTTAGAGTTGTCTGGTTACCACTCAGACTTTGGCACGAAGAATGTCATCGCCCCGTCAGGGCCCAACCTTCCCCAAGAAGAAGATGTTCCTAGTTTGGAGTATTCGTCCCACTAATCTGGTGAATGCTGTCTGATTGGACGAACCCTTCAACAATGGGGGCATTAGACTTCATCCCATCATCATCATTCCACTTCCGGAGGGCCCAGCTCTGAGCAGCATCCCATCTTTATATTGAAAGGAGGAAACAGGTTTCACATTTTAGTATCCTACTGTTTGAATTTTAAATTATATGCTTATTCAAGTTCGATATAACCAGTTAAACAATGTTTAACATATTAGTATCCAATCATACTGTTCAAATTTTAACTTATATGCTTATTCAGTATCGTTATAATCAGTTAAACAGTGTTTAACATATGAGTATCCAATCATACTGTTTGAATCTTAACTTATATGCTTATTCAGTATTGACACAATCGGATAAAGGTTCAATATTTTTATAATTATATGTAAACCACCTCATAGTACTATGCGTTGGCATCATAAACCTTGCTAAAATAGTATCCTACGTAAGGATTCTCTCCAGATATCTTAAATATTCATACGGAATTGTCTCCAATAGTATTTCACTTTCTTCCTCATTTTAATATATCATATGTTTTATTGCTGAGAACTGTCACTCTGTACCCTTCGTTGAAGTTGAATGAATCATTAAACGTTTGTATTGTTCACCAAATGTTTCATTTATTTATTGACTAACACTCATCAGCTTGACAACAACTTATGGTTATAAAAAAAATAGTCTTGGGTATAACATCTTCTAGTCATTATTAGGTTGCACAACTTTCCCAATAAAGTATTTTTTTGACATGTATTAAAAGTTGCTGTGGCGCCCCCTCTTTATTCAACAACCATTTTGTACTGCCCAGTGATATAATTAAATTTTTTTGAAACGAACCCATAGTGCCTATCGACGAAGAGCTGCCGTCAGCATTGCTTTACTAATAAAAGGTTGGCTACAAATTGGTGAAACTTCCAATACAAATGCTGCACTAACCAGTTATTATGCCCTGTTTCACTCACATCTAATATATGGAGTACAATGCTGGAGCAACGCTGCTTCAGTGCACATTTCAAAAATTTTTACATTGCAGAAATTTGCTGTCAGAGGTATCCTTAGAGTCGCATGGAACACAAGTTGTAGAACGCTATTCTCCGCACTAAAAGTAATGACAATATATTCAGTAATCATCTACCAAAAACTGCTACATATTAAAACACATCTAGACACCTACACTACACAAAAAGACCTACACAACTATAATACGAGAAATAGGCAAAACTTGACCCTCCCCCAAAAGGAGATTGAAGAGAACGTACAACATAGACATACAGCTATATAATATGCTGCCTGTACAGTTTCGAAAACTACCGAATGCACTTTTCAAACGCAGACTGCGTAATATCCTTTCTGAAAACACTATCTACAGCATTACAGAATACGAAACGCTCATTAGGGAAAAGGGAGACGTTTTCAGCATTTATCCATGAATTTTATTACGAATTTCAATAAATATATTTTAAATTAATGTTTTAAATCAATGACGCTAAAAGATTCACTCCTAAATTTTTTTAATGTGTTATGTATATGTTTTAGTATTCTTAGGATCTATATAAAACCAACTTCAATGCAACGATATAAAGAAATCTCTATGTACTGTTGTAAATTGTAATCTTAGGTTAAGCATTGACTATTCCTATACAATTGTTATTGTCACAAGAGGAAATGAACATTATTATTATTATTATCATAGTTTTATTCTGTTGTGGTAAACAGATTTCTGTCCTATATTTGTTTTAATTTTCATCAATGCCAAATTTTCTGAAAACCTTGTTGAGTGATTGTGTTGATCACAATTCATTTTGAACATCAAATTTGAATGCTTGAATTTATTTTTGACCAGGTGAATAAATGTGCAAATTTTGAACGTGTATAATGAAGGAATGTCTAAAAGTTCTCTTTGTTTGTATAAATTAGCTGCAGGTTCTTTTCGATCAAGTTTGTATATACACTTTATAATTTTATTCTGTAATGTTTTCAATGGTTTCATTACGGTTTTTGGAGCTGCCCCCCAAATCGAAATCACGTATTTAATTTTGGAATATACTAAAGAATAATAAATCGATTCCAGACATAATAAAGGTAACATATTTCGAATTTAAAAAATTATACCAATAATTGGAGAAATTTGTTTTCTTAATAATTCAATATGTTTGTTCCAACCTAAATGTTCATCAATTGAAATTCTTGAAAATTTCACTACAGGAGAATACATAATATTTTCATTATGGGATCTTTCGAATGGATGGAGGTGGATTATCTTGAGATAAACATATACGAGGATTTCTCGATATTCAATGTTAGCTTAAAGTTTTGATTTCTAGAAAATTGTTTCCGGTGTATACTATTGTAGTACCATCAGCAAACATTTTGATTTTACCATTCAACTTCAAATTAGACAGGGAATTTATATATATGAGGAAAAGCAATGTACCTAGAACAGATCCCTGAGGCACACCGCATACAACTGTTTCTAGTGAACTATTTTTGCAGCAAATCTATATATTACATTTTCGATATCAATATCAACTTCTTCATGAATGTTGAGTAAAGTTAAACCATTCAAACGCTCTTCTGCCATGGTTGACCTCAAATGGGTTTTCAGACGCTTAATAGTTGAAAAGCTTCTTTCCGCTGTTGCCGTTGATACTGGTAGAGTCGCAAATATCTGTATAAAATCTTTATTGTGGGAAACAAACTCAAAAAACAAAGTGCTTTTACACGATTCGTGGTTTTACCGATTACAAACGAACATGTTGAGATGAAAATACGACCAATAATATGCTTTTCCACTGGTCATGTATCCGCCGCAAATATGACTAAAGGTCCCAACCAACGGGTTTCTCATCAAATTATATATTCATACGTACATATACATACGTGTACTAAGAAAAAATGATCATATATCAAATGATTATCAGTAGATTTCATTAAGCATCAAATCAGAGAGGATGGACGGAGATTTTCGTTTTTTTCTTTCGAGCGACACGAGTTGCTTTGGGGGGGGGGGGGGGGGCGGCCCCCCCCCCCTTAGACACGCCACTGAATGACATTGATTAAAATGCCGTGTTGGTTGAAAGAGTAAATTCTCAATCAAGTGTTCAAAAAAACTCATTAAAGATGATCTTGAAGTATCTCGCATCCTTGAAAGTTTCAAAAGCACTTATATTCTGGAAAAACGGAAAAGTCAAATTTTTGATCACTTATTTTAGCATATGTCGATAAAACGCTTCTGTTAACAAGATGAATGTGCGAAAACGAATACCAATATTGTATAACGTGTTATTGAAAAAAGTGATGCTTTGTGTGTGAGGCAAGCATGGAGATAACGGACGATCTGCATACCGGGTGAAAACAAAATAATTGTACACAACGTCATTCTTTCATTTGTTCAGCTTGCTCTAACTTTCAAGGTGCATGGATGCCTTCTTTTTCATTAATTTCTACTTGATAATTGTTCATTGTTACTCGTTAGTGGAATCTGCATGAATCCACCTTCGAGAACTTGGCTGAATGCCCTTCCTTATTATCTATGTTTCTCAGTTGATAAATGAAGCTATTCATGAGTTAAGTTAGCTTGCTTCTTTGAAAATTTCAAATGAATCAGTTTGAATGGTATATTTATATATATATATATATATATATAAAGGGGTATTCTTGTTTTTTTTTGTTATATAAAATGTTCATTATTAAATTTTATAAGCATCGGTGGTTCAGTGGTAGAATGCTCGCCTGCCACGCGGGCGGCCCGGTTTCGATTCCCGGCCGATGCACACTTTTTTTTTTTAAGGTTTTATAAATAACAGCACTTGATCCATCTTTGTAATAGCCGGCGATTTACTTCTTGTTGGGTCAACATCGTTACATATAAGAGACAGTATACGGTTGCAGTGGTTGCCTATATCGAAATGAAAAATTTTTCTTCATAGTTTTCTGAAGGAGTTTGCTGCCTTTTCATCCTTGGAACGAAATTCATACTGAAAATTTTGCGAAGTGATACGTAGCAGAAAGTCCTACTGAAAATTACAGACATAATCAGTGTTTTGTATCAACCTGATAGATTAGATCTTATGGCTACATTTAATTATCCGAAGCCAAATTCAACCAATTTGGTTCGAATTAGTTGTGAAATCGAATTAAGTCTACTCTACTTTCAATCATGAATCGACAGGCAATCGTTTCAACTAAATGATGTCATTCAGTGTGTCGTCGATCTTTGAAAATGGGTGATAACGAAGAAATGTGTGCTACAGTTCCAGGAATTACCGCACAAGCATGGTGGAGGTAGAAAAAGTACAGTAGGCGTCTCATGCTCACAATATTTCGCTCGTGCGTAATAGGCTACTTATACTCCTCGTTTATCAATATACTATTATTACGACTGGTAGTCAGTCTCGTGTGTAATTTAGTATTTCCTCAGTCTTTCGATTCGGGTGTTTTTCTACAAGTGGGATGTTTTTCTGCGCTCGTTCTGTGACTTGCTCCAGTCGAGTTCGTGACAGGTATTCCGACCCGCTAAATCTTAGCACTGCAGTTCAAGTCCCTGAACAAGTCGGCGTTTATCACGTACCAGGGCCCGTCCTATACCAAACGTAGACATTGATTTTCTACAGTACGCATCTTTCTCTTGTGTGTTTTGAATGTCTGGCCCCAGTCAAAGGATCATGACGGTTAGTATGATCACATTTATCATAGCGAGTTTCAGTTTGAGCTCTAGCTAACCCTTATTCTCTATCATAGGTCGGATTTCCATGAATTATGGTGAGTCACCATAGAAAATAATTCAACCTCTTCGGGACACCTTTCGTCAAACAACATGCAGCTCAGGCACAGAGTTGCATCATGATGAAGAAGATGGAATCCCAATTATATGGTTTTACCGAAAGTTAACCATAAAGCCTTTGACAAACAAATCTACACCTGAGCACGTTGTTTAGAGTCAATCAGACATAAAATTGCTCTGACAAAGTCCACACAGTATGAATGTTAACCGTCACGACAAGCAGCATTCTATTTCAGGCATATTATCCAATTACAGTAAGTTAGCCACGAAACCTTTGACAAGTCATCATAACGTTGCTATAGATCAATCAGGAACGAAAGCGATTCGACGAAGTGAGCAAAGTACGAAGAAAATCAATGGACACGAATAAACACACAGTACGTGGGAGCTAATAATCACAACACAAAGCCTTTTTGTATAATTAACCCCAAACCAAGCACATTAGGTCCCAGAGAAACTAGTTTTCAAACATACTCAACTCAAGCAGTTGATACCTCATCTGACCAGTAACAAAACCTGTCATGACAAAAAACATTCAGCTCCAAATATATCTATCTATAGTAAATTGCCCTCTAACAAACTAATTTTCACCTGAGCATGTTGTTCCGAGTCATTTGGGCCAAAAATGGAATTGACAAAAGTCTACATACCTAGTGCAACATAGGCTAACCCTTCTTGACAAACGACTTCAAACCCTAGTTTATTATCCATTAGGCACAAGAGATTGTACTGTATTTTCATGACCCAACCTTTGAGAGTTTGGCCCTATTGTTGTATTCTTATCGGGAACAACACGAATGTCACAGCGCCACCTGACGTTAGCAATGGGGAAGAATTCCGATCGATGATGGCACTAGTGTGTTCAACAAATGACGTTATTGAACGGTAAACAGCAGATTTTTGAAGAAAAATTGACCAATCGCAGGCTCTGTTTTACCGTTTGGATTGAGTTCAAATTTATCCGATAGGAGTCGCATCAGGATGATAAACTTCTCTATATCCTACAAAGTCAAGTATCTCGATGCTAGGACTTACGGTCGGTAATCTCTCATGGGAAAACCATGTGAGATCGATCGCTATAATTTCTATTTTTTTGTAAAATACTTCTCATCAGTTTCTAATGATCTACAAAGCTCAGATACGACTTGTCTTGGAATATAGTTCTCATTTGTGGAGTTCGGCACCAAAACATTCATTGAGGCTTCTCGATTCTATTCAGAGAAAGGCAATTCGTCTTGTTGGTGAATCTTCGCTCACAGACTCGCTCACGTCATTGGAACATCGTAGAAGGGTCGGAGACTTGTCTCTCTTCTATAGATATTTTCACGGTCGGTGCTTTTCTAAATTGCTATCAATCGTTCCATCCTTGGCAATATCTACAAGGATGACTCCACGAGTACAGAATTCTCACCCCTTTGTTGTGAACCTAAAGACCTGTCGAAACTCTCTTTTTAATGGAACAGCTGACCTTTGGAACTTCTTGCCGAGAGAGGTTTTTCCTGAAGCTTACAAACTTCAGAAATTCAAAGTGAATGTTAATTTGTATCTCGTGTTCCTGGATTCAGGCGGTGTTCTCTGAACATCACAGGGCTTTCCCTTCGTGTGAATCTGCATATAAAAAAATCCTACTGATACTTTTGGCAATATCTAGCGACGCAGTTCCCGAAAAGTGACCCTGTATATTCATTCGCCCACTCTGCGAACGAATTCATGTTCTATGCTCTTTTTTCCAAATCTCTTTCTTTCAGATATGCAACCTTCACACTCTAGATGTAGGTACTCTCTGAATGGCAGAATTTCTTAGATTATATCTCAAGGAATATCCCGGCTGTGCGTATAAATAACATCGAGTTCTCCTTTGAAGTTCATCACTTTCTCCACGGATAATCCCGACGTTTCTTTCACTTCCTTTATGCTTCCCACGCAGTCAAAAGAGTCGTTAGCAATCTGACAACGAGCTAGGCAGAGCAAGAAGAGTAAATTAACCAGGAGGCTTTGCGGGATTTGATACTTGAAGCGAATAAGAAAAAGGGAGAGCGATTTGCAAGACGGCCATAACTTTTTTACTTTCCGGATCACCTCATTTTACGATAAAATAGGCAGTATAAAAGGTACCTCGAACATACTCTGAGTATTAGAAAGCCCTCCGGTTGTACGTGATGCCATCGAGTGTCTTACTTTCGAGTGGGTTCTTTCGTTTATCTAAATGGAACTTCATTTGAACACTCACGAGGCTCTGCTTCGAAGTGGTGGATTAAAGTCTTTATTCCGAGTCGGGAAAAATATCACCAATGATTGATTGAAACAAATTTCCATATATCATATCTGATATTTTTCTCTTTATCAGCATCTCGAGTAGGATAGGCTATGTTCGCTTATGCAGCGACTGCACGTCAGTTTCATAGGGTCCTTGAATTCACTGCAAACTGTTATTTTCGGAGTGGAAAATGATAAAATTGCCAGCAAAGGCGGTACACCAAAAAAGACTTGAAAATAAATTCGATATCACTGAGGAAGGGGACCAATTTGTATTATTTTTTTATTATTTATACTCTGCCTTTATTAAGCACTTTTTCGAGTGGGCCCAGGCAGAGCTTTGTGAGGGCAACTACGCTGATATATGAGTAGCTTAGAAAATTATATATCTTTTTGAAAACTTACCGACTAGATGCATGCAAGTTCCCAAGAAATGCCTCGATCAACATTATTTACTGAGCCGATATTGTATTGACTCTTGGGGACGATCTGTTACAGTACATTATAATATTGTTACGATTTATCCTTGGGTTCGATGATTAAAACACCAAACAACACTAAACTTCCTTTATTACAACTTTCTATCACAACACAATACAATACAATCACTTAAACTGCTCCGCTAACTATCCAACGCTCTGTACTAAACACTCTCCCGTTTATATAGGCGCTCATACAGTGGAGAATCATCCAGACAAATCCCGACAATCAAATATTCCGGGTGAGCCACGATCACGCAGGTACAATCTTTCCTCGAACTGTCGCACCAATTTGCATCCATAGGCGGCAGGGCCGGCGCCAATTATTCCCTTCAAAAATCTGTGAAAGCAGGCTGTGTCATAGATTATCTGTATTGAGGAAAATAATCGCTATAAAACAACGTGAGACTAGACAGTTTGGGAGCATGTCGTTGCACCCACATTTCGTAACACCCACAGTCTCTCTGCATACCCGAATGATTCAACTTTTGCAAAATTCATCCTTCTTGTTGATAGGCCTATAATGAATTTTGCTACAGGCATTATTCGGGTATGTTCGGAGACTGTGGGTGTTACAAAATTTGGATAGAACGCAACGCACCCGATAGTTTCAACCTCAAATTATTTGCTGCGATGGTAATAAATTTTAAGAAAAATAATTTTTGTAATAGATTCTTCACCAAATATATTCACGAGCTTAGTTTTGACGCATAATTTGGCAGTTTCGTTTACGTATGCAATGGAATATTATTCTCTAGAGGAAAAACACCGAAGCAATTGTCTGATGAATTATTCAATGCAGCCTTCTGAGTTATCCAACGATTCGTCTATAGTTTCGTCGACTTTTTTCAGGATTTTAATTCTCTGGTCAAGTAATCGATACTGCTCTCTGATCAATACTCAATGTTTCAGCCAGCACGTGGCAACAGATGTTGAATGATTTATGATGTACCCATGAAGAATACCTTCACGCCTGTACGCCGGATTGGCATCAATAGTTCAGATCACATGATGAATTTGAACGAATTAGGGACTCTGCGATCATCAAAGAAAAAGTAACATGGCGCAAGAGGCGACTGCTTGTTCATGTAGCTATAAAAAACAGTAATCGATGCTGGCATTCAAAGGTAAAACAAGTTGTAAAATGTGGTAACTGTGTGAGTGTATATCACCCAAGCTGTGTCAAGCAAAAAATGTGAGGGGATCCGATGATATACCCGTTTTTATCCTTTTAAAAATGTTTCATGTTATCATAGAGATATGTAGAAAGTGGAGTAATGCAAATTTCGAAAACAAATAATTTAGAAATGAATATGGGAGTTCCTCAAGGCTCTGTGTCCTGCCCTATTCATTCTTCACAATAACCTGAATAATCAATGTGAAGATACAGTGAAACAATTAATATATTGGCAAAGTCGGCCTCTACTTCAATACATTTAAAACCGACATCATACGATTCAACTCGGCTCAGAGGGAACTTGAGGAAGTGCATATCACCATGAACAATACTGATTGAGCCGTTGAGAGATCAACAGTCTGTGAATATCTGGTGCAGGAGGTGAAAACTCTGAGGCAAAACGCCATCTGCTGGACAACAGCGGGGACATGTTACGGCAAAGCCGTTTCAAATGAACCGCCGCGTACGAGAATCGTCTTCGGTCTACTTGCAAAGAAAGCTGCAACCCTGCACAGTTCACTCTCCAAAGTTTGGATCTTTGCTGTTAAACTTTTAAAACTTTTTGTAAATATTCTCCTAACCTTGTAAGCGAAAGACGCGTTGAAACTGCATTACCCTGACGTTTCATCCATTACCAGTTCATTGATAAGTAGTGTTCGAAAGACAAATTTCATGAGGGGGAGGTTGGTCTTCAAGCAAATAGGTAACGAGAGATATCTCGAAAAGAAACAATAATTCGTTGAAAACAATCTATGTAGTATTGGTAGGAATAGAATCAATGAACCCGATGTTTCAATTGATTAAATCAATTATTGTAATAGCTACTAAAGTTATATTTCTCGTCTTATTGAAGATTGAACTATTTCACATAATGGATACTTTTGATGGTGTCTCTCCAAGACATAAAGCATTGCTATCCGATCCTAATCTGAATTCAACATAAACTATCAATATACAGAATCTTATCTACGATGGAAATTGCAACTTTTCATGGATCATATGAGCAGTGCTTGGAATTTTATAACATATTTTATAATCTCATTCAAACTAATTTGAAGCTTTCCGACATTGAATGTTTTCATTATTGAAAAAATTAAATTCAAGGTATTGCAGCCAACGTCATGAGCTCATTAGAAAATTCTGAAAAAAATTGCAGTGAGGCTTTTACTCTACCCAAGGAACGTAATAAAAACAAAAGGCTCATTTCATTGAGTCACATTGATTCATTTTTCGTTTTTTTCCCAATAATGAAGAGTCTGCTTCACAACTCAGAAAATTATTATATATAGTCAAAAATGATTTGGGGGCTTTGAAGAATACAGGACAAGGAGTCGATTGAAGGGGATTGGTAAAAAGAGTGTTCAAGCAATAGTTCTCTAGGAATGAAAAACTTCTTGGATTTTTCGAAACCAGAGGTCGACATAATTGTGAATTCAATTAATTTGGAATTAACTGAATTAAAAGTTTCGATTGACAGATTGAAAGTCACAATTGCCAGATTGAATCTGTCATTGACACAATCTGTCGATTGACAGATAAAAAGTCGCAATGGGGAAGATGACCCAAAGCTTTTAGTAGGTGGCAGCACGACTGCATGTGCCTAACGAGTGATTTTGCAGGTTATGTTTTATTTTTATTTCAATGAATATTTTCGAAAGAAACTTAAGAATCATAAGGAGGTTTTCTCCAACCGATAGATATGGATGTTTGTCTGTACCAGAACTGAAAAGTTTGTTGAGGGAACGTGGTGGATCCCTCAAAGGAATAAAAAAAGATCTGAGTGAAAGGTAAAAAATTCAAACTGATTACAGAGGTGTTTAGTTAAAAATCATCATAATAACCATCTACTAGCCCTGCTTCGTTCTTTTGTAAGTGACTGGAGCATAATCTAGAATGTTCAGAAGCCTTAAAGCTCTTTCTTTTCAGGGCTACTCCCCATTGCTTTTTCAGTTTTGTTTCTTTTGGAAATAAATGCGTACCTACATTTTTACATCCGAATGCACTACATAAGACCATTTTATGTCGATTCCAAATCTTTATATTCTTAATTATTGCAGAGAAGGGACGTTTAATGTTTTGAATTGTTGTCATTTGACTTGAGAGGCTGTCAAAGGTACATGCAGTGGTGGCGCTCCTAGTGGTAGAGTTTTGCAGCCGTCATCCCATTGCCAGATTGAATCTGCCAATTGACAGATCGAAAGTCACAATTGCCAGATTGAATCTGTCAATTGACAGCCTACTACTACTTTTCTTAGGGTTTGAAGGCCGTCGTTCTTTGGAATCTCTTCCTGACTTTCCAAAGGACGACGGCCTTCTAATCCGAAGAAAAGTAGTAATACTCAAAACCTCGGCCGCGAAAGCGTTAAGCATTTTGTCAATTGACAGATTAAAAGTCACAATTGCGAGATTTTTTACTTTTGCAATGACACTGATACGCCGTCGTACAGCAAAACCGTCCAGGTGTTGTGCTAAAATGAATGTTTTTTACGGACGTTGGAATATAGAAAATGAGTTTCTTCTATCAGTTTACAAAGCTGTGAAAATCTATTCGTTCACTACACGCGGGTCGTGGGCGCAAGTAAATTTTTAGAGGTTGCTACACTGTGTAAATCTCCCTTTCTCATCAACCAAAATGGAATCCCTAATTATTTTTCCACAACGTAACACTTCATCGACGGAAGTGCTAATATCTTCTACGCCCAAGCCATTACAATGATGGAAAGTCGAGTCCTATAACGAAAGCTCTATGTCATTCGCGTTTCACGCAAACCCCTATTAGTGATTTTGTACCTATTAAATGAATGAGAAACGAACGAATTTCTATGCAAATGGCGGGCATATCGCGGCATGACACTAGTATTCGAGACCCCTGCTAAAAGTTCTTGTTATCGCTAGGGAATACGAAGATTAATCAAGAAGTTGTGTGGAAGAATGACATGCAAGACATTTTTTCCAGCTATCATTTACGGAATTATAAAAAACCGATTTGTCAACCATTTGATTCGTTGGCATTTCCGTTGAGAAGAATTATAATATATACGATTATCTAATTTCTTCTGGAAGTAGGTGATAACAACTACTTTCCAAGAATGCAATGCTTATAGACCGAAAAAAGTGAGCAGTGGAAAGCAGGTTCGCAAATCATTTTTTATCCAGAAATGTATGCAAATACGAGGCATTTTTTCGTCGCTATTCTATAACAGCCCAGAAAGTATTGTAGTTCTAAACTCTGATATATGAAAAGAATATATATTTCCACAAAGTACTACAAATTTGATTATTTTTGTTTCTATAACTTTGAAAAACACAAGGCGAATTCAGGTGGAGAGAATGGGTAATAACGCGATCAGCCTTTGATGAAAAAATTCTTTTTCCTCAATCGCTAGGAAATTTTGACATTACGGACAACATTTGAAAAGAAGGAGTCAAGATTTCCCATTCACTTCCTTACTGTAAGGAAATGATATTTTATTATTGTTGTTAGTGTTCTACATAAATGACCGAAAATAGATTCCACAGTGAACCAAGTAATTTTGATTCCAAGGCAGCATTAATTTGTGGATAAAATTATTAACGATTTTTTCAAAATCAATTATTATCTGTCAAATTTTAAACGGTTTGCGGAAAAGTAGTATGTATACCTCGTAGGAAAAACCACATTTCAGAGCGAGCCTTAGCAATCTTCACAATCGTCCAGGAATGTTAGACTATTCCTTCCTGGTTTGAGGTAGTTGACCACGAATCCGGGGCCCATTTGTGTGTGGGGCTGGTCCCTACCCCTCTAAAGCCCCCCCCCCCCAATTACAAAAACTATTGAAAAATGATAAATTATTTATTGTGCTTCATAAATCGTTTTGCAGGGGTTTTCGAGGTAGCTGATCACGAATCCGAATATAATAAAATTCAATTTTCTATCATGAAAAATGTTCATGAGAAAAATTTATGCTTTTGGCTGCATTAAACATACACAAGTTAGCCAACAAAAAACGAGCATTTTTTCAATCGGTAATCGTAATTGCAACAGCTAGGTGCTTATTACGATTCTTAGACAAAATGTTTGTACGTTTTTATTGAGGAAATAAGTAGGTGATAACAAGTACTGACTGTACATTGAGATAAATAGATGGTGGGGCAGTGGCGGATCCACGGGGGAGGGGTTCTGGTCCGGACCCCCACCCCCCATTGGGAAAATAAGAGTTTTTTTTTCAATTTTTATCGGCTCCCAATTGCCAAAATTTGTTAGGGAACGAAAAAATGTCACATGAGCAAGCCAAAAAAATAAAATAGAATAATTTTTTTTGCTTTAAAATTGAAGAACTTCAATAATTATTATTACATTCCATTGAAAACTAAAGAGCAGGCTACATTTAAACAAAAGTAAATTTTCGAGGTTTTTTATAAAATTCTACTAGAATTTTTTCCTCGGTGAGTTCAATATGAGTATGGATAAATTGACACTTGTCAGGCTATTCGAGGAAAAGTTCGAGAAATTTCTGACAGTGCTGCCATTGGATCCTTTTTGGCACAGTATTTGAAAAATTAGACTTGTTACATTTGTGATGAGTATTGTGTATGCCGGTAACGATTTGAATATACTATGTATGACTAGAATATGCTGTTGATTAGGTTGAATCAACTCGATTCAATTTGAAAAAAGTAAAGTTACGAACCTACTCTACCTCCTGGCTACACCTTCAAATTTTGCTCATGTCAATCTCTTTCACCTTTTTTTGGATCTTGACTAGTTGTTGCTATACGATAGCTCATAATTTTCTGTTATATATATATATATATATATATATATATATATATATATGTATGTTGTTGTTGAGTTCGGGTTGAACCGCGTCTGGAGTTTTGTTCTCGACGTTTCGGCTCCGATTTTGGAGCCATTTTCAAGAGGTGAATGTGACTTCACGCTGAGGTCGTAGGCTAGACTAGACCTCAGCGTGAAGTCACATTCACCTCTTGAAAATGGCTCCAAAATCGGAGCCGAAACGTCGAGAACAAAACTCCAGACGCGGTTCAACCCGAACTCAACAACAACACACAACTGACCGCGGAAACCTATCCGAACACATATATATGTATATATATATATATATATATATATATATATATATATATACAGTGTCACACATAAAGTTCGCGACATATGGAAGTTTTTTTATTAATAGATATAATGAAAATTTGGCTTGGCTGTTAGTTTGTGCTTGAAAAATTAGTAAAAAACAGCCTCTTTCCTTTTGTCATGTGATACTCTAAACCTGTCAAATTTGACATTTTTTTCGAAAATCCTCAAAAAATCAGTTTTTTTTGAGAATTTCGAAAACTGCCAAAGAGAAAAAGTGCTCAGTTTCCAATTTTATACCTTTACTCGGAATTTGGACTCTTTACTGCCACTTCGACTTTTTTCCAATTTTTTTTTTATTCGAATCTTTCGCTCTATCGATTCGAACGAAACATGATTCAAATTTCATAATTTTGATGAATACGAGACTTCAATGTCATAACTTGCCCAGAAAATACCCGCATTGGCCTGTTACCAGAAAAAGAAATGAATACACCTCCAGAAATTCGTCTTTGTTGTTGCAAAGTTCATCTAGTTTTTTCATTCATTGTTAAACTGATTCGGTTTTTCCATGTATGGACGTTATTATGTCAGTAATCGAATAAACGAATTCCTCTTCATTCTTATTACACTCGTATTTCTTTTTTTGATAGATTTTTATCCAGTTTGATTATTTTTCTGACCAATAATTCAGTTACAAACTAACCCGAAATATCATACTTTTCTGTAAACTAAACATTGACCTATAGTTTCAAAACTATTCAAAAGACTTTGGTTCTAGCGATTTGTACTAAACATGATATAAAATTTCGTGATTTTAAACATTACAAGACTAATGCAACATGTCGGGAAGAAAATAGTAATAAAATTTTCCCTCAGTAGGCTTTTGAAAAAAATTTTTAGTTTTGGTTGATGTGAAAATATTGCTTTCAATAAATCGAGTTGTTTTGTGTACATATTTTCGTACATTTATACACAAATAAGTTTTATGTACAATGTTTTCCACGCAAGACAAAGTGGAAATCGTTCTTTTATGTGGTGAGAATGTGCCATATCGAGATGTTGCTTGTATTTTCAATCGCCGGCATCCAGGAAGAAATATTCACTTTAGTACCGTGGGAAGGATATTGAAAACATTCAAAGAAACTGGCTCTGTGGACAATCGTTTCAAGAAACCACATAATCCAATAAAGTATAATGAAGAAGAACAACTCAATGTTTGTTTGAGCGTTGTTGAAAACGGAAAAACTAATATTGGGAGTATTAGTGAAGATACAGGGATTGGCAGAGAAACTATGAGAAGAATTTTGCACAAAAATAAATTCCATTCCTATAAGCCAAAGTTCATACACACTAAAGCAAGAGATTTCGATATTCGAGTAGGATTTTCCTTTTGGTTCCAAGGTGAGAGAGAAAATGATATCGCATTTCCCTACAGGATTTTATGGACAGACGAGGCAACTTTCACGTCGAACGGAACAGTTAGTTCCCGAAATTGTCGCTGGTGGTCCAACACTAATCCAAATTCTGTAATAGAATGCCGTGACCAATATTCATTCAAGACAAATGTGTGGTGTGGGTTATTACATAACCAAATAATTGGACCATATTTTTTTAGAGAAAATTTGAACGCAGCCATGTACAGAAATTTCATTATGAATCAGTTGTCCGAAGTTTTGGATAATCTGCCTCTAAGTGTTAGACGAAATTTGTGGAATCAGCTTGACGGGGCACCGATCCACCAAACGGTAGAAGTGAAACAGTGTCTCAGTCAGATGTTTAGGGGCAAAGTGATAGGACGAGATTGGGAAGATTATTGGCCACCAAGATCACCGGACTTATCTCCGATGGACTTTTTTCTATGGGGTTATCTGAAACAAAAAGTGTATAAGCACAGACCATTTGCAAACAAAGAACATTTGGAGAATACCATTCGGGAGTGTTGTTCTAACATAAATCCCCTATTTATTAAAAATGCCACCAAGTCTGTGAATGAAAGGACTATAATTTGTATAGAACGGGAAGGACGGCATACTGAATGATGAATTCGGGTTCTTTATAAGATTATTGAGATAAATCAATGAATGTTATGATGTATTGTTGTGAATTTGGTTATAGTTATTTTGTTTTAATGTTATTTACACACCTAATGGTGGATATAAAAAATATAAGATTTATGAAATTAACTCAAGAAGCGTTATTATTTGCTCGATAACTACATCTAACAGTTTACATCCAACGTCACACTGTTGGGTGTAAACTGCATCAAAATATTTGGAACTCATCTGCAGCTAATGGGATACAAGTCTGCTAAAAAATAGGAATTCGAGTGTAATAAGAATAAAGAGAAATACGTTTTTTCGATTACTGACATATTAACGTCCATACATTGAAAAACCGAATCAGTTTAACAATGAAATGAAAAAACTAGATGAACTTTGCAACAACAAAGACGAATTTCTGGAGGTGTATTCATTTCTTTTTCTGGTAACAGGCCAATGCGGGTATTTTCTGGGCAAGATATGACATTGAAGTCTCGTATTCATCAAAATCATGAAATTTGAATCATGTTTCTTTCGAATCGATAGAGCGAAAGATTCTAAAAATTAAAAAAATTGGAAAAAAGTCGAAGTGACAGTAAAGAGTCCAAATTCCGAGTAAAGGTATAAAATGGGAAACTGAGCACTTTTTCTCTTTGGCATTTTTCGAAATTTCCAAAAAAAAACTGATTTTTTGAGGATTTTTCGAAAAAAATGTCAAATTTGACAGGTTTAGAGTATCACATGACAAAAGGAAAGAGGCTGTTTTTTACTAATTTTTCAAGCACAAACTAACTGCCAAGCCAAATTTTCATTATATCTATTAATAAAAAAAACTTCCATATGTCGCGAACTTTATGTGTGACACTGTATATATATATATATATATATATATATATATATATATATATAATTGAATGAAATCATAACGGCATTCAGACAAATCATAAGAATTTGAGAAAAATAAACTTCTTCGGGTGGGATTCGAACCCACGACCTTCCGTTCTCTAGGCGGATGCCCTACCATTGAGCCATCGAAGACCCTGAACGGAAGGTTCGAATCTTGCTTGAAGAACTCAATTTTTCTCAAATTCTTATGATTTGTCTGAATGCCGTTATAATTTCATTCAATTGGTAATCATACAGACACTAATACATCTATCGTCTGTATATATATATATATATATACCGTGTGTCACAGACTCATGGTACACCCCCGTTTTCTCCTTTGTTTTTCTAGCTATATTTTTGAGATTCGGAACATCGAATAAGCTCACTGAACAGCCTTTCTCGACATATCTGAAAGAAAAAAACAACTTCCAATTTTTCCGGAAATGACATCAACTTTCGATTCTTGAATGGGACACCCTGTATATTGTTACATGATCGGCTAGGGATGATCATGAGGAATCCAACGATACCAGGTTTGATGATGTTATCTCCAATGACTGCGGAGATATCGCCATTTATATTATCCATAAGCGCAACGAGTAGGAGAGAGAATTGGATTGACCCGCCAGTAAAGTTTCTCTCCAATGACTGCGGAGATATCGCCATTTATATTATCCATAAGCTCAATGAGTGGGAGAGAGAATTGGATTGACCCGCCAGTAAAGTTTCTCTCTCCTACTCGTTGCGCTTATGGATAATATAAATGGCGATATCTCCGCAGTCATTGGAGATAACATCATCAAACCTGGTATCGTTGGATTCCTCATGATCATCCCTAGCCGATCATGTAACAATATACAGGGTGTCCCATTCAAGAATCGAAAGTTGATGTCATTTCCGGAAAAATTGGAAGTTGTTTTTTTCTTTCAGATATGTCGAGAAATGCTGTTCAGTGAGCTTATTCGATGTTCCGAATCTCAAAAATATAGCTAGAAAAACAAAGGAGAAAACGGGGGTGTACCATGAGTCTGTGACACACGGTATATATACATTTTGAGTTATAGACCACCCCCCTTGACCTAATCCTGGATCCGCCACTGTGGTGAGGCAAATTCACAACATACACTGTAATATACTATATAAGTGAGTGATATTCCACAACACTTGAAAATATTTATACTGGAATATTAATAATAAAACATAATTATTACCGAACTAACAGGTATGAGAAAATAGAGAAATTCTTGTATTTTTATTGTAAGTGTTGTAATCCTGAAAAGCGGTAATTTCATCAACATCGTATCATTTTTATTTTGAGAAGGAACTCTAATAAACCCCGAAAGGCGATTTATAAGGCAGAGTAATCGATTTTTTTAATATTTTTTGTGATTGGGGTGGATTTTCAGGGGTAGGGACCATCCCCACACAGGTGAACCTCTAATCGTGATCAAAATAATGAATGTCACCCTAATTTTCAATACTGCAATTCATGGGGCTGAATTGGGGCGGTTAAACCACCCTAATTAATTAATTTTTTCAATTAAAGGGTTTCAGATTTTATAGTATTTTACGGCTTATTTTGCACCTTTCAGAAGAGGTGCATTGTGAAAAATCACCTTGTTGGTGCACTGCGACTATAAATATGATCTCGAAACTGAAAACGAAAGTGCATATTTTCCGTTCGTGGTTTTGCTTAAGGATCGACGAATTTAATCACTACCAACATCTTAATATTACAGCAGCAATGAAGTACTCATAGCAAACAGATTATTGAAGATTGAATGACTCACCTGTAAGGAAATTCAATCCTTACTATACAAAAGTCACGTTCGACCAGACCAAACTGTGTGGTCACTGTGACTTCACATGTTGGTCTATGAGAGCGTGGCTCGAAGTATAATAATGATCACAAATGAATTCATTTCTTTTCCGACTGAACATTATATTCACTATTTCAATATTAAAAAATTTTCTTTGACATGTGAGCTGAATATTGAGCAACAGAATGTCTTTTCTGTGGTTACTGAGATTTGGTTAACTTACATTTATTTTTCAACTAAGTTCTATAGTTTATACTGTTAACAATGTATATTTGAAATATAATATCTACCCACTCTGTGAATCGACTAGGACTTCATAAATAACGCCATCAAAGAAAATATTTTATCCAGTGATATATCATCGGAAATCCATTACACTACCGACCAACAGTAAAAATCTAGATGATCATCCAATGTTTACAATATAATATGAATAAATCTGAGCGATTGTAACCTTCGAAACGATTAACCATAAACACGAATTGAAGTGTATATGTGTAAATATAAATCATTTGACATAAAACTGACAATGAAATCAGTAGTGGTCACGATAATATTGTAATGACATTCATAAATTTGGGTGGCCCGTTGTAGGGTGTTAGGCACCCCCCATAATCATTAATAGTTGGGTTTGATGTAGTTACCATACGATGATGCATTTCTGTCAAATTGATGGTTATCAGTGATCTTAACACATTTCTTGAAGTTGTTTCTGAATAATTCGAATTCAGATCCAATAAGTGGTAAACTACCCACAAGTTGCGTCTGGCATTACAAGTCAGCCAGCCGACTGCGATGGTCTTCGAATGTTTTTCTCCGATTTAAATGTCAGGAGTAACTTCTCCTACGAAGTTCAAGTATCTCGATGCTCCTCAGGAGCTTGAATTTCTATTTCGTGTGGAGCAATACGACATTCCTTGAAATATAGTTCTCATGTGTGGGTCTTGGCACCAAAACATTCATTGAAACTTCTTGATTCCATTCAGAGACAAGCAATCTGTCTTGTTGTTGGTCAATAATTGCGATAATTTAGAATTTTTAACATTTCCCATAATTTCATCCAAGTACTGGATTAAATCCACTTCATGCTGATAAAAGCTTCGTTTCTGAGAAGCCACCATGAACATCTCGGATATATGAGAAAATCGGTGAAATATGTAGGTAGTATCTCTGACAATGAATAGTAAACCGAATCTACTCATTTCAATGTGATGGTACAGCTGATCCAATCCAACTTGACACGGTATATGGTTCCACATCCGGTTGCGCACTGAACTTACAGCCGATTTCAAATGGATGCTTGCTCCGGATTGCGCGATACGTCATCATTTCCGTGCCAAGTTAAAATGGACAAGCTGTATCTATGAGTATCTCCGTTATTATTTAAGGTCTGCTCCTTTCTTCGTCTCAGAATTGGAATTCAATTCCATCGATGTTTTTATTGACACAGCTCGCAATCTCAGAATGGGTTTCGGCTCCTTTCCTTGCAAGGACATAAGCTTCCTTATCACCTTTAATTGCCCGTGGTCTATCACCCACATCAGTGGTTTCAGAAAAAATTTGCAGTACCAAGTCAACTCAAAAATGTTACTGCTGCTTGGCTGTCTAATAGGAAACAGATTCCTGCACCCCAGAAGTAGGACCTTGGTCTTGCTTCTTTCTTTTCGAAACCCTAATTCATCTTGAAATTTATCAGTATACCACGCAAGTCGGCTAGGTGAATTGACAACATTTTCAGAAACTTCGTGTTACTTTGCAATCGTTTATCACCAACAATTACATTGAGATCGAAAACAAGAGCATTTTTCTTCCTCCCCTTCCATAATCCATGATTCATTTTTTGACATTCAATATTCCTTTCGGGTCATTTGACTGATTACATGATCAGGTGGAATCGAAGTGGCTGTCTACATATATCCAGTTTTTCCGCTCATGTCATTTCTCATACAAACAGAAACCCTTTCATTTCCACGTCGAATAATCCTCTCTCATTCTTCCTCGAACAAATGCGGCCAGAATCGGCCCATGACGGGCGAAATGAGTGCTGTCACAAACAAAGTTATGGATTTATTCAAAACCCGTCACCGACCCGATAATATCAATGATTGGGTAAATGTTCCGTTCCTGCCGTTGCTGCCGACATGCTAACAATCCACTTCCTATCGGCACGGAATCAACACGCCAAGGCACAAATGATATTGATTTTAGTAAACTGCAGAATTTTAAACGACTTCGCAGGAATACCACAATGCCTGGAATACGAGGAGTGGAGTTGATGTTGCGTCGATAGGACGCTCGCAGGCACTAGTTGATTTGTTTGGGAAATTCTGCTGCAATGTAACTGTTGAATGTTCGCTCCGTACTGAGCCAGCTGGGCCTCTACTCTTGAAATAAATCCGTATACGACTTTGTGTTGTGTCGCAGTTGAACACATTTACTGCATATATCTCTACAGCTTATCCATCCATCTTTGCATACACTCAGATACTTTTCCAGTTGCACACTGGTAGTGTCGACCATGACGAAAGAAAAAACACCTTCAAGGAATGAATTCCAACACTGTGAACACATATACAGTGCTTTTCAGACAAAAGTATCAACCTTTAATAACTTTTGTAATACTGGTATGTAGGAAAAATCCAAAAACACGTCAATTTATTGAATTTATTTTTTGAAGTAGCATAAATAGCACGGTTACAAAGATTACTGTTGTACAACCCATTTTATTACAGGCAAATAAGGTGAAAGTGAAAAATAAGAAGAATTTGTGCCATTAAAAGAAAAATTGTTTATCTCATAAACTAACCACTTTAACCTACAAGTATTATACATTTTTGAAATCAGCTCAAAGAGGAGTATCCAAATTTTACATAAAAACTATGAGAATTGAAATGAAAAGAAGGGATGATGCTAGGGGTGAGGGGGTGGCTTTTCCAGTAAGTTTAAATAAGCAATAATGCTTGCCCCTTCCAACATAAATTGACGTGTTTTTGGATTTTTCCTACATACCAGTATTACAAAAGTTATTAAAGGTGGATACTTTTATCTGAAAAGCACTGTATAATATACTCCATAGAGATTGCTGGACATATACGTTATTAGTTTTGTGCCAAGATGGATTGGACAAGCTGTACGTCACTCTATTCGTATGAAAATTAATCCGCATCACTCAAGAATTGCAGTCCTGGAGGGAATCCCCGTGGATTATCAAATGCTATGGATGATGTGGAAAATAGTCCTTTCGGGTAGAATGTTGAAATGATAGACGTTCCTCATGCTGGAGTAATTGTCAAGAAATTACAGACATATCTCTATCAAAAACGCAAAACTAATAACGTGTCGTCACTTCAACCCCGGAGCAGAGGGGTGAACAACCCTTGGAATTTTAATAGGGAATAGGGGGCGAGTCACACATCGTTTGAAAGATCTTGGAATTCTCTAAACAACGATGTATATTTTTTTTTTATTGGGACAACCATATTTAATTTAGAGTTGAAGTTACTCCATTCTCATATTAGCATATGCTCAAAATGGGCACCTCCAGCTACCATGCATAATAGAGATTATGCTGGAAACGTTATCGAACATTGTGGAGCATTTCTGGAGTGATTTGGCGACATTCATTTGTGATTCGTTGCCGTAAATCTGCGAGTGATGCAGGAGGAGTACTGTAAATTCTGCTTTTCCAAATGACCCCACAGAAAATAATCTAGCGGCGAACGGTCTGGTGATCGTGGTGGCCATTCGATAGTGCCCCGCCTCCCAATCCAGTGATCCGGAAAAGTCTGTTCTGAATACTGCCGAACAGGTAGAGCATAGTGCGGAGGAGCCCCATCTTGATGAAAGAAATATTAACAGATCCTTCCGATATTTGTGGTAATTCTCAATAATATCAGTGAGAAGGGGATTAATAGTACCTCCAGATACATTCAACCGGTTAAAATGCCTTCTAAAAATAATGGGCCAACAATACGGTCACCAAAAATTCCAGCCCATACATTTAATTTTTGTGGATGTTGAGTATGTACTTTATGAAAAATGTGAGGATTTCAAGCCCAATAGCGACAATTTCGGCGATTTTGAAAAGTAAAAGGGGATTTTCCACCGCTTGTTCACTAAATTGCAAGCGTCGAGCGAAATCACCTTCATTCAGTTCTTGCGTTAATTCAATCTTGTAAGAGGGCATTTTGTGGTTTTTTAAAATACGCCAAATGATAGCTCGTGACACCCCGGAAACGAATGCTAACTTTCTTGTGCTCAAAGTATGGTCAAGCTCAACATGGCCCAGAATTGCCACTTGTGTCGCCTCATTTGTTACGGGTGGTTCGATTTGCCGATTTTTATCTCCTCTAACAATTAGTTCTGACAACTGATGAAACTTCCGAGAGTTCCATTGGTCAAACGGCATCGCTCGAGCAGATTCATCGCCTTCCTTCCCGTTCAGGTGTGGTGCTAAAATAGAAATTTTTTTCACGGATGCAGGACTATCGCAAAAAGTCATTTCGGGTATTTATCCGTGTGCAGAATGTTGAATATTCGACGTTTCAACTCTCATGCTGGAGTCATCATCAAGAAATTGCAGACATAGCTCATAATTGTCAATATTTCTTGAGATGAAGAGGTCTTCAACTACTTCGAATTATTTGGATTTCGTTTCTTCGACGTATTCGCTATATCGTCTCATATACCGACCCCTTCGCCATATTTTGAAATCAACAGCATGATTCCAGCCATGACCCTTCCACCCTACATAAAAGTTGAGATGTCTGTCCTGGCCCGATTTGAAATTGTCACCGCTTTCCTTTAGGTCTAAGTATTCGACGTGTTCACGAAAATGGCGACATCTATTTTTCATTACTATAACCTAAAACTGGGGGAAAGCAATGAATGTATTATTTACTCCAGTGGTTATAAATAAAGAATTTTCAATATATATCTGTTGTCCTTCCATATGACACAACATGATGTGGTTGGCTCGAAAAACGGCTTCACTAAACTCTATACTGACGCACCTTTTTTCCATACAGTCCAAGTCTACTCCTCTCACGTACCGATATTACGAAGAATCTCATCAAATTATCAGAAAATTTTCAGCACCGAATAGTAAGGATTTCTATGAATTTTGATATCAATCTCTCATAACATATATCGAGAATATAAAGCAAATGCATCTATCTGAAATATATGTATCAGTATCAAGATGCATATCTGTGTTTACGTCTTAACAGTAACAAACCTAGCGAATTCTTAGGTAAGAACTCGTGCAATTTTTGACAGAACTCGTGTACACTCACTCTGTGCGAGTTCTTCTAGAGTATTCGCCAATAGAAATTTCGTCAGACTTCATAATGCCATGTGTCTAGATTTGCCGCTTGACGCCATCTGTAAAGAAATTTCAAGAATGTGAATTTCCCTGTATGTCATTATCATGTGAGCCGTGGGTCTAGCGTTTTTTGATGAAAACATTAATATTGTTCTGATATACTTAGAAGTCATTTCACCAGAAATATATGCATCTTGCTCAAAACAAATGAAAAATTCATCAGATATTCAGAAGAAAACAGCCATAATCTATTCATACTTAGAAGTCATTTCACCAGAAATATATGCATCTTGCTCAAAACAAATGAAAAATTCATCAGATATTCAGAAGAAAACAGCCATAATCTATTCATATCTGCCCACTGGTGAAGTACAAGTAATGACTCTCTCTGAGCAAGAACAAGCTTGAATCATGGCTGATTAAAATTTTATTTCAAACTCCAATAAGAACTCTCTGTATTCAGGTTGTGTGGAATGCGTGGCGTGTGTTTGGTGTACAAGAATTTCTATTTGATTTATCGCCCACAAGCCATATAGTCATTGCAGTTTGTAATGCAAAAGTTCGATATTATTATTGCATTCTGCAAACTTAATCGCTCAAATTTATGAAAATAAAAAAATGTCACAACTTGACCTTTATCAAAATCAAACGTTAACAATCAAAGCACCCTCAAGCAAGGTGCATTCATATTCATCACTCATTGGGAAAGAAAGTTACCTCGTTGGTAATTTCGAAATGACGCATAATTGGCTAATTATTTGAATTTTTGAAGTTCTTATTGGTTTTGTGAAACGCTGCACATTATTATTTCTTATAAATCAATTTTTATTGGTTATTAACCACAAATCATTTGTTATTCCTTCGTATTTCATGTTGAAATGATGGAATGAATAAATCTATTTACAATGATCGTATGATTGTTTGAGCGTTAGTATTTCCCTCTCTTTTATTTGTTGAGAACGATAGTGCTACGATCCAACAATATCGAGGAAATTTCACTGCATTTACAAGTGAGTACGTGCATTGCTGAATTCTCACGTCCTCTTCAACTCCGTAATCCATCTCTGGGGAACAGGAGCGCTGTATTTTCTCTTTCGACGTGTTCATATATCGAATAGGAACAAGGACCATGATTGTCTTCCACATATACAGTGTGTAACAACGAAAACTTAACAGAGCCGTTTTTGAATATAAAAAGTAGGAGTTTTGAAAAAGCTCGGACATGTTGATTTCTAATTTAAGGGGGACACCTGTCAGACTAATCAGATATTTTGTAGTACGCACCCCCTCGGAGGGGTGCGTCCGACGACCCTTATTTAGATAGGGAACGTAGGTCGAGTGGCACCTTGTTTCAAAGGTCTTTCGAATACCTTCACAACTCTGTTAAAAGAAAATTTTTGTAACGATTGATAACCAACCCCATCCCCCGAAAAAATCTCTTCGTAATAAACAAAAAATACAAAATCAAATGGACACGTATAAGCAGGTTGTCATAAAAAGCAAAAATTTATTTTTTTATAAAAGTTCTGAACGTAAACTGTACCTTAAAAACAATAATTTGATTTATTTTAAACAGCGTTGAACTCAATACAAATACCTTCAAAACTTCAAATTATCTCGAGAAGTAATCGTCACAAAAATTTTCTGTTAACAGAGTTGTGAAGGTATTCGAAAGACCTATAAAACAAGGTGCCACTCGACCTACTTTCCCTATCTAAATAAGGGTCGTCGGACGCACCCCTCCGAGGGGGTGCGTACTACAAAAAATCTGAGTAGTCTGAAAGGTATCCCCCTTTAATAAGAAATCGACGTTTCCAACCTTTTTTTCAAATCTTACTTTTTATATTCAAAAACGGCTCTTTTAAGTTGTTACACACTGTAGTGTGTCTATAGACGTATCGTTATTCTATACGAGGTTCAGAAACATATTCCTCTCATACTTCCATCGGCAACCGATTCGTTTATATGTCAGTTGCTGAAAAAAGTGTAAAAAGAAAACAGCCTTGTTTCCATAATAACAGCTCTGAATACTTTTTATGCCAATTGTGCAGACAATGATCCATAGATATCCATACAAGTTTCCAACAAAAGTCTAACTGGTCATTGAAACTAAAGACTCCATTGACATTTATGAATTTTCATTGAAGACTCAAAGATTACCTAGTGGTATAAATCTCGTCCGTCAGTAGAATGTGACTCTTTGGTTTCATAAAATGTGAAGGGTGATGCCAATTGATTTTGAAAATACGAGTATTATAATTCTTCGATACTAACAGCAGCAAACATATGTTACGGTTTGGGTTGAATAGTTATTTTCACTTCCAAAGAAGGATACTTTTTTTTCTCAACAAGGCAAATCCGTTCGAACCTTCGTAGCAAGTGCCTGTAATACATGAGTCTGAGGAAAAAACTGTTTGGAGTCACAAAATGCAACATTAGTTTCACTATTCCTTGCATGATCATATCGTAATATAAATCATGCTATCATTCAATTTATAGTGGCATCTTTAGTGGTCTCGGTAGTGTAGTGGTTAGCATATCTGCCTATAAAGCGGAAGGCCGGGGTTCGAATCCTCGCCGGGCCACCGTGTTGGGTAATCGCACGTTAAAAGGTAAGGCCTCGTTGATCCATTGCTCGCACAAGTTTCGACTTCTGAGGGTTGACGTTCGTCAGCTGGTTAACGAAAACGAACAATTTTAGAACAATTTTTTTTTAGAACAATCTGGGTTTATTAGCCGTGGTGTTCAAACCACGGTTACCAAACATAGAAGCCGCTATCAATTCATTAGATACCGGCCGTGAATGATTACACTCTTTCATGATATTATATTTCAACTTGATGAAAATTCTACTCATGAAGGGAAAATTCAAGATAGGTTTGGGATTTTTTGCTTGAATAAGGTTGACAATGTTCCTTGTTGAGTGGTATTGGTTCGGACCTCCATTCTCTATATTATTAACCTTATTGAAACCTGTTGATGGGAAAAAAGAAAAAAAGCTTTTAAGAAATACAAATCCAATGAGGATCAAATCGAAACAAAATATTCGAAATGGATTTTTTGGTCAAAATATATTGAAAGGTTCGATTGATCGAAGGAAATAGTGTTGTGACAAAAAAAAATAGATATTGAATATGAACTAGCAAAGTCAAAAAATGTAAAAAAAAATAATATGAGCGAATGTTGAAATCAAGTTTCAATCGAGTTTACTCACAACTGAAACTCCACGTTCAATATCTTCATTTTTGTCACAATATTATTTTCTTTGGTCCACCGACCCTTTAATTTTATTTTCTTGACCAAAAAACCGGTTGAACCTTTTTTTTGGATCAATAGAGGTAAAATAGACAATGGAAGTCCAAACCGATACCACTCAGGTTTGGGATTGATAGCAATGATGGCATTAGCATATTACTCCGTAATATGCTAATGCCATATTCTCTGACAAAATTATCTACGAACGACAATATGATGAGAAGCGTCAATCATGCCTAGAAGGTGAATGAAATAATTGAAATGCTATTCTGCTCTACAATTGCTCAGATTCATATGAAATTATATCAACTATTATCAACTTTTCAATATTCTTTTATTAGTTGACAAGTCTTGTTGACAATACATGCTAGTATCCAAGCACGTATTGTCATTAACGGTAACTCTCAACCCAGTTGCATGCATGCATTGAAGCCCTCTAAATTTCTTCTTTAGTCACTGAGGGTTACGTTTATCTCTGGAAACGAGAAAATGCACACAAGAAAAATAACTGACAATTCCAGTTGCAATGTTCACTTTGGGTAAGAGTATCTGTACTAACCTTCAGAGCCTCTTCGTGTGATATTCCTGTGAAGGGTGTTCCATTTACCTCCAGAATCGAATCCCCTGGTCTGAGGCCAGCTCGTTCGGCCACACTACCTTCTTCCACTCTAGAGATGTACACTCCTACTCCTAGAAAAAAACGAACATCTGATATTACGAGATACAGAAAAGTACTTTCCGAAGTTAGATTTATCTTATGACGGACTCTAATTTTTCAGGAAGAAGGGATTAAATACTAACCACTACCCAGGTTATTCTCCTTATATCTTTGAACATGGTTTACGATGGGGCTTTTGTCAGTCCGAATTCATATGGAGAATTACTATGTACATATTAGTGCGGCATATAATGTCAGTGTGAATATCATATATCAGTGTTTTGAGAACATCTTCAGGAGAAAATCGTTCACTTCAGTTTTTTCTTCAAGTCTTTGAGGTCAAAATATTAAAATGAAAAGAGAAATCTTTCGGATAACCACAATGAACCACATTAATAGGATCAAAATTGCCATCGTAACAAATTCGACTCTGAACCCGTTCTACGGTAACATTGTATCAAAAATAATCCCTCATTGCCTTATCGACGAGCATTGTTTCAGCTTTATATCCGGACGACTGACCTGGATTCACAATGGAGTTATAGCAAATGAGTTTTGACCACAGTCGCTTGTATGAAACTCTAAAGATTACTGGAGACCGATGAAAAGTAAGGAACACATGGAAACAATATTTCAATCAATTTTCGAAATTCCATCTGAGAAAACCATTTATTGTTTCGTTACTCAGTCTCCTTCATGGACGTTTGAAATAATCAAGATTCAATGTGAGGAAATACAATTCCTGTCGAATGTTCACTCAAAAAAGTCTAAATTTCTTGAGTTTTTATGCTAGTGTCAGATTTTGATACATGATACATTTGTCTTGAAAAAGCAGGCAGATTAGCTTTTGAAACGTCGCCAACAGAATATGCATTTCATCAATGAATTTGTTCATTAAATCTCAAAATTCATAAAAATACGATACATAACTGACAAAATAGTTATTCAATTTTGCATCTTTTCAATATTGCAGTAACGTATACCATTATAGCAAATATACCATTTTGTACAAAAAAGAAAATAGTATAAGAACTCAAAGCTTTTTCCTTTCATTTCTAGGGGAGAGAAAACTCTTGTTAAAATATTAAAATGGAGCGAGCACCAGTCACCCAAATGTAACAAAAAGTGAATGTCTTTTTTGCTTCGCTTATAGATACAGTGGGAATTTGAGAACGAAAACGATAAATTGTCTTTTGCAAAAAAATATCCAGTCCGGGAGTAATGATAATTTTTGAGAATTTTTGTAATAATTATCACTCGTACCATACATAAATATCAGAAATTTATCGGACATGTGCCCGGTCTCGAAACGAGAGTAGCATTCATTATAAAATACATAATTATGTTTTTTTAAATATTGAATCCGCTTTGCTTTCTAATGCTTTGATTGCATGATTTCAAATATTAGTTGTAAAATCTATCAGTAAGGAAAAACAACTAATATCTTGATTTAATCGAGATTTCAGGAATTGTCAATGTTTCGATTGAGATATATATGAGATATCGAGGACACCTAATATTTATGTCGATTTAATATCTTCCAATTCACATAAACTCAACTCACTTTAAAAGAAATTATGACTTCTCTACCGAATTTTTTATTCAGAAAGGACTCAAGGGTGCCGGCTAGGCAGGCGATCTTTTTTGTCCAGCCCAGAGTAAGACCGACAGGTGGTTATTTTTTGTCTAAGAGGCGATAACCAAGTGTCACACAGAGCAGCTTTTTGTCTATTTGGCATGAAACTCCAGAGCATCCTCTGAGTACTTTTACCAGGAGTTCGCGGACTGGATACGTGCTGGATATTATCATCGTTGTTTGAGACAGAAACCATTTAATTATGATTGATGCGAGTGCTTTGATGTGGATGACAATGTTCCTTGCTGAAAGGTAGTGGTTCGGACTACCTTTGTCTATTTTATTAACTCTATTGAAATCTATTGCTAAGAACGAGAAGATGAAAATAGAAATCAAGTAACAAAATCAGCATGAGTGTAAGAGCAGTCTCTGACTGAACTCCGCCTGAAATAAAGACACTTTATTATTATTATTATTATTATTATTATTATAAATCCAAAACGGTAGGTTGAAATGGATTCTTTGTTCAATAATGAAATTAAGGATTGATTCATCAAAGAAAATAATGTTGTTACAAAAAATGGAGATATCTAATATGAAATATTAGTCAAAAAAAAATTCAAATAACGAAATATATGAAATAATATTGTGACAAGACAATTGAGGTATCGAATATGAAATACTAGTCAAAAAATGTAAATAAAAAGATTAATGATATATTATGAATAAATGTTGATACCATGTTTCAAGTTAATAATACATTGATATGGAAGTCCGAACCATTACAATTCAATAATTTGAGTGTTCGTACAGACAAAAAAACATGCGAATAACTCTTCAAAATTCGTATTCAAAGTGCATCCAATCAAATAACTTCATTTCTCATCTGTAGCATTGAGGATTTTTTTGGGTATTTCTGGAGTTGATACAACAAATGCGCCATCGTAAAAATCAGAGTGAAGCCCCAAAGCGCTTCGGCATCCAAGCCAATAAGCCGACCCTTGCCCACACAAGGCTTTACCCTCTGGGCGCACTCGTGAGAGTGATTGACAAGGAAGAATATATAAAAAAAAGAAATTTCACCATCCAAAATATCCCATATCGCGAGTGATATTTATGGAAGCTTCAAGAAAATATTCACTAACTTTTTCATTGCTCCGAACTGAAACAGCTGGTGGACAAAGTAGCAATTTTTACTAACACAATCAAGTTTAACGGGCAATTTCAGACCCATTCAAGCTGTTCAACTCGTCAATGCCTGTTTTACGGCTGAGATTTGTGTGATTTTGATAGTCATTTGTTTCAGCAGAGTATGCTTTATGTGAAAACATAAAACTGGAAAGTGTAGTAGTACGTACCATTCGGTCGGATGCATATATTCTGATTGAATCTCGTTGAAGGATTTGGAGTGACAAATATCTGCAATGGATATTTTCATTGCGAAAATAAAAAAAAGGTTACTTTTGTTAACCATTTGTATGCGGTTCACTACAATATATTCAAGAGCCTGGCATTGATGAATTCTACAATGGAATTTTCATACCCCATCGATACTTTGATGATTGTTTACTATGTTGAAATTTATTCCTGGTAGGTGTTTTTTCATTCGACACTGTGAAACTGGAAAAGTAGCTGAATTTGTGCCATGATGGATTGGATGAGCTGTACAATATCCCATAGTGAAAGATCATAGAAAATATAAATATTCTCAAAATATAAAGAGAAATGAAGAAATGATAAATATTCACTTGTAATACCACTATAGTGTAGCCGCTGAAAAGATAGAATGATCACGTTATTGAATAAACGTAACACACGTAAATACAAAGCACAAATGACTACAGTACAGTGTAAACAGTTCTTCATAATAATAATAATAAATGCAGTTTATTGAACAAAATGCAATTTTGCTCAAATGGCTATCGACCGAGGTCCATTTCTTCATTTATTTCAGTTTAGAAGGCGTGGCATCTTACGCCGCGCAGGATATATATAGATGCAGGCATTCACTGTTCACGCGTCCTTGAATTCTATCTTTTGAACGGCCCGACTATAGTGCTTGAATTATTTCCGGAAATTTTTTGGAGCCGAAGGCGAGGGGTAATTTTCGTAAAAAATTCGTGAGCTAGAAAAAATTCCCAAGGATAATCCAAGTACCTTTGGTATTCGGTAAGGAAATTTCACACCATATTGAACTTCAACGAATTATTTGCAAATTCCAGTTTATGCGTTTCAAAGTTTGGCAAGGTAGGCTTTGGAATACATCATAGATTGAACAATTGAATCGAAATTGCGTCATTCTGTCATATTTGATTTAGGTTATTGAGTGAGCTTCAACAAAATGAATCGATTCGGTCAACAAAATACCTTGTCAGTGGCTCGTGAATAAAGATGTGGATTATTATTGTATTTTCATAAGTCTGCTAAATTGTTCTAGTGCCCTATTTGAAAGTTTCATTTTGTTTACCTCTGCTTAGAGTGGGTGAGTGACCTGCTATGTCAAACAAAATATGCTCTGCTTATGTGTTGGATACTTATGCGGGATGAAATTTTCAGTAAAATCTTCGAAAATAAATGAGTTGCCATGGTAACGCGAAACAAAATAAGCATTTCATTGGTCGAAAACTGTTGGTGTGAAATTTTCAATGAATTTTTTTTATATGCAGATTCACACGATAGGGAAGCCCTGTAATGTTCAAAGAACACTGCGTGAATCAAGGGACAGGAAATACGAATTAACATTTACTTTGAATTTCTGAAGTTTGTAAGCCTCAGGAAAAACCTCTTTTGGCAAAGAGTTCCAAAGCTCAGCTGTTCTATTGACAAAAGATCCCTGTGCAAGAGAGGTTCGACAGGTTTCCAAATTCACAACAAAGGGGTGGGAACTCTGTACTCGTCGAATCATCCGTGTAGATATTGCCAAGGGGGGAACGACTGATAACAATTCGGAAGAGCATCGACCGTGAAAGTATCTATAGAAGAGAGACAAGTCGCCGACCCTTCTACGATGTTCCAATGAAGTGAGCGAGTCTGTGAGCGAAGAATCACCAACGAGACGAATTGCCTTCCTCTGGATAGAATCGAGAAGCCTCAAGGAATGTTTTGGTGCCGAACTCCACTCATGAGAACTGTATTCCATGACAGGTCGTATCTGAGCCTTGTAGATCATTAGAAGCTGACGAGAAGTGAAGTATTTTTTCGCACGAAATAGAAATCCAAGTTTCTGGGAAGCACTTTTAGCGATCAAAACTTATTCAAGGAAGGATCAGAACATCGTTGAAAGAAAAATTTAACATACATGCAATGAATACTGAAAGTAATGAGATGAAGTTTTGAATATTTGAAAATGAAGAATCGATAAGTATTCAGTGAAGATTCAAAACTGAGTCAAAGAAGGATCGAAACATATTCAATATAGATTCAGATAGCAATCGAAGTTGATCAAAAACAGATTCTAAACATCTTCCAACGAAACTTTTCCTAGAGATCAATTACCTTAACACCGAACTGATATTTCTGCACTCAACGCGCGTTTTGCTCACAAGGTTAGCATCTTCAGGAGAAGGAATTTTCAATTTAAATTTTGTTCTCCTGAAGATGCTAACCTTGTTTGCGAAACACGCGTCGAGTACAAAAATATCAGTGTGGTGTTAGGGTAATTGATCTCTAGGAAAAGTTTCAACTTTTACACCAAAGGTTCCGATCTCATCGTTTATCTTCTAACGATATTCAGGAATAAAGCTCAAAAATATATTTAAGGAAGATACAATACTTTTATTTATGAGATATCACCAGATGAATATTCGAATTATATACTTCATCTATGCTTCAAAGATTCTCTTTCTACTTGGGAATTAACATTGAGTTTGAATTTTTGAAGTTTTTAAGTCTCAGGAAAAACCTTCCTTGGCAAGGAATCCCAAAGTTCAGCTGTTCTATTGAGAAAAAATCCTTGAGCAAGAGAGGTTCGACAGGTCTCCAAGCTCACAACGAAAGGGTGGGAAGGCTGTACTCGTCGGGTTGTCCGTGTTGATACTGCCAAGGGTGGAACGATTGACGACAAATCGCAACAGTACCGACCGTGAAAATATCTATAGAAGAGAGACAAGAGAGGTGCGACAGGTCTACAAGCTCACAACTAAGGGGTGGGAAGTCTGTACTCGTCAGGTCATCCGTGTTGATATCTTCAAGGGTGGAACTATTGACGACAAGAATGACAAGAGTATAGTGGAAAGAAGAGAGACACGTTTCCGACCCTTCTACGATGTTCCAACCAAGTGAGCGAGTCCATGAGCAAAGAATCACCAACAAGACGGATTGCCTTTCTCTGAATATAATCAAAAAGCTTCAAGGAACGTTTTGATGCTGAGCCGAACTATATTCCAAGGCAGGCCGTATCTGTACCTTGTGATCATTAGAAGTTGACGAGAAGATATTGATATAATTGATACGAAGAAGATTTGAATAATGGACTGAAAATGTGTAAGTTTCTGAAATTTTAACGTATAAGAAAAAATTGTACGTATTACTATTTACTTGTCGTTTTTTCTCACACGATTTTCATTGATATTTACAAATATCAAAAAATTCTTCTAGGAGTTTTTTATTGTTTTACGATTTTACTGTGGGTTTGAAAATAAGAGACAATTGCTACGGCAAAATCAAACACTTCATTCTAACAGACTCAACAAATCACTAGAATAACCCAATAAGGATGTGGCTGAAGTTAGCTTTGGATTTAAATCTGAATTCGGTGATTTTACAGTGGACCAGAGAAATAATGCTCATTATGATTTTATGCCAAATTGTAGATACATGGGAAATAATTTTACGTGTGGAATGATGAGGGACGATACCACCGTCTAGAAAAAAATAAAAATAGTAATGAATTGTAAGGGAAAGGTTGTCAGAAAAGCGATTTCAAGGTTGAAAGTGATGGAAACAATAGTTCAAATCTTTCGGATATCCGTCGATATCAGAAATAATCCAATATATGGAAAAACTGAAAATGAGACACTCATGACGATTCGAATGGAGATTCAGAGTTTCCAACTATATAAGAAGGGTGACACAACCCTCATTATGCCACGAAATGATCGGCTGTCATCAAAAAACAGAAAGTTTTTGGGAGAAAATGCAAATGTCAAATAATGTAAAATAACATAGAAACAATATAAATATAAAGATTTATGAAGTTCTACAGGAAGAGAGGGTGATTCAGCCCTCACTAGAAAAATGTGGCAATAATATTTCTGCGAAATGATATCGATCTCGGAATGAATCCGGTACATGAAATGATGTGAAATAATACCCTCACTATGACAACTCGGAGTTGTTGTGGCATCAACAGAATGAAGAGGTTGGAGCCACCCTTAATCTTCCAAGTCATGATCAGCTCGCTTCCAGAAACTTGACGTTGTCGGGGACCAATGGAGATGTCAAATGATGTAGAATAGTCCAAAGAACAATATAAATATGGAGATTTATAAAGTTCTGCGGGAATAGAGGGTGATTCAGCCTTCACTATTAAAATATTTCAAAAATAATTCTGCGAAACATTTTTGTTCTCGGAATGAATCCAGCACATGGAATGATGTGAAATAATACCCTCACTATGACAACTCGGAGTTGTTGTGGCATCAACAGAATGAAGAGGTTGGAGCCACCCTTAATCTTCCAAGTCATGATCAGCTCGCTTCCAGAAACTTGACGTTGTCGGGGACCAATGGAGATGTCAAATGATGTAGAATAGTCCAAAGAACAATATAAATATGGAGATTTATGAAGTTCTGCGGGAATAGAGGGTGATTCAGCCTTCTCTATGAAAATATTTCAAAAATAATTCTGCGAAACGTTTTCGTTTTCGGAATGAATCCAGCACATGGAAGGATGTGAAATAATACTCCCACTACGACTATGATGGAAATGTTGGGGGATCTACAGATTGAGAAGTCACAGAAATGACGTACAATAATGGTTGCCAGCCCTCTGACCTCTACGATCACAAATTTCTGAACTAGTAAAAACCTGTTCTTATTCATGCAATTGGAATACTCTCTCTGAATTCACTGATAGCCAGAGTATTATAAAATGAGCAGGGTCGGAACTTTCCCTCTCTATTATAGATATGTTCAGGATCGATGTTATTTCCAAAGTCTTTGATTGTTCCACCCCTGCCGGTATCAACACGACTGACCTGACGAGTACAGAATACCCACCCATTTGCTTGGAACTTGAAGACTTGTCGAACCCCTCTTAGTCAGAGATTTTCTATTAATAGAACCGTAAAGCAATGAAACTCTTCACCAAAGGAAGTTTATTCTGAGGTTCACAAACTTCAGAAATTTGTAGTAGATATAAATCGTATCTCCCGATGTCCCTCCTGCTGTTTTTTGAAAATACAGGGCGTTTCTTTCGTGTGAAACAGTGGAAAAAAATTTCTCGACGTGTCCTGTGTAGTCGAAACTTTTGATCAAAAACGAAATTCAGCTTTTAATTCCACCCGAGTCTTTCAACTCGTAAGACATCGTTACAGATATTAGTGTTTCTGCTCGTTTTGGAAACTGTTGATGTACTAACAAATATTGATATCTGTTGTTTTGGTGAATTAGAAATGAAATTTTCTGTATCCATGGTGATTGAAAATTGCGAATTCCACGTTTGCAAGACCACGAACTTTTCTTCGGAGATTAGTTCCGTTGAATGAGATACCGCAAGAAAAACATGCTCAAATTTCTTTTGAAACATTCATAAGTATCTGCATCACTTATAACGTGACATCTATACTTTATCTCCTATGTCCCTAAACCGGTCGATTGAGAAAACTATTTTCTTCTGCTTAATAAACATAGAAGACGCCATGTGCTACTTTTGGGCTGGTGACTTCACTGACATCGGTATGAACTTTCGTGTACAACGTAATGCCTATTGCGATCGCTCAGATAAGGTCAAATAGACACACGTCCTGACGAATTCAAAGAAATCTACATCTAACTAAGGTGTGTTTCGCCATGACCAGTTCTTTCCCTATATTCAAATGTGAAAAATGTGCTAGAGAGGGTAATAATATTGGAATGGTATTAGCGACACATTTTAACGATTATTATTATCTTATACATGTAATTATAACACATGAATCTCCTCATGTTGGCAATAACTCAGAAAAGTGTCATGTCATTGAGGAGAAACATCCAATCATTTTAATGTATTTATGTGTGAGCAATTGACACACGGCCGTGCTCTCAAAAGCACTTTTTTCTGAAAAGCAACCAATTTCATGACAGTTTAGCGCCCTAGATAGGGGACAAAAAGCTTTCCATTTGTTGAAGAGGACCATTTCCTCGTTGAATTGATAGTATTTGTTATATTTCGTTATTTAAGAATGAACAATTTCACACCGTGCACCTAATAAATCCAATAAAGGCGGAGGACACGGATAAATTGTTCCAGTGCTTGAAGTTTTTGCATATCGCTATTTTATTAATTTTATATTCTGAGTTTGAGTCACGGTTTTGGTACACGATTTTGGATTTTGATATTGGATTACGATTTTGGAATACGAATTTAACGAATTTGGATACAGGGATTTGGACTACGATTTTGAATAACGATTTTGTTCACGAATTAGATTTTTATCTTTGGTGAATTTCACAATGCCCAAACAAAAGAAAATTGCTATAACCCCAAGTCTGTTTTGCGATTTAGTACGTGACGGTAAAGTACGCATTGACGATTTGAAAGGGTCAATAAGCTCCTCAAATGTATTACATTCAATCTGTAACAGCCTACATGTAAAATCGAATTATAATAATAAATATCGACTATGGAAATGTTGGAAGAGATATGAACAGGACTTACTGCGTGAATGTGCCACCGAAGGTTCTGATGTCATTGAAGGCGCTATAGAAGAGGCATCTAATGATACCCAATCTAGCAGGTTGCCCGAAAAAAACGCACGTGTTGATTACGTGGACAGAACAACCCCACTTGTTGATAGAAACTGTAGTGATTATGATTTTTCAAAGGTCGCTCACGTAAAATGGCATATTGTAAGTGATGCCGAGACTCGCCGTGAATATTTCAGGAAACACATATGGGACTACGATATTTCTTGCGTAATATCATTCAAAGGAACACATCTCCGTAAAAAAAATCGTGGTCCTGCATTTGTTGAATATGCGATTTGCAAGCACCGTGGGTGCAGAAAATTCCGTTTTGAATTCAATAAAACGGCAGATATCAATATTTGTCAGATTATCATTAGATTTGATAAATAGCGAGAAAATCATACTTCTGACCAATATTCTTATCAAGTGAGGGGTTCACAACGAAATGTCCTGCAGAAGAATCTCCTAACAACCACCCCTTTGCTCAAAAGAGATGAAGACATTCGAAATAGTGATGAAGATCTATTAAAGCGTGGCAACTGGCAACATATTCGGTCACTATCAGTTTATCAAAAAGTGAAATCAGAAGCCAAATCTGATAGTGACTTCCACAAAGATCCTTATTTTGATTTAGTTCTCCGGTCAATTGCAGGTCCAGCTGAAACAAAATATATACAGTGGCCATCAACAGATACCCTTGTATATTTATATAGCAAATCACAGATTGATGTATTGGTGCCAAAGGGTCAAATGTCAACTGGCTATTTTGACGCCACTGGGAGTGTGGTAACACCTATTAAGTCAGGAAGGGTGTATTATTATGCACTTGTTATCAATGCAGACGGAAAAATCATTCCAATTGCAGAGATGATAAGTTCCCTACATGATGCCGCAACTATCACTTGTTTTTTTCTGAAATTCAAAAAATTTGTGACCATAGATGTTCAGAGGTCTTGGCCAATATTTGACGTGATTGTCTGTGATTGGAGTTTTGCAAATATCGGGGGCGTCTGTTTGGGACTGAATGAAATGACATTATTTTCATATCTCAATGTTATATACAAGGCAATTGCATCGAATCAGACAAAAATCCCCATCATAATTCTGAAATGCTGTTGTTCACACTTTCTGAAGATGGTGAGTCGCATGTTGAAAAAAAAATCTGTCAACAAACAACAATCAGCTATTATACTGGAAATGATTGCGGCTCTAATAGAATGCACCTCCATGAAAGATCTGAAGCTTCTTTTCAATGCAATGTGTATTATTCTTGGAAGTAGCAGAACGTCTCTGCACGTAGAAGAAGCATTGGCACATTTCATAAATAAGAATTTGTCAAGAGAAATTGAACAGTTCCATTCGATATCAATGCTTGATGACATGAAGGACGAAGCATTAGTGAGAGGTGCATATGAAAATTCGCCTTTTTACCAGTATTTTCTGAAAATCTATACCGATAGTATAAAAAACATCGATTCTGATGAGATTGTGTCTGATAAACCGCACAACGTACTCATGAACAAGACGGTCTTGTCTTATGTGTTGAAGCATTATATGGCATTTGTTCCTCTGTGGACCGGCATTACCAACCCGTTTTTAGCAGAAGCCAATCTCAATGTAAGGTTTAGTAATGCAAATGTGGAATGTTGGTTCAAAATCGTCAAACACGACGTCCTGAAGGGGGAACTTAATATGAAAGTAGGGCGATTTGTAGCAAGTATTCGTCAAAAAATAAAAATAGATTTGCATAGTTTGACTTTGGATATAGGTAACACCCCAAAAAATGAACGCACTCGAAGACGAGTCAAACATAAGCAGGTGAAAGAAATAGACCAACCATTAGCTGTGGAATCATGGAAACCACTAAAAATTGCAAAGAAAAAGACAAGCTATTTCAAATCCAAAACAAATATCATCACACATATAGACAAATATTTTGAGGAACCTCCCTGTGTCATAAAACCCACATCCACTGACGAACTTCCAGAAACTCACGATACCAGGTGCCTTTCGAATGGTCTTTTTTTCAATACAGACTATTACCTTGACGCAGCAGTGAAAAATAAAGTGCCATTCATCATAGGAATCTTCGAATATCGAGACACAAAGATTAAGTTAGCAGGTTCGGATTTTGCAACATTGGTGTCGGTTAATGATTCGTTAATTGAACTATACGGTGATATATCTAATGTCACTCATAAATGGCTAACAGACTATTGCATTGATGGAATATCTTTCTCGTGGATGTCGTTTTGTCCAGAGATCTATTATATAGATACAATTTCCACGCAAATAATCATGCAGGAAGTGGACACAATTCGGAATTTCAGGCCCCTTGTGATGGATTTTGATGCTTTCGATTACATTTTGTTACCTGTTGATTCACACGGTAATCATTGGTTATTGGCCGTTTTAGATATGAAGTATCACGATATATATATTATGGATCCAGGATATTCCAACCAAGAAAAATTCATTTGTCAAAAATTGAATAAATTTTTTCAGCAACGCAACGACTTGGTCGAATGGACACTACAACCAAGCCACCCTTCTCTTCCAAAACAACCAGATTCTCATAATTGTGGTGTCTATGTTCTTTTTTATATATACATTTTCTCCCGTTTCAGAAATATTCCCAATGTTCTGAACTACTTCGAAAATAATTCCAATTTCGATCCGGAGCAGTTCCGCAAGTCTCTTCAATATGTAGTTTTGATGGCTTCAGAGGATGTGTCAGAAATATGTCAAGTTTGTGGCATAGATAGGGAAGGTAGTTTCATCAAATGTGATAATTGTAGACGATGGGTTCATTTCGATATATGTGCTAGGTCAACGGGCCTACTTTCCGATGCTATCTCCTTTGAAGAAGTCAGTGACAAACATTTTACATTCAACTGCTATCTATGTCAAAACAATCAGCAGCCTTTCGAGTCATCCTCACTGTTGAAGAAAATTGTTATGGAAGATCCGGAAATAAGACAATTCATTCACCACTACAAGAGCAAATTTTTAAGCGTCATCACATCACGGGACACGAATGAAGAAGGGCGCAGATTTCGAGATACAGAGGACTGTCGGAAACATTTGAAATGGGATTATACAACTGCTTTCATCAGCTTATCTATGAGTGTATCGATGGCGCGTATTTTGCAGGAAGAACTGAATTTTCAGGATTCAGAGTATACAGTTTATGTGCTGGTACCGTTGGCTAACAAATTATTGTTTCGGATCACATATGGAATATCGGAAGATGAATCAATTGATTTCATTGAGAAATATAGAACCCTCAACGAACTAGACGTCTTAGATGACCTACAATATCCAATAAATTATACACTCGACATGGTTCACGATGCTTTAGAAAAATACAACCGTTTTTGAGTTGAGCCCAGGTAACTAGCTGCGGTGTCATTCTTTCATAGTCAGCAGGAACTTATCGAAGGTCCCGGTCTCCTATCACGGTTCATTATTTCAATTTTTATCACCTCGTCAACGAATGGTTGACGGTTAAATTGAGTTATTTTTGTGAGGGTGACTTTCGGAGAACAAAATTCATTTTGGAGGAACTTCCAATACAATGATATACATATACCATGTACGTCTTCAAAGTCTTCAAAGGTTCATGACGACGGCTTGTCAACGGTTTTATAGACTCAATTCAAGCTGAGTCAACGCACGTGCCTTTTGAGTCGAAGTTTTGTGTCTGGTTACCGTGGGCCACCTATTGATCCTGGTTCCATAACTAGGAATAATTTTCTGACGAGAGTTGAGTCATCCTCGCGTTCCAATGAGTCTGTAGGCTGAAATATGATGAATAATGATTTCACACAACTTCAGGAACTTTTGAAAGAACTGAATATCTTCTGGGTGACGTTTTTTGAGCTTGAATATTCGTAGTACGGTGCTGTTATTCTTCACTATTTCATGTACTGAATCATTTCGACAAAGAACAGTTTATGCGGAACATTAATCTCAGAATCGTCATGATGAGGGCTGCATGACCATCTCATCTTGTTGATTTCGAACAATCCCCATATATCTTAAAGAAATAATGTAAAATTATTCGAAATATGAGTTTATCCATGACATCGTTTCATTTCTTAACCAGAGCCGAGAATTTCCTGGGCTTCACCTCATTATATTGGTCACCTAAAATTTCCGCCATAGTCATAGTGGGGGTATTATTTCTCAAAATTTCATGTACTGGATTAATTCGGAAAACGACAACTTTTCGCGGAATTATCATTTATTCATTCATTATTTTTATGATGGGGGCTGAATCCCCATCTCTTCCTATAACACTTCATAAATCTTTATATTTATATTGTCCTTTGCACTATTCCACATAATTTGACATCTGCATTTGTCCCTGGCAATGTCATGTGTCTTGAAGCGATCCGATCATGTCTTGGAAGAATAAGGGTGGCCCCACCCTTCTCATTTTGTATTGGTGGTATTATGTTGTAACCTGCCTTATTGTGAAGGGTCACAATTGGTTACAGAAATGTTGAATTATTGGTGGTGAAATGATACACCAAAATCCCATGGACACCGTTTATTCAAACTTGGAGTTAGTGTCGTTGACAAGAAAACGGGTTAGTTGTACAATGTTGGTGGTCTGGAACTAACTAACTTACTTTTCGCTATGCATGATCGGATGCTCGCAGGCTCCTCAAGTGCCGTGGAAGTGAATTTGATATTTTAGATGTGAAGAAAATTCTCTAATACTATACAAATTTCAATGAGTTGACAAAAATTAATCTATACTTGTTTTCACCTCGAATTCTGCTAGTAACATTTGCTGAGTTGCTTCGCATGTACTTGAAAGCAGTTTAAGGTATTTCATTTCTTAAGCTCATCTGGTAGAGACCATGATTTTAAAATCTACGTGACAGATAAGAACTGGAGTTTCAAATGACTGTCTGGAATCTCATGGGAACGTTTTAGCAAATGCAAAGAATAATATCTACTGGGTCACAACAATTATTTCACATCTTTCCATGTGCTGGATTCATTCCGAGAACGAAAACTTTTCGCAGAATTATTTTTGAAATATTTTCATAGTGAAGGCTGAATCACCCTCTATTCCCGCAGAACTTTATAAATCTCCATATTTATATTGTTCTTTGGACTATTCTACATGATTTGACATATCCATTGGTCCCCGACAACGTCAAGTTTCTTGAAGCGAGCTGATCATGACTTGGAAGATTAAGGGTGGCCTCATCCTTCTCAATCTGTAGATCCCCCAACATTTCCATCATAGTCGTAGTGGGAGTATTATTTCACAGCATTCCATGTGCTGGATTCATTCCGAGAACGAAAACGTTTCGCAGAATTATTTTTGAAATATTTTCATAGTGAAGGCTGAATCACCCTCTATTCCCGCAGAACTTTATAAATCTCCATATTTATATTGTTCTTTGGACTATTCTACATGATTTGACATCTCCATTGGTCCCCGACAACGTCAAGTTTCTTGAAGCGAGCTGATCATGACTTGGAAGATTAAGGGTGGCTCCAACCTCTTCATTCTGTTGATGCCACAACAACTTCGACCTAGTCATAGTGAGGGTATTATTTCACATCATTCCATGTGCTGGATTCATTCCGAGAACGAAAATGTTTCGCAGAATTATTTTTGAAATATTTTCATAGTGAAGGCTGAATCACCCTCTATTCCCGCAGAACTTTATAAATCTCCATATTTATATTGTTCTTTGGACTATTCTACATCATTTGACATCTCCATTGGTCCCCGACAACGTCAAGTTTCTTGAAGCGAGCAGATCATGTCTTGGGGGATTAAGGGTGGCTCCACCCTCTTCATTCTGTTGATGCCACAACAACTCCGACCTAGTCATAGTGAGGGTATTATTTCACTTCATTTCATGTACCGGATTCATTCCGAGATCGACAACATTTCGCAGAAATATTATTGCCACATTTTTCTAGTGAGGGCTGAATCACCCTCTCTTCCTGTAGAACTTCATAAATCTTTATATTTATATTGTTTCTATGTTATTTTACATTATTTGACATTTGCATTTTCTCCCAAAAACTTTCTGTTTTTTGATGACAGCCGATCATTTCGTGGCATAATAAGGGTTGTGTCACCCTTCTTATAGAGTTGGAAACTCTGAATCTCCATTCGAATCGTCATGCGTGTCTCATTTTCAGTTTTCCATATATTAGATTATTTCTGATATCGACGGATATCCGAAAGATTTGAACTATTGTTTCCATCACTTTCAACCTTGAAATCGCTTTTCTGACACCCTTTCCCTTACAATTCATCACTATTTTTGTTTTTTTCTAGACGGTGGTATCGTCCCTCATCATTCCACACGTAAAATTATTTCCCATGTATCTACAATTTGGCATAAAATCATAATGAGCATTATTCCTCTGGTCCACTGTAAAATCACCGAATTCAGATTTAAATCCAAAGCTAACTTCAGCCACATCAATAAGGCACTGAAATAACTATAGCACTATTGCGCCTATTTATTTGCTCGATCGCGATGTCGGCATTCAACTGACTTCCCGCTGTTATCTGTACCCGCTATAAATAGGTCCATGTTCCTGGAATATTTCATTTTCGAACAGGCATCGACGTTTCTGGAACCTTCGTGATAACTCTCTGTGTGTAAACAAATGCAGTCGGTATATTTCTCGAACATTCGCGATAAGTCGCGATGAAGGTCGATGGGCGTGGTCTACTCCGAAGCACTTGCATAGGCGTAGAGAAAGTCACGGGCGTAGAAAAAAGGGTTACATTGTTTCACAGAATCATTGTTGATCGTCGAATTCGTAACAATTGAAATATTTACAACTTTGAGATAATAAGTCGTCAGAAAAAGTTCAAAATCGGATGCATGAGGCTTATCTTTCAAGTTATGAAAAATTAGGTTATCTTGGTCTCCCTATCAACTTCTGATCAATTATAACGGAGGAATCGCTCATCAAATGTTAGGTGAAAACATTTCAGAAATCTGTAAAATCAGCAATGTCACTGAGTATGTGAGGCATATGACGCTCGCATAGAGTTTAAAATCCCACTACCTTTCGGATCGTTCAGCAAATACGAATACTTCAAGTTTCCATGTATGTTATTGAAACAATGAGTTATCTCAACAGAGGCGATATCCAAACCAAACACATTTGCATATATTTTGAATTTCAAATGATTTCCCGAATGCCGGCTGCGTGCCGTATATAATAATCCCCTTTGATATTGTATGTTCAAGCACGAACATGGACTTTATTTTTGCATTGTTTTTTTTGTGGTCCTACCATATCTGCAAAAATTATATGTTTTGAATACCTTCGACGATAAATTCCACACCATAAAGTCCACACAAATATTAATCCGGAAAATTTGATTCAGTCCTCACACATCTGGTCCATCTTTCGATGGAATCAACTATCTAGTAGTAAGTTAGTTAACTTACACCAAACGACTATACCAGTTTGAAGAGTTTCATTATTCATTCAGAGAGAACAATGACAATAAACAGTTCAAATATATATAATGCATCATCACATCATCAGGAAAGTGAAAATTCATTCACACAATAATGTTTCTTTATCACACGATGGAGATATGTAGTACTGATTATGTAATTTTTTATTTCATATTCCCCCCATGAAACACTGCTAATAGTGTACAAAGCCAAAGCCAGAGGACGCCTATTCACCTTAAATTCTAAAGTGACCTGAATAGTGTAAGTGAATTTTTAATAGCGCATTCGTTATTTCTGCCTTATGAAAACCCAGAAAACCTGCAGTGAAATCAGATCGGTAAGCAGACCCCACCTACTAGGATTGTATGTATTGCCCAACGCGTGAAGCCAACTAAATAAAGGTCTGCCATGACTAAGAATCGAACTCGCAACCGAAGGAGAGTGAGTATATCAAAAGAGGGAGCCATAACCCGCTCGACCACCAACCTGCTTTTGCAAATTTTCGTTCACAAAGAGCACATAATTGAATGTGTATCTACATTTATGATTGAATTTGAATTCATCCAATAGTGGAACCAGTTTTACATATGATACAGGTATATCATAAGAGAGAGAACACGGGAGATGTAATTAGATGCTGCTGTAGGCTCATTCAAGTATGAATGAATGGCAATTTTTCCAACAGGTAGGAAGGCAAGTGAATATAAAATTTATAATTTTTTGATATGATCAGAAAGATCTTTATTTGAACTATTTTTGTAATTATTCGATTGATGGCAATATTTTCCCTTAATTTCCTATTTTCCCTTAATTTCCTATTTTTCTTCTTATCTTTCCTAAGTGATGGATAAACCCAACATTGCTCACTATTGGCACATATTTTCCCCTTCAGCTTTTTCTTTTTTTTTTTTAGGAAAAGGAAGCCACCAATTCTTCCTGATTATTTCCAATTATACATTTACATTCACTTCATTTGCTTCACTTTATACGTTTAATGTTATATTTAAACAGTACAAAGGTATAGGAAATCTTTCAACAATATGGAGGTGACCATGACATTTAAATTAGTATGTCATCTAGGCACCTGAAGATATAAGGTGCAGTAAAAATAAAATTTCCATCGATTTTTTTATATAATGAACTTGATGGTACAGTGATTTTCTTATTCAAAGTTCTCGTTGAAATGTTAAATGAGACAAATCTTGAACAGAAGCCATGAAAATTATTTCCCTTCGTGTAGACCTTACTAAAAGTACATTTCAGGAGATTTTAAAGGCCTCTTCATATATGTTCAATATATAATTAATCTATTGATTTAATCTATTAATGCTAACAAAAAATGACAAAATCGAAAACAGAAACTGAATGTTCATTGAATATCAATTCCGAAGTTATTACTATTCAGATAGTGGTCTCGGTAGTGTAGTGGTTAGCATATCTGCCTATCAAGCGGAAGGCCGGGGTTCGAATCCTCGCCGGGCCACCGTGCTGGGTAATCGCACGTTAAAAGGTAAGGCCTCGTTGATCCATTGCTCGCACAAGTTTCGACTTCTGAGGGTTGACGTTCGTCAGCTGGTTAACGGAACGAACAATTTTACAACAACAATTTAGATATACCATACAGAAACATTGGGTAATTTTAGGTTTTCTTGTCTTGTCTCTTGTCTTGCAAAGAAGCTCTTTCGGCCATGGCAGCCTGGATGTACGATGTGCCTTTTGTGAAATATCTTCTCCATTTTATTTTCAATTCATTTCAAAACATGCTTCATTGTCGTAAGTACATACACACTTGTTCACAAAGCTTGTAATATAACATAAATATGCATACAAACAAACCTATATACAAAAGTAAGTGATAAAACAGATAGTACAAAACAAACAGAAATTATAAAAATGAAATTGTAGAGAGCCATCGTTGAGATACTTAAATTACTTATAGGTTCAGGTCAAAATTGAGAAAGGGATTAAAAACTCTAAACGAACAGACAACAACAAGGAAGGAAGATCATTTTTTTTAGAATTCCTGCAAAAAGTATTCACCCAGGTTATATAAAGGAGTTGCGATAAGTAATACTTACACCTTATTATGGAACTTATGAACACACAAAATATTTTTCATGGGATTTGGTGAATGATTGTATATTTAATTCCATTGTAAAAAGTTGAGTTCTTCATCAGAGTGGAATGGAGTATTATCAGTTTGACCTGGCTACTCTGTCTTGTATTATAGTTCGTTCAGACTACCTGAAAGGTACTTTTGTTTTTGTGAATTAGTGAGACTGTTTTACAAGTGTATATACAAACCTCCGTTATTATATTGCATTCTTTAAATAAATCTTTACAGGAGGATCTGGCAGTTGCCCCACACATATATCTCAGGGCCCTTTTCTGCAAAACAAAACTCCTATGGAACATTGGTTACTGCAGGTCCCCCAAAATGCTATAACCATATCTTAGGTGGGTTTCAAGGTTCTGATAGCATAGCATCCGGAAGCAAGTTTTTACATATAGCCGTTACGTGGTTATTAAAAAGTAGTTTATTACCTATAAAAAGTTTTTTTTTATATCAAAAGATAGTATGTTTGATTCACACCAGTTTTTGATGACTCCAGTATCTTTCGTTATAGTAGAGTGTGAGATAGTTTTGTTCTTCTCTTGCTTGAGAATAATGGTGATATCAGCAAATAATGTGATTCCATCTCTGATGTCTAGAAGGGCCATGTTGTTCATATAAACTAGGAACAGGAGATGTTCAAGGACTGATCCTTGTGGGGCACCAAGTTTTATACGCGAGGGCTTCGAGACACTGTTTGTTTTGACTGGTTCATGGCGATCTGAAAGGTAGTTCTCAAACCATTTGATGCGTTTGGAGTTTGAGTCTTTGATCATCTAAAAGTTGCTGCTTTTTCTTCACGGTTAACATCATCCGCTCTGAAATACAGTACTCATCTAATCTAATGATAACTCACCAGCATCCTTTCCGCCCTTCACGCATATCCCGAAGCCGTGCGTCCCGTCTTGGGGCTCCCTCACCATCGTGACCGTCCTCGTCGTAAGTTCGTGTATGTTCGGCACGTAGGCGGGGCGATAGTTGATCTGGTGGGTGGTCGAAGGGGGGCTGCTCGCGGGAGACCGCCGCGGTCTCTCCACGTTCGTTTTAATGGCGGTCGAGGGGTTGTTGGAGCCGAAGAGGCGGAGAACCTGTTCGGGGGAGATCGGTCGTTTTTTGTTGTTGGTTGCTGCTGGGGTTCTGGTCGAGGTGCTGAAGTTGGGGTTGGAGCCCAAGTAGGTTCCTGGAAAGGAAAATGTTATCAGAAAGGGAACTTCTGTGCTACAATACTGGAAAAAAATTAACCAATTAATTTCCAATGTACTCATTTGAGTACAACAGTTAAAATGTTACTCAAGTGACCTATGTTGATGAATGGCGCAAAAATTAAACGTGCATGCTCTTCATCTCAAGTACTAATATGAACCCATATACGTATTGTTACGAGATCTTCTATGGCCGGCCTGTCGCTCGTGAATGCAAAATAATATGAGGGGTAGAAGAAATATCATCACCCTGGAAATCTTGGCTCATGTGAAAATTCGATACAAATAATCGAGATAAGTCCGGAAGATTCTCCAAAGGCGTACGCAGGTATAAATGGGAAGATACTTCATCGCGACGACAGAGTTTTTAAAAGTTTTAGTACAGGGAGTTGAAAATGATTGTATTGTGACAAAGAGTTGTTATGAAAGTGGTTTAGTGTTGTTTTTGGGGTTTTAATTAACGAACCCAAGGAAATATCGTATCAGTATGTTGAAAGTTCATTCAGATAATTTTTACGTATTTACGCAAGTCCTGAATTGAAGGTAAGATGAGCGTCCATATTTTCATAACATTCAGGCACCATCAGCTGATTTTGATATCATAATTTGGTGATTATGCTCTTGATATAGAGATATATCGTTAGAATTACCTATATTTTTCAAATTCTTGAGAGTTAATAATGATACAAGACATGTACCCACTTGAGTACAGTGGGTTCATCCAATATTGTGAAAAATTGTGTCGATCATCCACTTCACATATTTTGTTGTGGATGAATCCTGATGACTCTCACGCTCTGACTTGTAGAGATTTCTATGGGAAACGATACAAATCATTGGAACCAGCAATTGATGAGATTTTCTCTTCAGAAAAAATAGATGATGTGGACATTGTGAAAATTCCTCCAAATGTTGTGATAATATTCAAGAGATGCAATCCGAAATGCCAAGAGATGTTGTAGGTGAAGTAGAACTATTTTGGCAATGATGAGGAATCGAAAGATGAGAATGGAGAATGCAATATTTCATTATTACATCTGCGCCGAATGATTTTGAGTGGAGTCATTAGGAGAAGTGAAAAGGTCGTCTACCACCAAAAAACAAAAAAATTATGTTCCACAACGTAATGTCTTAATGGGTGGGGTTGACTTTCATGACCAAAGTATCAACAATCATATCATCGGTATTAGGGAAAAGTAGTGGTGGTGATCGTTATTCACTCAGATGATAAACAAGACTGTTTTCAATGCTTGGCGGTTGAATCAATCGCCCGTGAAAATAAAACTGGCCTTCTGGAATTTAAAAGAGAGATTTCTCGTACCTCTCTGATATGCTACACACACTAAAGGTGGACCAACTAGTGGAGTTCCCTCAATCGTCAGAAAATACGAATGGCAACATTTCCCCGCAAAACTTGACGAATTGTCAATCCTCAAATTGTCAGAGTTAATATTCGCTTGGAAAGAGACTCTCTCCGTATATATCACTTTTGATATTATGTTCACTATGGATTACTGTTCAAACCGATTCTCACATAATCCCATTGTATTCATTTGAGTACATAAAAATATCTCAGTAATATTTTTTCTGATCACCAAACCTACATATGTCAAAGTGATATCAATGAAGATTTCAGGAAGATCAAAGCCCTTTCCTTCCTTTATTGAAAAAAAATTCTTGGGATTTTATGGGTATTAAATTCTCAGAGGCATAATCAAACATTAACTTAAACAATATAGTACAGTACTTTTTATAATTGGAGCCGGAGTGGATGAGGAGGAAACTCCCGAATGTATTCCATATTGAATGTCGATTCAATACGAGCAGCCTTAAACACAGCACTGACTCTAGAGATTACGAATGATAATGACTACAAAAAAAAATCAGCAATGGCGCAGGCTTGATCCCCATCTGGAAATATTTTCTTGCTATGTAGTGGTAGAGTTCTGGCTGCACCTCATCTAGAGTTGAGTGTTCGACGTTTCGGCCCCAATTTCGAAGCAATTTTCAAAAAAGGTGATGTGGTTTGACGCTGAGTTGTCAATCTCTGGTCACCGGGAAAGGCTTTGTGACTTAACGCCGGGGCCACATTTCAAAATTAGTTTGAGATGTATAAAATACACGTATTTTTTGATGAGATAATAATTTTATTTTCCTGTCATTGAAATGGTTGCTTTGTTGTGATGCAGGCTATGTATAAAATAACTAAATAAATAAAATAAAATAAAATACTTTCCTCCACAATTCTGAAAGTTTTATGGTGAGTTGACTCAGATATGCCCATAGCAGCGTCTAATGTAGGTTTTATGAAGGGTGCTTCAAAAGTTACTTTCGATTTTCGATAACTCCTTTACGAGCTTGTGGTTTTACAAAATGGAACACATAGGAAATGAGAAATCAGTTACAAAGCCCCAGTAAGAATATTGACCACTAATTCCGTATTGCCTTCATTCAGAAGAAACATTTTTATTAGGGCAACAACTTTTCGGTGTAGGCTAGTCTTCCCTTCTATACTTGTATAATAGATTCCAAGTCCATTCTTCATTTCCTCAGACTTTTGTGGATTGAAATGGTCCAAAATCATTCCTACCAAAATGAATGATGGTTCTAAGAACTGGCAAGTATATAGAGTTGATGAAAGCAAGTGAAGAAGTGAGAGCATGCAAATCTCAAGAAGTGAAATGGCATAATTCAGATTGGACTCTACAGTTCGCTTGAATAAATGAGCGAGTTGAAACATATTTATATCTAAATCGTTTGTACGGAAAATCAAAAATCTGTCGAACATCTTTTCACCAAGTCAAATGTGATTAATTACTTTCTTGTCCATTGGTTTAGAAAGTGAAAATGTTCACATTAAAATATAACTTTACCAGGTGATCCGGAACCAATTCACCCCCCGTATCTTTGTTGTTATTTTGTATGGATGTTTCAAATACATTACTTCGATTTGATGACATGAGTGTACAATATGTCAAGTATAAAACCATATATGACCGGAAGCGCATCCAATTTTCAAATTTCAAATGGGATCTATGTTTTTTTTGAAAATAACGTTTCGGTATGGAATTACCTTTCCAATGAAATATCTCATTTATACGTCGAAGTCACAATCAACTGATACAACTGAGAAATAAAAAATTACTTTTTGTATTCCTCTCGTAATGGAATATTTTAATGAAGTATGCTATGGAAGATGGAGCAATTGGATATAAGTAACAATAATTCATGGCCAAACGTTTTTATAAAATATATATTTTAATAAAGACTAGCTATTTTCACAATTTTAATTTTTATTCATTTTTCAACATCGAATTACCCATTTCTTTAATGCTACCATAGCAATTTTTCAAGATGTTTAAAAATTCCAGTAGATATTCATGTTTTCCATATTTCAGTAGGCATTGGAGTTTCTAACCGAATTTGAAAATTCACAAGTTAGCATTCACTGAATCAGTGAATTTCTGTTGGAAAATTGAATTGTAAAGATAGTTGGTCTGCATATGAAAATATTTTGTTGAAAGTTCGACCATGGAGTATTTCTACTTACATGTTATTGTTCAAATCTTCCATAGTATACTCACGTTGAATTGCTTCATTACGAGGGGAATTGAAAAAGTATTTCTTTATTGAATCTCAATCATATCAGCAGAATGTGAATTTGAAGTTTGTGAAGACTGGTATATCATTGGAAAAGAAATTCTATAGCGAATTGTTATATTAAAAAAAATCATACTTCCCATTCCAAATATGAAATTTGAATGCGCTTCCTGTCAAACCAGTAGTGTCTTATATGGTTTGAAACTTGCTGAATTGTACATTCATGACATCAAATCAATATACCGAAATCAAAAGATCCATACAAAATAACAACGAAGATACAGGGGTGTTAACTGGTTCCGGGTCACCCGGTATAGTACTTCTTATTGGAAAACCTAAATAATAAGGGAAAGCACCCTCGCATAAGCTGTATTTTTCTAAACAATATAAATAGGAACAACATTCATTTGTGAATATTTTTCCAATTCTCATAACTTACGAAAGTGAACGCAACTACCAGTACTTCGAGAACAAAATTTAATTATCTCAATAACAACACCTGCAGATATACTTCCCCAGTGAAATTTACATAACGGGTCGTATCTGTTCTACTGCGTTTCGTGTTCGAGGAAGTCCGTAAAACTTTCCTTCAGCTGGATAGTTTAATCATTTCATTATCGCCCCCAGTAACCAACTTCCGCAGCCCCTCTCACTGTTTTCTGATTATTTCTAGAATGAAATAAACTTTGCGTATTCGCCTCGAGTGATGAATTTCAAATAATTGTTTTGCGTTCAAAATGAATCTGGCAAACTCGGACGACTTCTCGGCAATTTTGAAAGGCATGAATATTATTCATCATAATTCCAAAGGATATAATGAACATTTCAAGAAGGAATATTACCGTCGTGAATCCAATTACTGAGAAATTAGGATTATAGCAAATATTTCTTGAATGCAGTTTGTTTCAAAACTATCTGTACAATTTTTCCTAGAATATTCATGGATTCAAAATTGAGTATTTCGTTCGGATTCACTTACACAAAAAGAGATTTGCATGCTTTTGAATTTCTTTTGGTCAAATTTTCACTAAAACGAGTTTATTTCAAGAAAAAGTGTCATATTTTTTGTGAAATTCATTTTAGTGTCAGGTTGAAGAATTTCCACCGATGAGGGCGCTAGCGGTGGTCAAACTATATCCACCATTTTGAAATAGTTTCCTTGTTTACATTTATCAAATGCGCTAAACAGTCATCGTTGCACTCGCTAGACAAGATTGTGGTGGTTTTATTGCTTTATTTTCATTGTACGAAATTTTTCTCGTGAAGGTTAATATATGTAACTGTGTTCATGGATGCTTTGAATAGCCGCACAATACTATTCATTGGAGGTGAACATAGATGCATTGTGTTCCAAAATCTAATAATATTTGTTCCAGGACATGTTTTAGTTTTAGTGTAGTGTTAGTGAACCAAAGAGGCTTTTATTATTATATTGTTAGTCTATTATTAAAAATAGACAAACAGACTCACCAGGTAACAAGAAATCATCTCTTTTGAAATGCATTCATGATTGTTTGTTATTTTTTTGCTATTATTAATCGAAAAAATAAATACAACTTCAGATGAGATTTCCTAAATAAACACCAAAGAACTCAATAAATTCAAACACAAAAATGGAAGCCGTTTGTTTGTCAAATTATAGCAGTGCGTTATATTTTCGCCAGACGTCACATAAAATTATGAACTTCCCAATTATACCCTTCTTTCTGAATTATCAACTGGTGAAAAATAAAGTCATTTAAATGACTTGATTTCTTCTGATTTCAACAAAATACGCCATTAATCAAAATTTCTGTTTTGGCGAATCATATCTTCAAGAATATAGAGTTGGGCCTCGTACTGAAATCACAATCAGGGTGCTCTAATATAAGTACTAACTTATTGACACATTTTTCAAATAAAAGTTCATTTCACTAATAAAGTTAATTCACTTTCTATAAAAACAATTTTCAAACATAGACTGACACAAAAAAAAATTGAGATCAGTGTGGCAACTCAATATACAAATTGTGTATTCACAGTTCACACAACAATAATGTCCATTCACAGTTATATAATAAATTATGAGTATTTATTACAAGAATCATTACATTGAAGCAACGATCCTGGCGGACGCCATTAAATCTATATTCATCAATAGTAAATTGCAAGTACCCCTCTAGATACTGTCAGCTGTCAGGTTGCTGTCAAGGTGAATTCATATTGTAGTGTATATTCGATATATACACGATCTGATATTTACGTATTGCTTAATAAAATATGTGGTCGTGGGAAAAATAGTGTACATTACTTGTGTGAAGGTGATTTTTCACACTCGTTTCCGCTTTAGTAATGTAATATACTATTCCACATCTATATACGACGAACTGGTCACTTACGTACTGAGTAAGGTGGCTATATACTGGTGTTTTCACTCCATATAAAAGATTGTCAGCAGATCAGACGACCGATCTGGCCTACTTGATCAAGAATTGATGACGTAGACCGTAGTAATAACTAAAATAATTAGCCAGGTGTCGTCATTCTCGCAGTTGAGATGACAGTCATGTGCCCGTCCTGTGTTGCCAAGTGGCTATGTCGTTGCGAATTCTGGTCTATGTGCTGAAAAAATTAGTTTATTGTTGATTTTTTCATTTGAGCAATATAATATTGGGATCTCAATTCAAAAGGCGGTTCAGATGTTGTATCACAATTCAGTCGAATATTATTCACGTTAATGCGTGTGAGCGAATAGGGGTGAGAATTGTGATCAACTTTAATGAATACGTGAAGTGAGAAAATGCCATTTTTTCTGGTGAGTGAAATCATTATTATTTTTTATAATCTTCTGGGTTGAACTGAAAGTATCTGAAACACATATCACTGCATTTCTATAATATTTAGAACGCTTGCACACTCTAGAATGTTGTTGCCAGCAAACTTCTCTTGTGTTTTTTTATGATCACTACGAAATTTTCAAATGGTAATTGAATATACTAGAACGTGAGATCATTCTTGGAGGTAGGTCATTGAAGATGAAGTTTGTTTTCATCAAACATCAGATTGATCTCGCGTTCTACTCTCTGTTCTAATCAAAAGTGATCTGTATTGGCAACAACGTGTTCCATGGATCGAGTAATCTCGAAAATTTTCAGGAATTTCAACCACAAGCGCACCCTTAAGGCGAAATTTTGAACAACTACACCCTGTCTACAGGCTCGTCTGAAACAATATCGCAACACTGGAAGCACCAGTATATAGCCATCTCAGTACTGAGTAATGAGAGAAGGAAGTCTTACCTCTCGGGCTGCTCAAAGAATTGTAGTGCGAATAGTCCCGCTCCCTGGCGGAGTGGTGGTGCATAACGGAGCTGGGCCGCTCGACGATCGTGTACGACGTGCCGGGCGGCGAGTAGTAGAGGCCCGAGCGGCCGCCGCGCGAGTGGCTCCTCGGGCTGCCGCCAGGCGGCGGGCCGAGGACGTCCTCGGCCTCGGCGGGTCCTCGGCCGCCGCGGCCCGGCGGTCGGCCCCACGTGGACCGCGCGTATTGGCCAGCGCCGCCCAGGTCCGACAGCTCGGCGTACTCCTCGCCGGCGCGCATGTCTGCCGCCACTTCTCTTCTTCTTCTTATTTCGGCTAGGGCAAGGGGCTAGCCTTCGTGCTATCGTCACGAGTATGGTAGCTGCAACAAGAGAAAAATGTTACCCTCATCAAAAAAGGATCGACAATTATCATAATAGTGATAATGATAAACAGCTTGTGGTGAACCACACCACTACTTTCCAGAGTTCTGCGGCCCTATTCCTGAACCACACGTTCACTGAAAGCATACGTTGTTGATAGGCAGAGACCAATCATATCTGTCATAGCTTAGCTACAGCGTATATGCAGAACTGCGAGTGATTCAAGAATAGGGCCCCAGGATGCAAAATAGAACCGGCTGATGCGTATTCGGAAGAAGATTCTCCTCTTTGACAGAGGAAAGAGTGCGCCTGGAAACAGTAAGGATCCACAAAGTGATGCCTCCTTGAACAGAAGAACTGGACCGAATAATGCTGAGGTTCGTGAAGGCTTCACAGAAGAGGCTGACGTCTGGCATATCAACTGTGCCATGTACAGCTCTGTTTCCAGAGAAAAAAAAATGGATCTTTTCCACAAAGCATTATCAGCTCGAACATAAGATGGGCGCTAATATTTATTCGGTGAGACAACATGCATTTCAATAATCAAATGATAACTTAGCGAGTGGAAGACCATGTGAGCGAGTAGCAGAGCACTGACGAAGTGCTTCAGGTACTCTTGAAAAGTGAGCACTAAGATTAGCAAAATGCTTGTGATTACTAATTACCTCCAAAAAGTAATTCGACATAGCGAGCATTAATCACTTAGCGCTCATCAAAAGGATGATACTGTTATACACTTGAGTTACTTTTTGACATGGTTTTTGCAATTCAATGCTTCGCCTATGATTCATTATATATAAGTGTAACATTTGATGAAATGATGTGGAAGAGGTGGCATGAATACGACTCGCATTATTATTATGAATGGTATCATTTGAATTAATCGACCAAGACCCAAGAGTTTGTCTTGAGTGGTGGTGTGACGCTACCAGCTACGTTTTTATGTTTCGACAAGTAGTATGGAAGGGCTTAGTGCTTAGTAATTCCGAAAAGTGCTCTCAAGCGCTCCAATGTTCAGGAGCATTTTCAGGATTCGGACTAAGCCCTCTCGTAAAATACTCGAAGCACTAAGCACTGGTTCAAGAAAGTACTCTTTAGTACAGTGCTTACGAGAACAAAAGTGCTCTAAGTGCTTTCACGAGCACGAAGCTTTGGGCTAGCTCTGGCGAGTACTACGAGGTAGTATTAACCATTAGGCATCTTTAATGGAGTTTACGAATGATGAAGACTATAAAAAATAACCAATGACGCAGGTGAAAGCTTTCGCAGAGAGAACTCCGTCCTGTGAAAGTTCCTCTCGCCTATTTCTATCACCCCCGTGTGTTGTGGATGATCCGCCGGTTGTCATTGGATGAAACCCTTTTAGAAGGAAGCCTACGAGCATCCGCAACCACTCAACCGAGGCGCTCAAGTCAAGATGTAGCTTGAAGCTTCCTGTAGGTTTCAACAGACTTATTCTTGAATACTGAATCGACTCTAAACTACGGATAAAATTGGGAAATCTCCTAGGATTTCAAATAACATTGATGCACAAATGCTCTGGAAGAATTACCTACCACCATATGGGTATTATATCCATATCTTGTCTTTTTATTGTGACCTAAAAATAAAATTTTAACATTGTACGACAGATTGACAATGACATATTATGATAGTGACACGGAGCGTAAGATAAAAAGCGATATTTTGGGCTATGATTGAAACACTAAAAACGGACGAATCAAGACAAGAGTTCTCGAGGAAACCGACCAATGATCAGAAAATATCTCATATGATGTGAATGAAGTTATGGAAATTCGAACTGAATGGTTATTATGTTTCTTTTTATGTGGCCCTGTGAAATGTGAATGTTTTGGGTTCGTAAGTCCAGCCGAGTGCCACTGAGGAGACCTATTGCGGGTCGAAACAGTTGTTTGGCGTTGGATTTGTGGATGCAATCATCCGAACGTGAAAATGCTGATTCATTCACATTATCTATATCGAGTTTTTGGTTGATCTTGACATGAATCTGAATATGGTAGGTTCTCATGAGACTGATATTTTCAAATCTTTTGCTGATCTATCATTCTGTAATAAAACTTTTGTGAGCAATGCTCTTCTCTGGGGTCTATCTCCGACTTCGTTAGGCCTGTGCTCCGCCAAAGTATATGGAGAAACACGTGAACAACAAATAGTCACTCATAGTTATTTAATCACTCTATCTGCATAAGAAATCTTATTGGTTGTTCCAGACCGTCTCCTTTCGTTCGCTTTGGTGGATCAACGTTCATTTTCAAACATTTTGCACAAATTATATTCTTTGTACTCGAGGTCCTTTTCTACTTCGACACGTGAATTCAAAACGGAAAATTGTTTTACATGTTTTTTATGCATTCGTAAAGAGAACGATATTTATTATCGATCGACAAAAGAGCATGATAATCCGAACAAGACCAATCCGCTTTGTTTATAATATTATTTTGATACTCGGTTGTATGAAATCTAGATTCCGCTTGATCTGCTCGAGAAGAATCAACACATCAATAGTGGCCACTTCATATATAGCTTGAGGTTTCTGGTTCCTCTATCGTTCTGTACAAGATGTGTCGCAGTCGTGCTGATGCTTTGCAGTCTGGTGAAATCTACAAGGGATCTCTGCTTGACTATAGAATCGATATATTTTTCGCGCACGATGTGTTCTCTTTTGAGCCACAGTGAACCCCAGCGGATTATAATGGAATATCGAATAGATTCACTAATTTGGAACTATCCTTGTGTCTGCAAATTGCCTATATACCACTTCCGCTTCTAGGTGTGGGCTTCTCTGCCGGCTCTCCCTGCTTGATAAGGTGATTTTAAAATCTTTTAAAAAGGTTTTACTGCGGAACTGAGCATAAGTATTCCCAATACAAAATTCACCTCAATTCGTCTTCGTTATTGTTTTCTATATGTGACTGATAATTGGAGATTGCTCCTACATTAGCCTATATGTCACCGTTAGTCTTTCTGAATGAATGTACAATATACAATGGTGAATTACCATTCGGGTCCTCTAGAGCTGCAACTGAAGTCGTTCTCATGGCTCCCATAACACCTGGGAAAACCAATCTTCGATTCATACGTTTACACCTTACCGTCTCCATTTGCTTTATTTTATCTACTATGTTGTGACACCATCCACTGAATGTTGTTTGAATTATACTCGAGGAGGTACTATAGTAATTCAAAGCTTTTTCATTTCAGAAAAATGAAATACCATCCACTTGATATATGGGTCAAAAGCAACCCTGAATGAGGGCTTTCTCGGTTTCAGTTCTCTTGTGCTCTTTGCCCTCTGAGCACAATGGCTCTAGTTCCTTGGATATACACCAAAATATTTTTTTCTCATGACACGAATTTACACCATAGGATTATCACCATATCATCTGCATATCATAGGTTATTGAAGCCCTTCTCAAATAACTTCTCTTCTTTCTTTAAGGTTTCTCCCTTATTATCTCGGCTAGTAAATTGTAGATGATCAATAGTCCATCGGAGACTTACCGATCATCGCCATACCCGTGTTCACACAGCCAAACGAATTCTGTCATCCCGGTGAACTGCCTTGCATATTCAGTCCTGATCGTCCTGTATAATCCTGGCGTTAATTTTGTAGATACGCGAAGGGCACGTAATCACTCACTCCATTCATTCAACAAACATACTGAAGATGCAAAATATCGATTAATTTTCTTTCCGTGGATTATATTGACGTTTTATATTCTTGGATTATGCTCTTGAATTCCTTTCAACAGGATCTCACTTTCCATTTTTTCATAGAACGTACCAAAAATTTAATAAATTCTATCCAAGTTCCGTTTTATGTGTGTTTCTTTCGAATATGTTCGAATAAATTTCCTTTTAGTCACCGAACTATCAACTGTTACATCAAGAACATCTCGAGAGCTGCCGGAGGGGTATTATTTCAACATAATCTATGAAGAAGTGTGCCAAAGAAAGCCATCAGGGTTTGGGTAAACGCGTTCATCGGTTGAATGAGAGTTTTTCTGTAGTCAGTCTAACAGATAACGTTTCGGAAAGCAGAAGGCTTCCACTGGTTGAGAAGTCGGTTTATGGAGGGAATTGAAAAATCAATTCGTGGTATACAGGAAACAGCAGAAATGTCAGAGAATTTTTACTGTATCTATACTAAGAGGTTCGTTTGCAACTTTGTTTGAAGGGGGTAATCTTGGAAAATACTTATCCGATTATAAAAATTCTTAAACTAACAGAATGCTTCAATTCTCAGGAGTGATATAGGCTATAATAAGCATTGCCAATTCTGTTTAAACTCGGAAGGACGAGGCGAAAAAAATATTTACCGGGGTGTGGCGAAAGTCAGAGTGACAGAAGGAGAAATTATTAGGTAGGGTTCGTTTTCGATCATGCTGAAAATGAGGTGAGCATTTAGTATAGTGTAACTGGAAATAGAGTAAAGAATCTTAAGAATCGGTACTCATTATGGCCCCTCTGTGGGAATATAATTATTCAACAGAAATCGATGAAATTGTTGCTACAAACAGTTACCAACATGGTCAAGTGATAGATTGATAAACCCTTTCTGCAAAAGGTCAGAGAAATTCTCAGAAAGTTTTCGACGATGTTATGTGTAATGTGGCATTATCGATCTCAGCTCAGCGAACAGGAGTTCAGTTATATTGGCTCTATTGCCAAGGGGCGGCAGAATGCACAGAGATATGTCAAGAGCAATGATTTTCACGTGCAATCGCAATTGCAAAGCGAACACATAGTTTGATATGTAAAGGGATGCTAAATAGCAACATAATAGGCAAATATCTACATTGCTTGTTGGATAGGTCTGCCATGAGACATTGAAGTTGAATAGCTGATGATCACCAAAATTCCATCCACTAGGTCTTATGATTGACGAGTCCAAGAAATATTTGAATCATGTTTCTCACATTTGCAAAAAGCTTTCTCAAAACTCTAGTTAATTTTTTCAAATGGACAAATCCCTAGCGAACATTGCAAAATCGCATTTTGTGACATCTCAGTTTGGTCTAGAGACTGACACGCTCATAATGCCACCGTGCGCCTCAAACATAAAGTATCAGTACCTAAACACCACACCTCGCCTCATCGATCCTGCTTTTTATATTATAATGTTACTGAGTTGAACAACATGATTCCCGACGAATTGAAGTATGTACCCCGTTTATATTTTTATAAAAAATCAGAATAAATTTCCTGGACAAAACTCTGGAAATACATTTCTGAACTCGATTTGATCTGATTGAATTTATCGGTTAATACAAATTGTCAAACTAACTGCACTACGAGTAACCACCATCAGATCGATAAAACTCATACTTGAATTTGAATATTATTGTTTATATTGCATGGAACGGTGCTATTTCTTCTTTCCTGTATTGTACTACCCTTGACAGTGTCAACACGAATGAGCCTCGAGTGTAGAATTCCTACCTCTTTGTTGTGAACTTGAAGACCTGTCAATCCTCTTTTGCTCAGGGATCTTTTTTCCATAAAACAGCTGAACTTCAGAACTCCTTACAAAGAGTTTTTTTTCTGAGGCATACAAACTTCAAGAATTTGAAGTGGGGACAATTCATATCTCTTGTCCCTTGATTAACGCGGTGTTTTTTTAACATTACAAGGTTTCCGTTTCGTAAAAATCTGTATATACAAAAAAATATAAATGCTTTTCTACCTGTACGTATCGGCTGTTCTGATGAAGCAATCAACTAATTCATTATTATTATTCAACTGATTTTTGAAATTAGTTTAGATGAGTATCTCCATTTGAAGGTGAAAGAATGCTTTGTAATTCCTATGTTTCCTGTAACTCTTCGGTGTCTATTTATATTTATTAATATAGAACAAAGAAGCGAGGTAAAATTCAGTGTCAATATTTTCCGTAAATGTAATATAACTAAAGTTCAAATTGTTTCCTAAAATAGCAGGATAATGCATTCACTACTTATTCAAATAAAACATACCATTTCGAAATTCGGTTCCAAGCTTTTATATATCCAATAGAACATAGCCTTGGCATTTTACCAATAACAGAGTGGAGTACGCGATGCTCCAGAAATATGTGTCTCGGGCCTTCTGAATTGAAACTCGCTTGGAAATTGTGTATGCATATTCGATATTCCGTTCCAGAGCATCCTGGAGAAAGGGGAACGCATCTCGCCGTATTGAAATTCGTGAAATTCCTCAGAATTTCAGGTTCCAATTTGAAAGCAGCCAGCGCATAAACGCAGCGAAGTTGGTCCGGAATGTGTGGTTCCGAATTGGAAATAGCTTTCCAATAAATCATGTTCGTTGGATGAAAAATCCACGAAGTCATGCACTATATTGGAATCGAGGGAGTACTTGGGGTCCAGCGAGAAAACATTTAATAAATTGTAATGGTAGAACAAGCAATAAATTGACGGAAGTAGCAAAGAGATCATCATTTCAACTGAGAAATGAAACTTCCTACAGTTTTTCTGCTCACACTATTCCAAACCGTTCGTTACATATTCGACAACTGTAAGGTAATGGCTCATCTAGTTTTTTTTTGGAAATTTAGGAATATGTAACATTAAACCTGATGAATTTGATCTCATTACTAAATTCAATTGCCCAGAAGTGAAATTCAGAGAATTTCTTCTCCAAATGATCTGTGCAATCGAATTAGGTATTGTATTTGTAGGAAATTTATTTCAACAGTTTGTCGATTGGTACTGAATCGACAAGCAATTGTTCCAAATACTTGCTGTCATGAGTTGCTGTTTTGTCGATCATTGAGAGTCAGTGATAACGAAGAAATTTGTGATACACCACCAGAAATTACCGCACAAGCATGGTGGTAGTAGAAAAAAAAGTACAGTAGGCAACTCAAGAACAAGGCCAATTACGTGCACTCGCAAATTACCGTACTCGGGTAATGCCTAGTCACAGAACACCCTAAATCCACACAGAAGCGCAACTGAAGCGTTCCGACCGAATCGAAAGCTTGGCTTGTATATTGTCAACCTCACATTTGTGTTGTTAGGGTGTTATAAAATTTTCGAACAATTATCAATGTCCTTTGGTTATTACTACTGATAAATTTTATTATTTTCGGATGGAAGCATGTTCAGAGTAGTTTTAAACGTTCGTTCCTGCAATTCGGTTGATTACTCTAAAACTATTTGAAAATTAAATAGCTGCCTACACCACTTTTCTATCTACTTTTTTTTTAAGGGTGCAGAAAACAGTAAGGCTATTCACTGAAATTATTTTGGTAACTATCCAAATTCTCCGTTTATATCTGTTGAGAATAAGGGAATTTAGATTGCTGATCAACAAAGCATTTAGATGAATTTAATAGGGGAAATGTAAGTTCTAAATTATTAAGACCTTTCTAGGGTCGTATCTTTAAATGTAATTAAAACTGCCCCAATTTCAGTTCAGAAGCAGAAATGCTCAGTCTAGAAAGTTTACAAAGGTACAAGTAAGGTGGATATATACTGGTGTTTTCACTCCATATAAAAGATTGTCAGCAAATCAGACGACCGATATGGCCAACTTGATGAAAAATTTGATGATGTAGGCGTAATAGTACTGCAAAAAATCCGCCAGGTACCGGCACTCTTGCAGTGGAGATGACAGTCCTGTGTTGCCAAGTGGCCATGTGGTTGCGAATTCTGGTCCAGATCAGTAGAAACACAATGCAAATTTATTCCAACTGAAAAATTATTTTCAAACTACATGGAATAAATAACGCATAAAGTTAAACACAAATTTGGCGCGTTTTGGTGTTTTCAATAACCTCACATATCCAGTCCCGATAAATTCTCTATCCTTTAACAAAAACATCAGAATTGGCAACAGCGTGTTCCATGGATCGAGTGATCACGAAAATTAATAGAAATTTTTGATTACTAGCGCCCCTCATGGCCACTGATGAACTATCACGCCTTGTCCACAGGTTTGTCTGAAACAATATCGCAACATTAAAAACACCAGTATATAGACATCTTAGGTACAAGGTTACTTGAACTGTATATCAACCGACAGTTTGAATTTACCGCCAAGAAATGACATTATACAAGCCAAGCTTTGAATCAAGTTTACGAAAAATTGACCCCAAAAGATCAAAGGGACCGCCATCAAGTTGCGCTTCTGTGTAGATAGGACGTTATGTGGCCTAGTACTCAAAATCTTTCGCTCGCGTGTGATAATACGCTGCGTAATATACTATTACACTGTTTGAACTCCATTATTTTGTGGTGGATAAATGTTTCTTCCGTAGTTTTCCTGGTTTCTAACCTTCCACAATCTGAAAATGTAAGAATTCATATTGGAAGCTATAAAAGTCTAGGAGGGTGAATTTTCAATGTACCCCGAAAATTTGCAACGTTTATTGAAAAACAGTTCCTTCTGTATAGAACAGGTCCGATTACGAAAATTGTCTACAACAAATATTTGCATTTGAAACGTATGAGTTTTGAGAACGGAAGCGGATTCAGTTACCAGAAGTATATTCATTTCATTGAATGAAATTATCATTATATAATTGTTAATCATACAGACACTAATACATCTATCATACATATATATATATATCTATATATATATATATATATATATATATATATATATATATATATATATATATATATATATATATATATATATAGAAATTGATGTTTTCACGGATCTTCGATATGCAAGATGAATTTTCTGGGTTTTCTATCCGTTAGGTGTCTTCTGATTTGTTCGACGTTTCGAATTCCATTTTGAATTCATTCTCAAGAACTGTGAGACGAATATCTGTCCATACCGTCCTGGTCAATCACTCCCCTTACGAAGTAACCAAGCAAGAGTAAGCAAAGACTTCAATTGTCTGTTCTCCATGGAAACTGGTATTTATAATGTTTGTCCTCAGTTCCGACTAGGTCCGATATTATTGATGATTATATCATTAACCGCTCTCTAAGATTGTATCCTGCCCATCCAGGTATTCTGTAGAAATTGATGTTTTCACGGATCTTCGATATGAAAGATGAATTTTCTGGGTTTTCTATCCGTTAGGATAGTTTCCATGGAGAACAGACAATTGAAGTCTTTGCTTACTCTTGCTTGGTTACTTCGTAAGGGGAGTGATTGACCAGGACGGTATGGACAGATATTCGTCTCACAGTTCTTGAGAATGAATTCAAAATGGAATTCGAAACGTCGAACAAATCAGAAGATACCTAACGGATAGAAAACCCAGAAAATTCATCTTGCATATCGAAGATCCGTGAATACATCAATTTCTACATAATACCTGGATATGCAGGATACAATCTTAGAGAGCGGTTAATGATATAATCATCAATAATATCGGACCTAGTCGGAACTGAGGACAAACATTATAAAAACCAGTTTCCATGGAGAACAGACAATTGAAGTCTTTGCTTACTCTTGCTTGGTTACTTCGTAAGGGGAGTGATTGACCAGGACGGTATGGACAGATATTCGTCTCACAGTTCTTGAGAATGAATTCAAAATGGAATTCGAAACGTCGAACAAATCAGAAGATACCTAACGGATAGAAAACCCAGAAAATTCATTTTGCATATCGAAGATCCGTGAAAACATCAATTTCTACATAATACCTGGATGGGCAGGATACAATCTTAGAGAGCGGTTAATGATATAATCATCAATAATATCGGACCTAGTCGGAACTGAGGACAAACATTATAAATACCAGTTTCCATGGAGAACAGACAATTGAAGTCTTTGCTTACTCTTGCTTGGTTACTTCGTAAGGGGAGTGATTGACCAGGACGGTATGGACAGATATTCGTCTCACAGTTCTTGAGAATGATTTCAAAATGGAATTCGAAACGTCGAACAAATCAGAAGATACCTATCGGATAGAAAACCCAGAAAATTCATCTTGCATATCGAAGATCCGTGAAAACATCAATTTCTACATAATACCTGGATGGGCAGGATACAATCTTAGAGAGCGGTTAATGATATAATCATCAATAATATCGGACCTAGTCGGAACTGAGGACAAACATTATAAATACCAGTTTCCATGGAGAACAGACAATTGAAGTCTTTGCTTACTCTTGCTTGGTTACTTCGTAAGGGGAGTGATTGACCAGGACGGTATGGACAGATATTCGTCTCACAGTTCTTGAGAATGAATTCAAAATGGAATTCGAAACGTCGAACAAATCAGAAGATACCTAACGGATAGAAAACCCAGAAAATTCATCTTGCATATCGAAGATCCGTGAATACATCAATTTCTACATAATACCTGGATATGCAGGATACAATCTTAGAGAGCGGTTAATGATATAATCATCAATAATATCGGACCTAGTCGGAACTGAGGACAAACATTATAAATACCAGTTTCCATGGAGAACAGACAATTGAAGTCTTTGCTTACTCTTGCTTGGTTACTTCGTAAGGGGAGTGATTGACCAGGACGGTATGGACAGATATTCGTCTCACAGTTCTTGAGAATGAATTCAAAATGGAATTCGAAACGTCGAACAAATCAGAAGATACCTAACGGATAGAAAACCCAGAAAATTCATTCTGCATATCGAAGATCCGTGAAAACATCAATTTCTACATAATACCTGGATGGGCAGGATACAATCTTAGAGAGCGGTTAATGATATAATCATCAATAATATCGGACCTAGTCGGAACTGAGGACAAACATTATAAATACCAGTTTCCATGGAGAACAGACAATTGAAGTCTTTGCTTACTCTTGCTTGGTTACTTCGTAAGGGGAGTGATTGACCAGGACGGTATGGACAGATATTCGTCTCACAGTTCTTGAGAATGAATTCAAAATGGAATTCGAAACGTCGAACAAATCAGAAGATACCTAACGGATAGAAAACCCAGAAAATTCATCTTGCATATCGAAGATCCGTGAAAACATCAATTTCTACATAAGACCTGGATGGGCAGGATACAATCCTAGAGAGCGGTTAATGATATAATCATCAATAATATCGGACCTAGTCGGAAATGAGGACAAACATTATAAATACCAGTTTTCATGGAGAACAGACAATTGAAGTCTTTGCTTACTCTTGCTTGGTTACTTCGTAAGGGGAGTGATTGACCAGGACGGTATGGACAGATATTCGTCTCACAGTTCTTGAGAATGAATTCAAAATGGAATTCGAAACGTCGAACAAATCAGAAAATACCTAACGGATAGAAAACCCAGAAAATTCATCTTGCATATATATATATATATATATATATATATATATATATATATATATATATATATATATATATATATATACATATATATATTAATTCTTGTAATTTTTTTGACAGGCAAATTCGAGTTAAATTTGGTTTGGTGACTAATTGGACTTGTTCTTTCCAGAAGGAACTGTTTTTTCAATTGACGCAACAACTTTTCGGGATAGACTTAAAATTTGCCCTTCTAGACCTGTATAGATTTCAATATTATTTGTTATTTTTTTAGATAATCCAGGAAGCTACGTAGAGAATGCTATTATAATATTCATTAGATAATATCCGTATAGGACGAAACTGCAGTAAAGTTAGTAAAAAGTAATAAGTGGTGTAAGAACATGGAAAGTTTTATTCATCAATTTTCACGTAGAACAAGCAGTTTATAATGAGAGTGAAGCGAAACAAACGATTGAATTAATGTGATTATCATTTTCAATTATGGCTTTGAACTGATCAGATATACTTTTTTATACTATCAGATGAACAAAGTACTTTATCACATCACATATTAATTCAAAAGACGATCGTAAAGTCAGTCTCTCCCTGCCCACGTAGAATGTTAGGGAAAACTCTTGTTTTTTGCCGAGATGAAGTTATAACGATGGATAAACCTCCACCCAATCTCCTATGTAGGTATGAGTGGGCTACCTTCTGTAACTTTTTGTAGAGATCAATTATCCGAACACCAAACTCATATTATTTTCACCAGACGCACGTTTTGCTGACAAGGTTCGCATCTTAAAGAGAAGGGAACTGAAAGTAAAGCTTAATACTAGGGATAGTCATTTGAAGATTCAGCAAACTAAGGTAATACAAAAACTACCTACGAACGAACAGCATGAACGATATGTATCTTTTGTTCTGATAGGGACTTCGTCTCTTTACATACTAATTATCCTAATTAATTCCTCAACAAATAAACGAAATGGCCTTTTTCACCATACATACTATTTTTACACTCTACTATTCCTAGAATCACGAATGCATCTAATAGCTTTGTGTCATGCACATCTTCAATCAGTCTCATATTGCTTTCACTCATTCTGTGATCATTGTAAAGGGCATGTTGGGCGACACTGGACTTTTCTACCCTTCCGTATCTCATGAGTGGTTAATGTTGTCTTTGAGGAGAGTTTTTATAGCTGTTCGGCTGTAAGAACCCGCTCCAAAGACAGCATCGTGCACGGAAATAGTATACTACGTAACTGGGTGGACGTAGCTAATTTCACACGAGCGAAAAATGTGTAATTTGCGAGTGCCCGGCCTTATTTCGCGTTGCGTACTGTATTTTACCTACTCCCACCATGCTTAAGCGGTAATTTCTGGTTGTGTGGAACAAATTTCTTCGTTATCACCCGTCTTCAGTTATCCAGAAGACAGCAAGTCATGACAGCAAGTATATGAAACAATTGCTTGTCCTTTCATATGTATAACTAGTTTCAAGTACTGATCCAAAAGTTGAATTTCCTGAAAGTATGATTTCTATCTCAATTTCGCTTTTGATCTATTGAATGTAGTCATGAGATCAAATGTATTACGTTAAATGTTACTTATCCCATCATTTTACGAAAAAACTTCTGGAAGCGGCCGCCGTCAATATTCCAAATGAGCAATCACCTGACAGGTGTCAAATACGTTATGAACGGTTTGAAATGGTGCGAGTAGAAAAACATACTAACAAATTTCACCAGTTGATGAATAGTATCAACAACCAAAATAAGGTGATGGTGTATGATGCCTTAGCAGAGTCGATTTTACGACACTGCATTGTAGTGTGGGAGGACTTCCAAAATATCTGAGCCTAGTCTAGTCCTAGTAAATCAACTTCATTGAAAAAAAAATCCTGGAAACCAGAAAATATTCTACAACTCTCCTATACCAGGAAATGAGAATTCTTGATGTCAAACAAGTTTATGTTTATCAAGGTATCCTATGGAGCAGAAAAAAAAACATGAAAATAGAAAATTTCTTCAAAAGTAAGTGATAAATCATGTTATTCCACATTTTCATGATAATCCGAAGATGATCTTGGACTAACAATGCCCCTAAATTACATTAATTTCAATTGATCTGGTTACTATATAACGTCATGACTGAATCTTCTTTTCTCGTAATTCCTGGAATTTTACTCTTACAAAATATTATTATTAATAAATTTCTATTCGGTGAATTGTAATACATGGAATATTATTTAGATTGTAATTATATGTCAAGAGAAAATCCCACAACACAAGCCCAGCTTAGGTGGCTTCTCTTATCAGAAGGAGGTCTCCTAAAGAAATGCCTTCTCTTTAGCCTCGTCGCTTACTTATTTTATTTTCTCATTTGTTTTCGACATGTCTGCGACATGTATCAGACACGTGGGAGACATACAGATGATTATGACGATTCGTACACCGAGCAAACAAGCTGCAGACACGATAAAACTTGTCGCCTACATCTTATACAACACGCCTTGTTCAAATTTCAAGCGTCATTTGTCTTCGACTGCTGCAAGGAATAACTGCACAATGGGAGATAATCCAACATTTTATGTGGAATTTCTACAAATAGTAGAAAAATATCCTGTTTTTCAGGACTATACAATAGAAGGTTATTCTAATAGACAAGTGTAGGACAGAACATGGAACGAGGTTGAAAAAGAAATAAATGAAACTTAGTGTAATGATTGATTTCTGGAGATCTTTGGAGAGTACTCTTCAAGGGTAATCGAAACATGGAATGGTATATAACGTTACCAAGTATTGTAAGAGAAAGGCTCTGTTCGAGTCTTCAGTTGACAGTGGAAAACAGTATTTTCAGAACTTTACCATGCAAAGAAAGCATTCCAATGAAGTTTTTGTTGGATGTGGGGACTGAGGCATGACTATACGTTTTAAATTCTTTTATTTGTAACTTCGGAATCACTCAGTATATACACTATATTCATGGAAGGTTCTTCCAAAAATGAATCCGAGTATTTTACCCAATATAAATTCCATTGAGAAATCATAACTTCGATCTGCCACGCTTTCAATCAGTACCTTGTATGTTACTAAATAAATATAAGTTCTAAATTCGTTGATATCGAAAACATGTATACGTGTATTGGTAATTTTACTCCTTTACGCAAAAGTTCCAACTGAAATTCGATGTGTATCACACTGTATCGAATTTGCAACATTCCTGTAAGAAATATCGCATGCCCGAAATAGTTCAATAGGGATTGCCCAGGATGCTCGTAGGATCAATACGATGGCGTGGTTGTATCTACGTGCTATTTGTAAAGGGCTGTCAGGGATAAGATGATAAACAGTGAATTTCGAGACGAGTGGATGTGTTTAGGATCTTGTTTGCACTCATCGATAAAAATATGTTTAATTTGTTCGATCATTTACATGACAAAATATAGGTCAGTTAAAAAGATCAGACGTCAAACATTGACATTGTTTTCGGAACAAAGACAGGTTCACAGGGAGAATTTACTCAGCTGATCAGATATTTATCAATCCATATTGATCAATCGAATTACATAAAATAGGACAGATAACAAGAGTACGAAAAGCTCAGTAAAAGACACAATAGAAAAAACAATTTGGATGTATCTAGAACAAAAACAGGGTTATCCCAGCTTCTATTTACAGTGCTTGAACTAGCACAAATAAATTATTTCTCCTCTAGTTCCAGAGCATAAGAGAAATTCTGTAACGCTCAGAAAACTGAAAAGGAACAAACTCATTTTTATCGAATTTGAGTCTTTCAGTTTGTGAACCTTATGGAAGTACTATCATCGGCAATCGGTAATAGCGACTTTAATTGTGAATTTAAACCCCTTTCAGTGTATTTCATCATTTCTTTGATCTTGCAATGGAATGAAACCAAAAATACTACAAACATACACCAATTTTAGGCACTACTTGTCTTTGGCCATATTATGACGAAAAAATAGAAAGGTCGTACTTGTCGAGGTGACATCTGAAAACTAGTAAAAGTATTTGTTTTGAGCATTTCTTGTTGTAAATGAAGTCTGCTAATCTTCCCGAACTGAGTTATAAGCAGGGTTTCAATGATATTTTTCTCTGATATACTATCCCTTGTAATTTGATTCATATCGATATTGTTTCGTCGCTGATGAGTATATTATTTTTCAGTACATCACTGCTTTCTAGTTATAATCGTGTTCATGTATTGATCTGTAACTAGTTTTTAAATATTCACTTATTTCGGATATTTTATCAGTCTAGTTGGCTACCGTTATCATAAAAACACATTCATTACCCAATTTTTTGATTTACCCTATGTTGAAAAACATTTGAAACTGATCAAACTGAATGTGTTTTTTATGAAATTCCTCTGTGTTTCTTGTCATTCGAGTTTCAGTATTTTTGGATCTTCAGCAAGTATAAATACACGGCTCCCGAGGAATACGATTCATTGAGTTTCCGGTTGAGTTCCGATTTAGAATCGACCATTCAGTTCAGATTCAGTTTCCCATCATTCGCTCCGATTCAGTTTTGAATACAGTCAGCTTCTGTTTCAGTGTGCTACCGTTGTTTTCACTGGAAATAAATTCAAATTTAGCGGTTGGATCTGAAAGTCTGTTTATATTTGGAATATTTTGTACTGATTGTGTTTGGCCTTTTGCCGTTATCTAGTCTCCATAAAGAACCAATCATTTTGTTTAATTCAGAAAGTTGATTTAATTTTTATTCTTGTTGGGTTTCCGCTAGTTCGACCTTCTTTCGTCAGCTAGGCTTCAGTTAGAATCGAGTTCAATTTCATAATTTGTTGGGATCTCGCTAGCTCGACCTTCTGTCGTTAGCTAGGGTCCAGTTATATCCAGAATTATTGTTCATACCTATTTCAAAGGTTTTATACATAATTTAATTTCCGTCTACTATGTTATTTACCACATCAAAACATTTCACCTACCAACAAATTTGTTGATTTTCGTTAATGCACCAACTGACATATTTCGATTTCGGTAACAATCCAACCGCACCCTGTTCAGTTCAACCGCAGAGTTTGTATACCATTTACGAAATATTTCGAAATATCCGATCATTGTTCCCAGTTTCTATAACGTATTGTTACGATCTTTTCCTTGGGTTCGTTTCCACTCCAAACAACACCTCACTACTTTTATTACAACTCTTTATCACAATACAATAAATACAATCTCTCAAACTGCTCCGGTAGCTATCCAACGTTCTGTTCTAAAACTCTCTATAATATAAATTCTCTACTCCGACTTCTGCACTTAGACATACCAGAGATCTCGGTGATCGAATATTCCACGCGTGACGAGAGTTCCTAGAAAAATGACGTTCTCTCTTCGACCCCTCATATTATTCTGCGTTTACGAGTGGCAGGGCCGGCGCTAGGAAGTTTCGTAACAGTATATTGATTCAAATGAACTTGAATTTCTGAACTGTTTTGGTCATTATTTTCTGCAACCTTTTTCAGGAAACAAATCGATGAAATAAAAGTATGTCGGGAGGCATAAAACAAATACCTCTCAATTGTGTATCAAAAGTGTCTCAAGAAAGTAGAACCGAAATACTTCCGAAATATTTCATACACGGTAATCAGAACCAAATTGATGTAATTAAAGCCAACACCAATTAGTTATCTGCCTTTTCCGTAATAATCTGACCTCTGGTTACCTCCACCTGGGATCCGGGATTCTGGGGCATTCCAAAGAAAAACTGGCGCCCGAGGCTTGATTCACAAAACGTTTTGTGATTTCCAAAAAAAATTCCTAAATCTATCCGTAAGCGCCACTTATTGTGCGGGTTCGAACCCAGGTAAACCCGTTGCAATAAGTTAATTTTTTGTTTTCCAGGGATAGTAATGCATCACTGTTGCACCTGGAGAGTGCATATTTCAATACATTTTCTACTTGCGAGTATATCTTGATCTCAAGAAGCACTTCTAAGCGTATCTTTCTTGAAGATTCTTACACAGATGTGTCTCAGATGTTATTCTGTCTGTCCTGCGTAGTATTATGAGTAGTTGTTTTGTGATAGACATCTGCCTAATTCTAACTTGCTTATTTTAGATTGACAAGTTATTTTAACTCCGCTCGAATACTAATAGTATGTTCGAATTGAAGACCGATCGAGCGAGCAGGACATTAGGGATTTCAATGTCATTGAAAACAATGAAATAACATTCACCCCGAGTTTCAAAAGAAATGCGATAAGGTTATTGAGAGCGCACCCGGATGGTTTGGGGGTTTACTCGAAAGTAGCTTATTAAACCTTTCAGTTCACAGTATTCGTTTGATACTGTCCATATAGGCCGAAAATACAGTAACGTTAGTTACAAATATAAGTGGTTTAAAATCATAAGAAGTTTCATTTCCCAATGTCCATAGTGATTTCCTGTCACATAGTTAACGGCTAACGTAATAGTTGCAATATAAATTTAGAAAATTTACAGAGTTCAATTAGAATAACGTTACCCAACATAAATATCACCGAAACACTGAGATATAAAACAGGAGTATTCATAGATATTTGGGGTTATGTTTTTGTTATTTGTTGTTATTGTACATTTCAACTCATAGAAGCTATTTCCGTAAATATGAACCTCGACATTGGTTTCGACAAAGCTGAGTACATGTACATGAAATTGTGAACAATTTTCTATAGAAAACCTGAAGTATTCGAAAGACGACATGGAATGGAAACGGTAGTTACCCAATTGAACGTTATTCGTGAATGTTGCCCTATGAGTACATGGCATGCTAAGATCTTGTTAGTTCTGTGCGTAAACTGAATGATTCAAATTGTTTCACGACAAAAAAAAAGGTTACAATTCTGTTGGTTATGTTCAGGTGTGAACAGAAGAAGGTAACTTGATTATAAATTGTATATAATTACTGCTGAATATAAAATCCATGATAGTTCATACCACGTCAACTTTGTTATTGATGACGCAAAGTATCAGTTGTGCTGCATCTTGAGGTACATATATTTATGGTCTAATTACAAAGCCTGCGATGTGTGTAACGAGTAACTTTTTGTTAATGAGTTTATCAATTCGAAGTATAAACGAATAATAACCTCATTTTGCAGAGGAAAGTAAGAATTTTCATTGTGGTGTCATCAAAAGTCAGGAAAATCAAGGAATTTTTGGAAATAGAGAACATCTGTATTATACAACGTTGGTAGATCCAGAAATTGTCTTTTTCTTCTAAAAATAACAATGAGTCGAGCTACCAAGATTTTGAAATTCTTCAACTTGTGTATCTGGAAGAATATAATTTTATTGAAAGAAGAATAATTTTATGTTAACATAAAACATAATCATCAGTATCATGTTCAACGTTCACCAATAATAGTTTCTTTATGGCATAAACGCATGTGTGAACAATATTTTGATAGCAAATCGGAATCATAGATGTGAAGATTCGGAAAATCAGAGGCATCTGGCAATACTGCCAAGAACACAATGTTGACGAGACGATTTTGATTGGTTGGTTGGCTGACGGCTCATTCAAATTCTATTCTATTTGATATTCGTTTTTTTAGTAAACCCTCAAATTGATATCGATTCATTTTACTCCATAATGATTGTACTCGTACATTAATTAATTTACCAATGTTTGATGGAATTTCATCTTGATTCGATAGTGCGTAATGAGCCAGCCTATTGGTGTTCAGTTTCCCTTCATTCAACATTGGGAGATTTCGCCTCAGTAATATACCTTCGCCAGAATTTCAACACTTGTACTGCGAATTTGGCGAAGCCCCGAGAAATTATGTATTATTCTCACGCCATCGACAAGTGAACTGGTGATATACAAAAAGTATGCAAAGTAAAGTATCATACGATCCTCTCATAACTTTACAAATTGAGCAAATTTTTGTTTCGAATTCTTTGTGAAATTGAATTGGAATTGAAATTTTCTGGAAATTTATTTTTCAACATTATTTGGATTGGTACTGTATCTACTATATATCCATTGAACGAGCAATTGTTTCATTCACTTGCTATCATCCAGTGTCTCATTGATCATTGAAAATGAGGGATAACATATTGCCGCACTTGGCTAACGCCACATGCTCACAATTCTCGCTTGTGCGTAATAGGCTACTTATCCCCCTCGTTACGTGATATACTATTATTGCACGCGACGTGAACGTGTTGTCAAACGAGGTTGTCATTCAGAGTTCGGCAACACGTCTATTAAACACTTCTGGCACGAGTTGCAGGCAATATTTTTTCAACGTTCATGTTAAAACCGTACTCCAAATAGCGATACACGGGTGCAATTTACGGAATCCTTGCAGAAACATATGATAAACTTGAAGAAAGAAAAATCCGGTAAACACTTTTTGTTATTTCAAATGGCATTACCATTCTCAGTAATTTTTTTCACTCGAAAGGAGAGGCTACATCAACCAATAACAAATTATTTCCAAAGTTATTAGCTACCATAAATTCTCCACTCTCATATTTATGTAACCCAAAGTTTCATACAATTTTCTACATTATTACACGATTTTTCAGTCATTCTCCGATTCTTCATGGCTTACAAGTGTATCAAAAATGTAATAGACTCACTCAGTTTTTTTCTGAATTCGATTTGATTCCATTCTAATGCTTACCTAAATGAAACTCATCTGCAACAATAATTGTTTCAATATTAATCGTAGATCAATTTCATTTTAATTGAAAAGCCCATTTGTTTGCGATAATCGATTCACCGAATTCGGTAAAATTCGGCTACATAATAGATGTGAAAACAAACGACCATTTGCAAATTGTCACAAATTATTAACATAAACTATTATCTTGTCAATTTATTTTACACTCTCAACAGGCATGACCTCAGCGTATTAGGGTGTTATCGATTGGCAGCGCCATTGATTTAGGAGAGACAGGCATTTCTATTGTAATGAATCTCAAAAAAGGAAGTTCCAGAAATAGAGCACAGACCGACTGAACTGTCAGATTCATATCAGAATGCTTATTTAAAAGCAATTTGTTTCACGAATTAATAGTACCTGATGTGTGATGTTGGTGCAAGCGCAAATTCACGGGGGCCCGGCTTCCCTCTTTTTGAGTAAGAAAAAGGAGACTAGAGTAGGTTAGATTATTAAGTACATAAATATGAAGATTTTTTCAATGTACTAAGCAATGAAACTATACCTGTAATCGATGAATTGGTCCCAGTTATACAAACTTCAAGTAATAAAAAGTCAGTATTGCTGAAATTAATATCTGATTCTCATAAAAACAAAGCCTCATTAACTGGAATTTTGTCTCTGAAATCAGTATCCCTGAAAGAAGAAAGTATTTGATAAGTCGAAAACTATTATTGTTATTGCTATCTATACACTACATGTCATCATTATATTGCCAAGTGCTTACTTGCCTTCCGATTATGTAAACAACTCCCAATGACAGTTCAATAATCCTATCAAGACTAAGAAGCGACCTGAATTGAATAAATTCTTGGTCACTATTCATGATACCATTCCAAATGATTCCATGTGCCTATGGCCTCTTGCATATCTAATCGATTTCAAACTGCTTTCACCAATCCTACCATCTTCATCTGGGGCGTATTTGGCAACAATGAACTTTGTCCACGACTATTGTATAAAATATTCATAATGCATGTGTTTCTTCAAGAATTACGATATCCATAAATCACTAGTGATTTATGAAATCATTATTCACTACCATCAATTTGACAATTGTGATAGGAAATTTTCCGACTAGCAGTTCGATTTTGTGTGTATAACGTACAGACAAACACGATAAAAATAGAGCGTGCTATGAAACGTCAAGTCAGATCGAATTTAATTTGAAACGTCAAACAAATTGTTGGTTTGACTTGTTTCAGCAGCAAAGTTTATAAGTATCAAAGTTATAACATGGATACAGTTAGTGAAAATGAAGCAATGTCTTGTACACCTCCAGAAATAAAAGAGGCGGCAAAAATTGCATCGTTAAACTTATTACCCGAAAGATCAAGAAAAATGCTATTTTATGTCTATCACAAATATGCATGAAGGGATAACTGGATTATCAAAAAGGTTGTGAAAAGCATTAGATATCAAAAATATATTTATGATGTGTGCTCGGTAAATAGCAACTGTATTCTTGTTGGGAATAACACATTGTATGTAATTTGTAGTTGCCTATTTATATTGCCATGTATACAAAATGTTTATAAAACAAGATAGTTATCATTAGAAGTTTAAAAAAGTCATTCAGTACGTCAGAAAAGTATTCCTAATAAATCGTTTTCCATCACATTCATTACATTTGTGGCGACCGTGACAGGACTTAGCGTCGATGGAAAACCTAAAGAAGGAACGGGATCAACTCCGGAGACTCTTCAATAACTGCAGCCGAACATTAGATCTAGCACTACAAGATAAGTCGCCAAGCAAAGAACAAGTGCTAGCTTCACTCAGGCAATTGGAAGATAAGAGTCAACGATTATTCTCATTGGATGAACTCATCAGGGAACACTTATTCAACTCAAATCCAAGTGAGATTAAACTTCAACAAGAATTTGATCAAATCGAGTTTTATAGAGATCAAACCATCAAATACAGATCAGACTGTGAAGTCTTGATACAGAAGATCTACAAACAAGACGATCAAATGAGCCAGACACAAACCACTGCTGGGGACAAGAATAGAAGAAACTTCCGACTTCCAAAACTCGAGATCAAGAAATTCGATGGGAACGTAAAGAACTGGATTGGATTCTGGGGCCAGTTCAAGAAGATCCACGAAGATAATGAAATAGAATTGGAAGACAAATTCCAATATTTGCTTCAAGCTACTGAATCAGGTTCCGTGGCCAGGAATTTGATTGAGAGTTTTCCACCTTCCGGGTCTAATTACCAAAAGGCTGTTGACCAGATGAAGGCACGTTTCGCTAGGGACGAATTTCTAATTGAGGTTTACGTCAGGGAATTATTGGATCTTGTTCTCAAACAAGCAATAAAAACGAAAACAGGTATGACTTTGGCTAACTTATATGACAAATTGGAAACACAACTCAGAGCTTTACAAACGCTAGGGGTGACTACTGATAAATACGTAGCAATGCTCTACCCTCTTGTCGAGTCAGCTTTACCAGAAGAATTACTGAAGATTTGGGAAAGACATCGAAGTACGAATATGTCCAATTCCAGTACAATACTCAAGCCCGGTGATGTAAACGTAGAGAATTCCTCATAGAATAGAATAATAGAATAGAATAGAATAATGTTTATTCGCAGTAATAATAGTAATGTGTATAAAGGTATAATACAAAATATAAACAGGGGTACAATTAAAGTGTAAATACAGATTTTGGTAAGGTAACATATAATGAAAGTGACACTTTTTTTTTCCAATACAAAGAGTGTTAGGACAAAATTTTGCAGAATAAACATAACAATCACAGAAGCTGTGGTGCCAGCTTGTACGTGATATGAGTATGTGTATTGTACATCATTTATTTCTTCATGTTCATCTCTATTACATTATTCGGAAAAAAAAAATATATCTTTTTGAATTAGGAGGGGGGACAATAAGGAAAACAAGAATTTAAAATAGGACACATTGTGAAAACATAGTCTCATAATGAAGGTAATCAATTGCAGTAAAAGCACATTTGCAAATAGACACATACACTAACATCCATATAGAGACTCATATGCACATATATATATATATATATATATATATACATATACATATATACACACACATATACATGGGCACAAGTATTGTTACAATTCCATTCAAATATATTCATCTTAATTTTTATGTTCATTTTTTCCTAGATTTGTATATTATTGATGATTTTGCTAAAAATCGATCTCTCAGTGTTATGCAGCCATTGCTTGATTTCATATTTGAAAGTGCCATGGTTTTTAATAGTTCTAAGCTGTATTGGTATGCAGTTGTATAGTTTTGTACTTAAAAAAATGAAACTTCTTTGGCCCACAGTTTTTTCGCATTTGTGAATTTTAACATTTTGTTTTTTATGTCTGGTGTGGTGATCATGTTCCACAGGTTGGAGTTGAATTTTTTTTTTGTGAATATTAATTGAAATTTTTAGGCAATATAGCTGACGAATATCAAAAATTTTGCTTTCTTTATATAAGTCGTCACTTGGAGAACTTCTTTTTTTTTTGTACATTATTCTCAGTATCCATTTTTGAAGCACATTCACTTTATTCAAGTAAGTGTCCATCACCCCACCCCACCCTATGATTCCATAGTTGAGTTGCGATTGGATAAGGGCATAGTATACTGTTTTCAACTGTTCTGTGTCTAGAAAGTCTCGCAAATACTTAATTCTGCCAAGAAATCCTCTGATTTTTTTTGCCAAGTTGGACATTTGTAGATCCCATCGTAAATCAACTATTATCCCTAGATACTTGATTGATACTGTCTCCGGAATTGAGGTGTTCTGGTCAATTTCTAAGTTTCCTAGATGAGGTAAGTTGTTGACATATGATGTGAATGGAAGGTATTTCGTTTTGTCTATATTAAGAGTAAGTTTATTCAATTGAAACCAAGACTTGATTGATCTGAAGTCTCTTTCCACTGTTTCTTTCAGGGACATCCATGTGTTTGACCTGTAAAATATTGCGGTGTCGTCTGCAAAGCTGAGGGTAGTTCCCTTCAAATCCATTGTTAAGAAACTGTTCATTTATATTGTAAACAGGACAGGTCCAAGAACTGTTCCCTGAGGTACTCCGTAGGTCACGTCCCTTGGCTGGCTTATAACATCGTTGATTTTTACAAGTTGTTTGCGATCCGACAGGTAGCTTTCTAAGAGGTCGTATGTTTTTCCTCTGATACCATATACGTTCAACTTCTTCAACAAGGTTTCATGACAAACCGTGTCAAATGCCTTTGAGAGGTCTATAAAAACACACAGTGCTGGTTTTTTCGCATCAATTTCATTGTATATCATTGTTGTTAATGATTGGATGGCATCGTCGGTTGACCTTCCCTCTCTAAATCCATACTGGTTATCAGAAATCACTTGATATTTGTCTAAGAATTTGACGATTCTAACTTTTAATATTTTTTCAAATATCTTGGCAAGAGTTGAGATTAGTGATATAGGTCGATAGTTACCAACTTTTGTTTTGTCACCACTTTTGTGAATAGGTTTGATCAGACCTGTTTTCATAGATTTCGGAAAGTAACCCTTTTCGATGCACTCGTTCATTATATGGGATAGAGGGACAGCATATACTAATAATTTATCTATTTTACTAGATTTCATAAGGAAAGAAGTCGAATCAGAAGAGCGAATGAATTTAGCCCGAAGTAGTTTTGCGGTGGAAAAGCACAAATTACATAATATAACCAAAGGAAGTCAGATAAAACAAGATGAACGAGAAATGTACTCAGCATCGGCACTTTATTCCGCTAACAAAAAGAGTTTTCAGACCAATATGGGAAAAGAAGGTAAGACTGTTCTAACAGGGCTATTCACTAAGTAAAGTGGTTATCGCAGTTGCTAACCGTCGTAGCAACTCTGATAATAACTTGCCATAATGACGGTGGTAAGCTGTTTTTCCTTAACAAGATATCTAAAGCAGTTGCCTGAGAACCACTACTCACAGCAACTGGTCATTATAGTAGCAACTTAACTTGAAACGTGAATACCAATTTCGCGCTTAGCATCTGACCTTGAACATAACGACAATTTTTAGTCGCTATCCATAACAACTCTGCTTAGTGAATAGCCCTGTAATTTGTATATTTTGCGACAAATCACATGCCACCCAAGATTGTTTGAAAGCACAGAGTCTTACGTTAGACGAAAAGAAAGCTAAAATTATCAATAAAAGAGCTTGTTATTCTTGTTTGAAAAGTAACTACACGAGCCGGAATTGTCGAGCTTTCATCAAATGTCTAATTTGTAAAAAAAAGCATTACCCAATCATGTGTGCAGACTTACCTGATAATAAAGAATCTAAACCGGAAAACAACGGGGAAAGAGTAGACAACGTTTTGACGAATGATCTCTGCAATGATACGTTTTTGCAAACGGTATTAGTCAGGCTTGTAAATAATAATAAATTCAAAGTAGTTCGAGCATTATTAGACTCCGCATCACAGAAGTCATATGTATTGTCAACATGTGTCAAAGATCTGGGATACGTCAAGACGGGTGAACAGACCATTATACAGGGTGTATTTGGGGGTACACAGAAAGCTCCAGAAAAACATAAGATTTTCGATGTAGTTGTTCAAAGCCTAAGCAGAAATTTTGAAATCGAGTTATCAGTTATTGAACAAAACAAAATTTGTAATTCGATTCCAAGATTAGATAATCGTTCGTATGTGGAATACTTGAAAGGGAAAAATATAATCCTTAATGAAGTTGAGGTAAAAAATGCGCCACATGATATTGAGTTATTATTAGGTGCTAATATTTTTGGAAGACTACTAACAGGAAAAATAGAGGTTTTGGAAAATCAACTTGTAGCAATCGAAACTCATTTCGGATGGACTGTTATGGGGCAACAAACGGTTAATCAAAGTAACACTTATTTTTCGGGTGTCACAAATTGCTCCTTGACAGATTTATGGAATTTGGACATTTTAGGCATAAGAGATCCTGCTGAAGTGAAAAGCAAAGAGAGACATGAAGAAGATACCATCAGACACTTTAATGATACGATCAAAGTCAACGAACAGAAAAGATATGAGATTCAACTTCCATGGATTGAGGGTCGATTGAAACCATCTAGTAACCAACACCTTGCAGAAGTGCGCCTACAGTCCACCACGAAAAAACCGCTCAGCTTGGGAAAATTCGACGAGTACGAGAAGGTGTTAGATGATTGGGAGCGTCTTGGTATCATCGAAGAGGTTAGGAAAGAAGACGACTTCGGTAAGAAATATCTGCACTACTTACCCCACCACGCAGTAATAAAAGAGTCGAGTAAATTTACTAAAATTCGACCGGTTTTCGATGCATCAGCAAAAGACGAATCAGGTAACTCTTTGAACAGTTGCTTGGAAACAGGGCCCAACTTGATTGAATTAATTCCTTCCCTTCTACTGAAATTTAGATTGGGCATTATATCTGCATTATATCTGCAACATGTTCCAAGAAACTTGAAACAAACAGCTGAAAAATTGAAAGATTCGTTTTACGTGGATAATTGTATAACTGGTGTGAATAGCTATGAAGAACTGGAAAAATTCGTTCGGGAATCCAAAGAAATTATGTCTTTGGGCCAGTTCAATCTCAGAGATTGGATATCAAATACAGGAAATAATAACCAAGATTTTGAAAATGAACACATTTCTGTACTGGGCATGCTCTGGAATATGAGAGATGATAACATTTTTTGTGATTTGGATACACTTACTAGCTCACAGAGTATATCCAAAACAAGACGTGGTCTATTATCTGCATCCCAAAGGATTTTCGATCCTATAGGCTTTACTTGTCCATTTACTTCAATTCCCAAACTATTACTACAACAGTCGTGGATATTAAAAATTGGGTGGGATAGTGAATTACCGGAAAAATTGATGAAAGATTTTGAAAGTTGGTTAAAACAAGTCCATTTTCTTCAATTTTGTTCAATTCCTAGATCAATAAGTACGAGAAAACATTTTTGTTGGGATAAAACATCACTCCATACGTTCTGTGATTCCAGCCAAACGGCCTATGCCTCGTGTGTGTTTCTACGCATTGAGTTAGATGATATTGTTCTGGTACAATTGATTCAGGCCAAATCCAGAGTTGCACCAAAGAATATTACAATCCCCAGGCTGGAGTTGTTGGCGTGCCTCATTGGTGTCAGACTACACGAATCAGTTAAGAAAGTTCTAGCACTGAACAAAACACAATCACATTTTTGGACTGATTCAACTGTAGCTTCGACATGGATCAGAACAAATGGTATCTGGAAAACTTTTGTGGAGAACAGGATCAGAGAAATCAACAAATTCACTGCCACAGATCAATGGAGACATGTACCGGGAAACATGAATCCTGCAGATGTTGCATCACGAGGTTGTAGTGCCAAATGCTTGATGGAAAGTAAATGGTGGGAAGGCCCACAGTGGTTAAGAGAGCCCCAAAATAGTTGGCCACAGTCAACATTTGATAAACCTCAAGAAGTAGATGAAGAAAGGAGAAGAGCGATAATTTGTCCTGTAGCATTAGAAAAAGAATACCTTACAAAAAATTTCAACTATTTTTCGAAATATACCCGAATCATCAGAATGATTGCTTGGATGTTGCGTTTTTTCCGAAGAATATCCAAAAAAGGAGTGAAGATATATGGTGAACTAGTCTATGATGAGATAAAGGAAGCTGAAATATGCATTTTGAAAATGATACAAAGAGAAAGCTTCGAAGATATGAAAAAATTGAAGAACTTACAAGTATTTCGTGATGAAAATGACATTCTGAGAGTGAGGACTAGACTAATATTGAGTGAGGATCCACATGATTTCAAGTTTCCCATTCTACTTCCATCCAAACACGAAATTATTGAAAAATTGATTTTCGAAAAGCACAAAATGAACAGTCATGTAGGAATCCAAACTTTACTTTGTATCCTGAGAGAAGAATATTGGGTTTTGAGAGGAAGAAGAACAGTAAAAAGAGCCATAGCAAATTGTTCAGTATGTAGAAGATTCACGAGCAAATTTGTTGATGTTCCTCTTGCACCACTCCCTAAGGAAAGAATCAATACCACAGCAGCATTTCAAGTAACTGGTATTGATCTTGCTGGTCCCTTATTCTTGAAAGGTGGTGAGAAAGTTTGGATAGTGCTGTACACTTGTGCAGTATACAGAGCAATACACTTGGAACTAGTGAAATCTCTCTCAACCGATAGTTTTATATTAGCACTCAGGAGGTTTGTAGCGAGGAGAGGAAGAGTATCAATAATTTTTTCAGACAATGGTACTAACATGGTAGGCGCAAATAATTTGCTGAAGAAAGTTGACCGGAACCAAATTGCTGAATTCTCCTCGGTTAAAAAGATAAAATGGATTTTCAATCCTCCCACAGCTGCTTGGTGGGGAGGATGGTGGGAAAGATTGGTACGGTTGGTCAAAGAACTTCTTCGACGAAATTTAGGAAGAGCCACTGTTAATTTCGAAGAAATGGTAACTATTTTGTGTGATTTTGAAGTTATTATCAACTCACGGCCTTTAACTTACGTTTCTGAGAATGAAAACGACTTGATACCACTTAGCCCCTCATTATTCATACAAGATCTACCTAATAGCGAAACTCCAGATTTTGACGATATTGACAGAAAACATTTAGTTAGCCGGCGAAGGTACGTGCAAAGAATTAGAGACAATCTTCGATCTCGTTTTAGAAAGGAGTACCTAGCGCAACTAGTACACACTGGTCACAAGAAAACGAAGCTGTTGAAAATTGGAGACGTCGTGTATATTGCATCTGACAACAAGAAACGCTTGAACTGGCCTCTGGGAAGAGTTTTGGAAGTCATTCCTGGCAAGGATGGAATAGGAAGAGTAGCTCGAGTAAAGACACAACAGGGAACTATCCTTCGACCTTTGCAGAGACTTCATCCGCTAGAGGTTTCCACAGAAGAAGACGCCAAAGAATTGTTCAATTCGAAAAAGACAGCTTCAAAGGACTCTGACACCGGAAATGCTGAGCCTGATGAAGAAGAAACAGAAGATATCACGCTAATACCAGTGACGACGAGAAGTGGACGTGTTGTTAATGCACCGAAACGTTTCGGTTTCATGTGATTCATAAATCGTTTGTTTATTATTTGTTCACTTGTTTTGGCAATTTTGAAATTCGTTTTACTAACATTGCCAAAAAGAGGGAGAATGTTGGGAATAACACATTGTATGTAATTTGTAGTTGCCTATTTATATTGCCATGTATACAAAATGTTTATAAAACAAGATAGTTGTCATTAGAAGTTTAAAAAAGTCATTCAGTACGTCAGAAAAGTATTCTTAATAAATCGTTTTCCATCACATTCATTACAGTATTCTGAAAACTGTATTCTGAAAAATAGGATTAGCAACAATACGAGGAGTTTTCAATTTTTCTATAGGTGATACTATCACACCATGTGTTTCACTACTATTTGTGGAAGTTTTCTGGGCTTTTGGTGCGTATTTTATGTTTTATTTTGGCATATCAATGCACTCTACCATTATGAAGTATGAGCAAGCGACGAATAATCAATCACAACTGTTAGAAGAAATGTTTGTATGTGGTAGAGTAATTTCAACATTCCTGATTAAAACTTATTCTACTTTTATTCAAATAGTTTTAAGCTTTTATACAAATAGCTCCATTTCCTTGTGTGAGTAGCGATTATTACAAAATAAAAATGATGCTTCGTACTCGATTCATTCGAAATTGGTTGAATTAAATGAACATATAAACTTTCACCATCTCAGATCACCAGTCTGAAACTAGCAAAGGTTGCGAAAATTTTCGAGAACTGATTCATAGTTTCACATCAGTTCCCAATAACAGTCCACAAATTAGCATGCATCTTCTTCCGCTTATTTGAATATGAACCGAATCCCAAGAGATGGCAATCTATTCAGAAACAGGAGTGGATGTTTTTGTCAGTCTCGAAGATCCTGTTTTGAAGATTACTCCAATGCCTAAGCTTTTATTGTCAACTTCATTTTGAAGCTTCAGTATCTCTCTTTCAACATTTCAATCGAATTGACAGATAGAAATCTGCACCTATTTTTCCTTCAGAGTAGGAAACTTTGTCGGGCATTGTAAAGTCTAGTCGATACTATATCCTATAAACAATGATAACAGTCCGTCAATGACTTCAAAAATACAGCCTTCATGGACCACACCCACATTCAAGGCTATATATCCCAAAATCGATATCAATTGGAACGGAAACAACCCTGTCACTCATATTGGGATCCATCATTCTAGTGCCACTGCAAATATTGCTGCAGAACATAAATCAAACGTCGACGTTCGACCAGACAGTTCGATTACATGTGTTGCCGTTTGCCGAGCTATTTACCCGCTCTGGAAGCCAAACATTTCACGTTCTACGTGTGTGACAACTGGGCATAATTTTCCCAAGAACAAAGACCGTTTCATTTACCGTCGAACTTCCAAACATTTACTCAGAATAATGGAGAGTGATCACAAAGAGACTATAATGAACATCATTTGTAAACAGATTGTGTCAGACGATATCAGTGTATCTAATACCATTGGAGATTGGAACAATGGTTTTTGTATTACAGAAATGGCTGGCTTGATTGTTTCGTCCAGCAGAGTTATTCTGCTAATAAGCTTTAAACGTGGCTATAACTACGATTGTCGATAATCAATTATCTAAATCAAATACACTAATTTTCTTATCTTGTCTTATTACCAGTATTCATACCAGAAGTTGATATAATGGCTATACATTTCAAAATCAATTACATAACAGGTTGACTATAAAACTCGAACATCTAAACTTTCACTATCCTCGATTGTCAAGATATTGTCCTGATTTATTCCAAATGAAATAAAGAAACCAAACCATATTTTGAAGGAAAATAATGTAAACCTCAGACACCTCACGGCAAACATTATGTTTGGACGCAACACAACAGCTGAGAACATCAGACAACCAACAGATTCACGATAAGGAGGTTTGCTGTTTGCAATCTCCTTCGCAGGCTTCCTCTGGCAAATGAAATGTTGAATTCGAGTAAGCTGGGATTGCACTAGTATCGCAATCTTACAAGTTGAACAACGGAACTTTCGCTAGAGATCAAATACCCTAACACAAAACTGATATTTTTGCACTCAACGCGCATTTCGCTAACAAGGTTAGGTACTGATCAATTTTTTTCTCCTGAAGATGAAAACCTTGTTAGCGAAACTCGCTATCAGTTTGGTGTTGGGGTAATTGATCTCTAGAAAAAGTTTCAATTTTTACACCAAATGTTCCAATCTCATCGTTTATGTTAAACACTTAACATTTTCTTCATATAACGTATTTGATTCAACCAAATTATAAACGATGGGATTGGAACCTTTGGTGTGAAAGTTGAAACTTTTCCTAGAGATCAATTATATTCACCCACCCAACATATGGACATCCAGTGGATATCTGATGGATTTCTGTTAAGGATATTTTGGACATCCGATGGACGTAGAGTTTTTATCCAAAGAATATTCAATGGACGTTTAATGGACATTCTTAGGCCACCAACCTATACGTCCATGAACTATCCTTCATGGACATCCATGAGATATCCATTATGGACATCCATAAGATTTCCTTGATGGATACCCATAAGATATCCATCATGGATATCTACAAGATATACTTTATGGACATCCATGAGATATGCATCAAGAACGTCCATAAGATATCGTGCATAATTCTACATAATTATTTGTGCAATTCATTACAGAGAAACCAACCTAGCTTGAGATGTGAAAAAGTGCTGCACACTTCTTGGACAACGGATTATAGTCAGTAATATATCCTGTGATAAGGCACTCAACGTGACCTATGTGCAATTTAAAATGTTCTGCTAGATTGGTTTCGCTGTATTTGAAAAATTTAGACAAGCTAAGATAAACTGTAGAGTGGTAGACGAACGATTAAAAAACTTATGTCGTCAATAAGAATTTTTTAATTTTTTTTCAATAACTTTTCAAACAAAATATACTTGATATAGTTTAAGTTTGAAAAATAGTTTGCCAAGAGTTCTCGACAGAAAAGTTATTGATGAATTTAAATTCACTTGCTTTCTTCCAAAAGTTCACGTTCACGGTAAATGCTAATGATCACAGTTTACAATTATCAACTAACACACCACTATTTTTCGTTTCTTTAAAAACACAATTATTGCACAATGCACACCACAACGCTTCAACTCAGTTCAACATAATTTTTTCAAACCGACCCAACACCCAACGACTCTCAAAATTACGACATTTGATAGACGCCATAGACATAGACGGTTGCACGTCACAGGGAACCGAGTCAAGGTGAGTTCAAAATGCAGCGCTTTTGCATTTTGCCTCGCGCGTCACGTCTTCTGAGGTGACGCTTTATTCAAATATTATTTGAAAGGATAACAAGTTAAAATATATCAACTTTCTTGCTGGAGTGTTCATGTAAATGGCACAATCACGTTGCCAATTCGTAGAGTGCCACTGCGGAAGAAACATTAATTATTTATACAATAAATGTACGAAATGGATTTCCATAAGATATCCTTCATGGATATCCATCGTGGATATCCGAAAGGATATCCATTTTGTACATTCAAATGGATATTTTTTACTGGGATATTTTGGATATCCTATGGATATCCAATGGATATCCAAAATTGGTCCAAGGCTATTCCGACATGAATTGGACATGAATTGGACGTCCATAGGATATCGTGTGCTGTATGGGCAGGAGAAGGAAATTTATACTGAATCTAAAGACGGGTTGGTTGTTTATATACCTAAATGTTTTCGTTCCAATATGGACTTTGTTTGTTACTGCTAATAAATCTAATTGATTTCTCGATAATAAACTAGTGCATTCACTACCTGCAGAGGTTGTTGGTCCGTCACCTGTTATTATTGATTATTCTAATTACTTCCTCAACAATAAATTGAAAAGCGGGCTGAAAGGGATAGGTCCCTTGTCACTATTTAGGCTGTTTTTCATTTTGCTATTTCTAGACTCTCACATGCATCGAGTAGTCTTGTGTCATGCACATGCTTGATCAGTTTAAGATTGCTCTCACCAATTTTGTGACCATTGCCTAGAGCGTGTTGGGCGACACTAGATTTTTCTACCCTTCCATACTTCATGTCTACAAAATGCTCCTTGAAACGGGTTTTGATAGCTCGTCGGCTCTGGCCGATGTATTTGTTGTTACAATCTTGACAGCTGATTGCGTGAATTCCCGACTCCTCTGAGTTTTCTAATTCATCTTTTGGGTTGCCAAGAAGCTGTTGTTATTTGTTGGAAGTTTTATATGCAACTTTCATATTCATTTTATCGAATATCTGTTGAAGTCCTCTAGTGTATTGAGGTTCATATGGGATTACTATAAACTTTTCATTTCTATCATCTTTTTGAAAAGTCGAAGATTTACAAGGTGTTTTCCTGAATTTACATTTTCTAATTATCTTATCAACTATCTCTGGGTTAAAACCGTTCACTTCAGCCTCAGCTAATGTGTTCGTGTTAGGGCAATTGATCTCTAGGAAAAGTTTCAACTTTTAAACCATTGAATTCGCATTTCTTGGCTTCTGATGGCTTGGATGAGAACCAATTTGGTTAGTCAAAAATACCGACTATCACAAACGAATCAAGCCCATAGATGTGGAGTATCATTATATACGGAAATGTGCAGAAAATGGTTTCCATATAGTTTGCCGATATCCTTACAATGGCATTATTGAGCGAGAAAATTATCAAGAAGAGGGAATCCCAACAGAGTTTTCGAGGAGCGGGAGTATTATTTAATATATGTTTGGTTACTGGTGTTATACATTTGTTCAATATCTAGGTGATGTTGTACTTGATACAGAGGCAAGTTGAAAAATTAAAAATTTCTCGTTTTATTTGAAATTACTCATTTTGATATGATTCTACTGGGAACATTTCTACATTTTACATTCTACATTTTCAAGATTGATCGATCGAAACGTGTTTTCCAAGATGACAAGGCTAGTATTCATACTTTGGGAGAACAATCTTGTTCCCAACAGAGAACAAATTCACTTTAATTTTTTTCTTTTATTTTCTTTTGTGGGCTCTATTACCTGGAGAGAACTTCTGATGTGGATAAGGAATAGTCACTATATAAGAAACAACGCATGAATTTCAACAAAAAACAGTGAATTTCATCAAAAAAACAAATATGCAACAACGAGTTACACAGTGTTTGAATGCGTTTTGACTCAGGGAGTGGGAATCCATTTGCCTATACTTCGAGTATGAACAAAGAGTTTGGTGCAAAAGTTGAAACAAGGTTAGCGAAACGCGCCTCCATTGCGAATAATATCGGTTTGATGTCAGGGTAATTGATCTTCACAAAAAGTTTCAACTTCGTGAGTGAATATTTATTTTTTCACTGTGTGATCTGATTGAGACTATTCACTTTTTTGCAGCACCTGCCCAGAATTACAAATTTCAAATGACAAATATGTTTGCTGGAAATTCTACTCTGGACTCATCGGAAAAAGATCCCCCGAATATCATGCCTGTCGACAGTCCTATGCCTGAGATAATTTTTCACCAACAAAATATAAGATATATTTTGATGGACCTGAAGACGAATAAGGCTTGCGAATCTGATGAAATCCCAGCAATTGTTCTGAAAGTATTTCCCCCCGAATTGACAAGAGTACTTTGCAAATTATTCAACCTTTTATATACCTGGGGGTTTTTCTAAGTCCTGGAGGATAGCAATAGTTCAGCCAGTTTCTGAAAAAGGGAAGAAAACTTTACCTAGTAATTATTATAGACCAATTGCATTGCTTTCTATCATTTCCGAAGTCATGGAAAAAGCAATCAATATAAAGCTCATCAAATATCTAGAGAAATCAGGATTTCGCCATCAAAGTCAACCAGTAACTTACTGGCTTATGTTTCTCATATTTGGGAGCATTCAATCGAGAAAATCGGAGAAACGATAGCTGTTGCACTCGATATTTCAAAAGGGTTTGATCGAGTTTGGCATAGGGGTCTCCTTTCTAAACTGCCGTCTTATGGTTTGCCTCCTCAGTTGTTTGCTTTGTAGAAGAGTTTCTTGTCTGATAGGTCTCTGTATGTGGTTGTTGATGGAGTATCATCTGAAATTCTCCCAATAAATGCAGGTGTTCCACAGGGTTCAGTTTTGACGCCCACTTTGTTTCTGCTTCATATCAATAATTTGCTCGAGAAAACATCTTGTTCAATACATAGTTTTGCGGACGACAGTACTCGTCATACCAGTTACTCTTCCAAAGTCCCCATACCAGCTCGAGAAACAAAAATTCAAAGAAACATTCACGTCAATAAAATTAACGACGACTTGGTAAAAATAATGGAATGGGGTAACATGAACTTGGTGGAATTTAATGCTACGAAAACTCAGACATGTCTCTTCTCAAGAAAAGCCGATCTGTCATCGTCTAATATTCAGATGTCAGGAGTGACTATTCCTTCAAAATCAAGTATCTCGATGCTAGGAGTTACGATCAGTGATAATCTTTCATGGGAAAACCATGTGAGATCGATCGCTAAAAGTGCTTCCCAGAAACTTGGATTTCTATTTCGTGCGAAGAAATACTTCACTCCTCGTCAGCTTCTAATGATCTACAAGGCTCAGATACGACCTGTCATTGAATACAGTTCTCATGTGTGGAGTTCGGCACCAAATCATGCATTGAGGCTCCTCGATTCTATTCAGAGAAAGGCAATTCATCTTGTTGGTGATTCTTCGTTCACAGACTCGCTCACTTTATTGAGAAATCGTAGAAGGGTCGGAGACTTGTCTCTCTTCTATAGATACCTTCACGGTCGATGCTCTTCCGAATTGTTATCTATCGTTCCACCCTTGGCAATATCTACACGGATGACGCGACGAGTACAGAATAACTACCCCTTTGTTGTGAAATTGGAAACCTGTCGAACCATTCTTGCTGAGGGATCTTTTTTAAATAAAACAGCTGAGCTTTGGAACTCCTTGCCAAAAGAGGTTTTTCCTGAAGCTTACAAACTTCAGAAATTCAAAGTAAATGTTAATTCGTATCTCCTGTCCCTCGATTCATGCGGTGTTCTCTGAACATTACAGAGCTTTCCTTTCGTGTGAATCCACATATAAAAAAAGGTTGACTCCTCTTCTCGGCTGTATTCCCTGAGTAAAATATATGTCGATGAGAAACGACGTTCCGTTGTCTGGAACCGGCCCTGCGATGGAAGAAGAATATCCACCAGACGAGAAACAATCAGCAACGCATGAGTTCCGATGAAAGACAGCTAATGTTTAATCATGTCTAATTTCTGCAAACTAGTAACGTGATTGGGGCACAATAATGGGATGCCAACGGCTGCCGGATTCAGTAAAGCTCTTCCCTAGGTAATTTCGCTCCAACGGAGTTTATTATCCTGTTATCGAGATTCCCGCTGATTCGTTTATGTATCGGAGTGATTGAGAATTGGGCTATTAAACCGCGTTTACGTATATCGAATTAATTTTTCACTTGCTCGCAGTTAGGACAAAGAGTACCCCAACTAACGAGAGACGAATGCTTCGTCGGAAACTTTGATGTAGATTTTACAAGATATTGAGAGGAAGTACGTCACAGCATTGACAGATATACTAATTGTCACGGAGATGAACATCACAGGTATTGATTCAAATTTGTAAAAAACTGCACTACACCAAGAAAAATATCATTGTTGATTAACATCCGTTTTCGTTATGATACTAAATATATTTTTGATGGACTGAATTGTTGACAAAATTTCACTACTGAATTTTGTAGGTGTAATTTTTGTTCAGATTCACTAATATTCCACCAGAGAACGTTCACTTTGGTACAAAATCTTGTTTTTTTTTATTTATAGGATTCAAGTTTCTGAATTATAACACGATATTTTTTATTTTTACAGTGACCCTAAAACGTCGTCGTACATTAGTTACGATTGATAAAGTTGCTTATTATTTATAAGGTGATTGTCGACCAACACCACCACAACCTGAATGAAGCTGAATTGCATTAGAGGTCGGCCTGTAGTCTAGCGGTCTACGGCGTTATCGTATATACGATGAGGCTATTTCATTGCTGGTTCGAATCTCGGTCAAGGCAAATTTTTTATGGCTGGCTCGTTGCGACAGGCAACTTCTGGTTCCCTAGATACCAATCCTAGTAGGTGGAATATCTTGATCTAATACACCGACCGACCTGGAAGTACTATGGGTTTTCCTGAGTTCATAGTTGAAATAGTAAGTTGGAGTACTCTTTGGTTAGGACTCGATGCAACGGCACATCTTGCTTGCGGATAACGTTCTTCCCTGGTATTATTATTCAAATGATACACTAAAAGCTAGGGAACAGAACGAAGGCTGAGAGCTTTGTAAACATGATAAGTTATGTGACACCTGTTTTCAGTCACCAAATTCAGGGGTACTTTACAATGGGTTGAGAATAGTAGTTTAATGAGCAAGGATTGACAGTCAGTTCCAACGACTATGAAGTTTGCTGCAAATCATATGAGTGGAAAATCAGCGTTCCATACGAGTTATACATTATTCCTTTTCTACGGCTATAACAGGGAAATGATTTAACGAATAACAATAACATAACTTCAGATTCAATGTCATTTATAATTTCCATTCAGAAAAAATAAAATAAGTAAATAGAGCTGTCATTGCTTCCAATTTGACGTTCCATGGTACTACAACTGTAACACAATGAAGTCATTGAGTTATCAGGTGAGGAAATGAAATTGAAGCCATACAATGTATCTATCAAAAAAAATGGGTTTTGTGTTATAGCCGTGGAGAAATATATTGTCAGGATTTTCTTTATTGTTCGTTGTTCTATAATTGTTCGTTTCCGTTAACCAGCTGACTAACGTCAACCCTTAGAAGTCGAAACTTTTGCGAGCAATGGATCAACGAGGCCTTACTTTTCAACGGTAACCCGGCGGGGAATCGACCTCCGGTCTTCCGCGTGAAAGGCGATTGTACTAACCTCTACAATACCTAGAACCACGATATACACGAAAAGCAACTCTCGTGGCACAAAATACTGTAGCTACTGGGGAAATATCAAAGAGCACTGCCCCCTTCGAGGGAAGGGACCTAATTACAAGATGACCTAATTTTCGCATTCTGCTTCAAGGCACTAATGACCAGCTTGAGAAAAGAGATTCTGATGAATGTAGGAGTAAAATTCATCGAGATCAATCGATGAGTGAAGGATATTAAAATGTACTGAAGGGTTCGTTTGTTGATCCTCAACCAAGATGCCTAGAAACCCTGGTGTGTTCACTTATCCCTGTGGAAGTTTGGGATGAAATTGGCGAAATCTGGATTGCTTGACTTTTAGTAGATAATTGAACTTTTGGAGGTTTCCGTACAATACGTACAGATGTCGCCCACACGCTCTTGTCAGTCTTGTCTGAAGCTAAATTTGCACTTAGCGAAAATGTGCAGTCCGATTCTATTCGATTGGCTAGTAACAAGAGACGGCAACCTGAAGGATAATGGGTTGTCAACCAAATACCACTAGATAACCAGTAAAAACGTTTCATAAAAAAAGCAACGAAATCAATAGATAAACACGATAAAAACACCGTACACATCAAAATTTCAAAGTGACATGACGATGTGACAATTGACTTGACACTCGACATCAAATTTGAAAAATGAAAACATATTGCCCTCTACCGAAAAAATAAGGGGAACCTCCAGAAGCGTTGACTGTTTTTTTAGCCACAAAAATTCAAACAAATTATAATCAGTGCAATCACCAGGGTTTCTAGGCATCTTATCCTCAACGTATCGCCCATGTCACTTGTTATGTTCACTGAGCGCTAGTATTTCCATGATCATTGATTATTGCTTTTGTGAAAAATCATCAATGTTCCACATTTATTAAGCCGATCTTCAACGGTACCGTCTTTTTTCATTTTGAGATTTGTCAAACTTCTCAAGAATTTTAACCGATAATGGCCATAATGAGCTAAAACAAATTGTGGCAGCAGGTGAAAAAATAATTGACCAATGATGTGGAGAGCTCCCACATGAAAAGACTCGAGCAGAGGAATCTGATGACACATGGAAATGATATATAGGTACGATGAATCAACGTTTTTGGGTACCGGGATTTTTGGTAGTTAGTTATTACGATATGATCATACACTGAAGAGCATTGTCAATATATAGTGAATAGTTCATTATTTCATATACAGAGAATGAATAGACATATTTTTGTGTTATAGCAGTGTATTGATTGAAGCAGTGAATCTGAGGTAGCACAAATGATTAGACGGAAACAGCGTTTTTTTCCCTCAATAGTTCTGATATTTTTGTATCGGTATTCAATCCTCGCATGCTTCGTAGTTTCCACTCACAAGCAAAGAGAAAAGTTCAAATATGTTAGTTCGAACAATGTAGCTAACTTACGATTACTTTCTCTCTCATGAAAATCAGATGAAACTTGGATGTTTTTCCAGTCGAATCACCCTAACAGCTATATTTCCATTAGCACTTTTTTCTATCTTCCGAAGCACGTAATCCCTCGATAATTGGAAAAATAATACGTCATCGCTGGAAAACTTCCGCTGTTCACGAGTTCGCGAGTGGATATAAAATCATTAAAATATGGAATGTTTTTGACGAGGGATTTAGCACTGTGGTTCTGTGCTTCTGTCCGCGGCTTATGATCTATCAAGAGCTCCAACGGGGCAGATATTCTCTGAATCTGACACATTTTATGGTCCCACCACAGTATCACAGTTATGATTGCTTTGTGCGACTTTTACAAATTCACGTTGGGTATGTGTAATATATCGTATTTAGTAATTCATTTGTTTTGTCGACAACATATGTACATATAAATTTGTGCAACTTTAAACCTCACACTGATTTTAATTAACTGGTCACTACTGTGAATATGGAAGACATAATTGATTTGGTTGATGATAGAGAAAACTCAATTCTACGTTTGAAAGGAAATGGTGTTTTTGCCTCAGATAAAACACGCTCGAAATGTAAATACGTCTGCCGATTAAATGAAAAAACATTGATGTACCGGAGTACTAAAGAACAAATTGAGAAGGAATCAAAGAAAACTGACCATTATTTTTCGTACAATCTCATCATAACTATATGAAAAGGCACATTTCTTGACTGACGCCTAACGTTGGAAAAGGCAACACTATTCGTTGTCCCAAACTAAAGTTAAGTTGATCATAAATGAGCTTGACACATGTCACAGGAAGGTGTAATTGATTGGAGCAGTTTCAAACTAATTTTTTTATCACACACCAACTCAGCTTCGGAATCATTAGGAAGGTATTCCACCTTTTTTGTTCGCAAAACATCAAAGGGGTGGAACGAGATATAAATGGGTGCTCTTTTGTTAAATGAAATTATATTTGTATAAATTTTTCGGTGCAAAACAATACAAACTACTATACATCGAATGGCAGGTCCTTCCAAATGTTTCCGAAATTAGATGATGTGCGATAACAAATCATTGGGTAAAAATCTGCTATCCCCACACACGAACATTCTGTGAAAATTTTTTGTCCTTACGTGTTCTGCTGCATAAAATACTAAACTGAAGTCAAACGCGGCACACTTCCGTTCCTTCAAAAGTAATGGCATTCCAAAGGTAGAAAAAGGACATTGGTATTTCGATTTCTTTGTTGCATCAAAAAAATAATGATAGAACCGCTCACGTTTTTATACATTGGATGACCTTCACAACTAATCCGAATGTTTCGTTAAGATCAAAATCGATCAGGATTATTATTTCTGAGATCCTTAGTTGAAAATGCTTATAATTCGGTTGAGAGCGATGAAGAATGTAGACGTATGAAAAATTCAGATTCGTGTTCAGTACATCAAAACACTCAAGTACAGAATATATTGTTTGAAAATGCTCGTGGAGGGAGGTACCAGACTTTTACCAAATCTTCAAGTGAATTATTGTCTACTGAACCAATGTTATTTTTTTTTACGTGTGCATGAATTGACTGATCCAATACACGGGGAAGTTAGGCGGAGTCGATGAAAATTATAGAAATGGCCGAGGCGGGATTTGGTAAAAAAAGACATCCAAGGTTGAGTTGTGGAAGTCCAATGGGGTATTGAGTGAGGTTCAAAAAGAGTTTTCATGCTACCGGTTCCGGATAGGATTGCGAAGATCCTTGTCCTCATCATAAAAACTTAGATTGAGCCCGGAACCACTATCAGGAGCGATTGGTGGAAAGCTAACCATCGTTTCGATTTTTCTGAATACAAAATATTGTTTTATATTTCAGGGACCAATACTCAAATGATCAAACGCCAATGGAGAACTGCCCGCTACCACATACCTCGGTTTGGCTATACAAAAGCCCATTTTACCGGATATTTGACAGTGAACATGTTCAAAGGGACTTTTGAACTAAAAAGTCGTTCCAAAAAGTTCTTTGAAACGTCTACGAATATGTACTCTGCTGATCAGGAGTGAAACTTCGCCCTGTCAATAAGTGCTGATGTCGCCTTTCTCTTTGCCACTCAGCAATCATTTTCTTTAACACCTGGGCCATGTACTCAAAGAGTATGACAATGTTCTGAATCATAAATATAAATGCATGATGGGAAGAATGAAAGAATCAATGAAAGGATTAATTTCCTACTTGCATTTTTACTGCGATACATGCAGCAAGCATTATGTCATAACCACTGACTGTACTGGAAAATCCCTCCAAGACCTGAATGATGCTGTTGTTTGAGGTAGTTTGAGCGTTGGAATTGGACACTTCATATTCAGTTCTGCTGTTTCTCAGGCCATCTATGGAGATTGGAAAATCCCAGAAAATTATTAAAATTTCTAGACTCTCACATGCATCGAGTAGCTTTGTGCCATGCACATGCCCGGTCAGTGTCAGATTGCTTCCACCAATTTTTCTGAAAACTGTTACTAATCAAGCATGTGCATAACACAATGCTAATCGATGCATGTGAGAGTCTAGTAATAACAAAATGTAAAAATAGCATGAATGTTGATAATGGGGCCTATCCCTTTTAGCCCGCTTTTGAGTTCGTTGTTGAGAATAACAAAAGTAACAGACGAAATCCACATCGTATCAAAAAACTTTGTGGGTTATTCATTGACGAAAACAATCCATTTCTTGCTGCTTCTCCCGATGGATTAGTAGGAGAAGATGGACTGATCGAAGTGAAATGTTTATATTCCATCAACGGAAAATTGAATGATGAAGAAAATATATCCACTAGGTGTTTTCATATTATTGATAATGATATAAGGTATTGATCATTCGAATCCGATCTTCTAATATTTTTTAATTTCAATAATTATTCTAGGTTGCCATCTCAAAATCCTGATTTTCGAGCGGAAAATAATTTTCTTCTAACCCAAAAACCGCTACATAGGTACCATAGATCTTCCATAGATCGCGACAATATCTCACAAAACTAGTCTGCCATTTTGAATTTTAAAATTTCAACATAAAAAATCACGCCTGAAGACTACAAAATATCGATTTTAATTCGAATCGGTCCATAATCAAAAAACTCGTCACCTTGAAGCCGCCATTTTGAAATCATTGATTTTAACAAAAGATTCATAATTCTGATCACGAAAACCTCCACGTACCAATTATGGATCGAATTAGACCATAATCAAGTCTTGTTCAACTTGAATTTATTATTTTTTACAAAATATTCATAATCTCAAACCCTAAATCAACCCCGAAAACCTCAGAGCAATTATGAATCGAATCGGACCATAATCAACGTTCAACTTGAATTGATTATTTTTTACAAAATATTTATAATCTCAAACCCTAAATCAACCCCGAAAACCTCAGAGCAATTATGAATCGAATCGGACCATAATTAAATTCTCGTTCAACTTGAATTGATTATTTTTGACAAGATATTTATAATCTCAAACCCTAAAAAATCCTCATAGCAATTTTGATTCGAAGCAAACCATAATCACAAATCTCGTTCGCATCTTGCATTCATCAATTTTGATAAAAGATTCTTAATCTTCGAATAATTCGCCATTGCCGTGCAAACTTTGAGATCAATACGATATCGAACAGGTTTGAATCTGAAATGTAATTTGAAAGAACGAGCACGACGGTGAACTGAATTCGGCCCTGTTATGCCAAGTTAGAAGTAGGGCGGAGCTTGTATTTATTTCATCAGGCGAACTCGCTCTGCCATCTAGCGATATACGTTCTCGTAACTAAAGGCTAAATACTCTTAAAACGATGTTTCTGATTTTGATATCGGCATACATTTTCGACATAAAAAACAGGTGCATTTGATTTCAAGAATTTATTGATTTTAAATTGTGTGGATTCACTGAAATTTACCTCTCTTTTTTTGTAGCCATGCTCATTATCCAACCAATATTCATGAAGTTCTGTTATCGTGTTTCACAGTATTACACTAAAATTCCCATTCCTTTCACTCCCACTGAAAGATTGTATGACAGCATGAAATGTCTAAGGGAAATAACGATCATATCTTCACTCTTTCTAGATATTTGAATGTTTTTGTTAAGAAAACATCCAATATGCAATTGTGTCACAAAGCTCTCAATTAAGCTCTTAGTTAATGTAAAAAATGCCCTTTCTTTGACCTTTGAAGGGATAACTTTTGAACGAATAGAAAGCGCATCGTTTTTAACCTCAGATTGGTTTCCACCTAAACGTGATTTAATATTTTTCTGATATGGCTCTGGTGTGGAGATGAAAGAATTTCAACAAAGAACCAAAATACAAAAATTTATCAATTTTCACTTATAATATCACCATTGCTTAAATTATTTCGGGAAATTTCCTAGAGGGCACGAATATTTTGAAAATTATAATTTCTTCAAAATATTCTTGCCGGAAAAAAATTTTTGGAATAATTCAAGATTGCGTGGTATTCGGTGAAAAAATTTAACACCATAATTTGGAAAAAAGTATTGATCCAACCTAACATTTCAAATTAATTTTTCTGATTTTCAAGTTGGTCAGTGTATTGCTGTTTTTGACATATGTTGATTTGTCATTTTTGTTTAACCGGATCTGTCAGAAAGCTTAAAACTCAGATGGGTACCAGTCTATCTTCGTTTGGTAATTTCAGTTGACTTAAGATGGTATAAATATAGTACATGTAGTACATGACAAAATTTTGAAGAAATTCCTTTGTAGGTATATCTACCATATTTTGTTAAATAAAAAAAATTTGGGTACTAGCCCAGTCTATCACCCCTTGGTAATTTTAATAAACTGAAAGTTGGAGAAATACATCTTCAGAAGTAACATGTAGATATATTTACCATATTTCGATGAAACTTTTCCTAGAGATCAATTACCCTAACACCAAACTAATATTTTTGAACTCGACGCGTGTTTCTCTAACAAGGTTAGCATCTTCAGGAGAAGAAAATTGATACTAAATCTAAAGCTAGGGTTAGTTGTTTATATTCCTGAAGTTTTCCGGTCCGATATGGACTTTGTTCGTTACTGTTAATTATTCTAATTAATTTCTCGATAATGAACTAGTGCAGTCACTACCTGCAAAGTTTGTTGGTCCGTCATCTGTTATTATTGATTATTCTGATTACTTTCCCAACAATAAATTGAAAAGCGGACTGGTGGGGATAGGTCCCTTATCACCATTCATGCTGTTTTTACATTTTGCCATTCCTAGACTCTCACATGCATCGAGTAGTCTTGTGTCACTTGCACATGCTTGATCAGTTTAAGATTGCTTTCACCAACTTTGTGGTCATTGTCTAGAGCGTGTTTGGCGACACTGGATTTTTCTACCCTTTCGTATTTCATATGTGCATGTGTTTTCTTAACTTTACAAACAATTGAATGGCGCCGTGTGCAATGATTCTGTCACTATTACGAAGCACATCCTGTCAGCATTCAAAAAAAAAACGATGGTTCATGGCAAGCCAATGAGTAACTATTCAATTATACAGAAACCTTCGTGCTGATGTCTTCCACGAAATTCGATAAATATACAATAGCACCGACTCAATTTGGACGCTATCGATATATTCGGATGATGAAAAGTTCAAATGTACACCGATAATAATGTACGCATTGCGTGAAAGTAGGTCCCTCGATTATGCATGCCCGCTAGAGTTTCCATGGAAACTTTAGTGGTGTTTACGTTGCGTCTATGAAATAATAATACCGTATGACCATTCGATTGTGGTTATTTTCGGATATGAAAGCACTACAACATATTTTCATTTGTATATTTTCAGAACATATTGGGTTTGGGTTTCGGATATTTCAGAAAGATAACTTTCATTGTTAAAAATAATCGAATGATTTCAAAGAAGGAACTTCGTCTTGTCAAATCAAACGTTATATTGTACCATTTAGTTGATTGACTCGCGATGCAGGCTAGCAGAGAAAATCCAATAGTGCCTTATGAGTGCATATATTTCATGACAATCTCATTGAGTTACATAGGGTGTTTATTAAACATGCGGCAAAAATTCAAGGGACTGTTCCTTGGACTATTATAAGGATATTTTGTCCTTTGATGACTTTTGATAGGGCGCTTTTTTTCGAAGATACGGTGCGAAAAGGTATTTTCACAATAACAATTTATTACCAAAAATCACATGTAATGTTTGTTAATCTACAAGAATTGTTAAAAATGGCCACCTTCCGCCCGGATGCAAGAATCCAATCTTCTTCTCATCGACTCTCAAACTCTTTCAAAAACACCAGGATCTTCTTTGATTGCGTTACACCCAGAAATTATCCGATTTCTCGAATCTTCCTCATCTTCCACTGGAGTAGTATTTTTTATTACTTGGTAGGTCCAGTGTATAACGCGATACTTATATTTTGGCTACGTTTATAATTTTAAAATTACCAAAATTGTTATTGTCGAAATTTCTTTTCGCACCGTATTTTCGAAACAAAACGCCCAATTGAAAATCATCAAAGGACAAAATATCCTAAGAATAGTCCAAAGAATAGTCCTTTAATTTTTTGCCGCATGTTTAATAAACACCCTGTATATACACAAGTCACTGAGTGAATAATAACAGCTTTTTTTTAGAGCACATGTCAAAGTGAGTTGTATCATTTCAAAGAAGTATCCGCAAGGATAGATAAAGTACTTTATTTTCTTTATTTTTCATTAAACTGCACACCACTTATTTTTAAATTTTTGTATGTAACACTATAAATTTCATTTCAGAGATTAATTCAACCAAAATTCTTTTGCACTCCTTTTCTTGCTCTCCACAGTTTTAAAATAAATTAATTTGACATTTCACATTGCCGGAAATGTTACTGGTCGACTTTTTTCTCTATGTGTCGAAATCCTTATCTCCTTTCTCATATATTACTTTCGACTTTTGTGTCAGTAATTTTGATACTGCCTCAGCCACTTCCATTTATAATTCAATTCAGTAAGCTCAAGGGTATCACTTCGATTTTCTGTAAGGGGGTAAAAGAATATTATACATTGTCCATGGAAATGAGGGGTATGAATATAAACAGATTCATAACTTGGCTAAAGGATGAAATAGCACTGTACATTTGACACGAGTTGGAATCCAGGAACCGTGATAATGACAATTGTTATAAGAATGGTTGTGTCCCTGTATATGACCTAGTGTTCTTGGGATATCATTATCCTGATATTAGAAAAAGAAAAAAGAAACACGTGTAGTGGTTCTGTAAACTGTCTGGTGAAAACCACACAGAAAAATATTTTTTCTTCAAACGTCAAATAATGATGACATTACTTATCTAACTTGATCCTGTCAAAGTTTGATGTCTCCGCCGGCAGCAGTTTTTTTTTCCCATTTCTTTACGGCGGAGGGAAAAATGTTGTACAATATGAAACATGTCACAAAGCAACAATACAAATGTCATTAACAACAAATAAACATCATTTTTATTTATAGTAATATCAGAAGCACAATTAGTTAATGAAGCATTTTCAAAATTGAAACCGTGCAAAAATGTTCCCGACTCTTGATACGCATTGGTAATTGTTGATGATACTGATGGTCGAGCACAAAGCACAACTTTCAGCAATCATTCCCGATGTTGGCGAATCATGAGGGTTTAAAATTTTTTGAGCATTATCGTTCTTATTTCTTATTGAATCCTCTATATATCCTTCGGCAACCGTGCTTGATTTCCAGCCCCCATGTCGTTTGAGGCATTCTAGATTTCCGCCTCCATCAATTAAAAGTGTTGCTGAAGTTCGTCGTAAACAGTGACCCGTGTATGCGCTTGCATCGTTTAAATAATAACTAGCTACTTTTTGGGCTACTGCGCTGATCGAATGTATTCCCATGACGCTTCGGTAACACTATCCATTCTGGTACTTTATAAAAAATCGGTTTTCTGTGAAATTTTCAGGCCGCAGTGATGCATACTTTTTATACAGTTTAATGTTGTTTTGACCAATTATCGTAAAAGATCTGATTTGTCGTGTTTTACTGTCTGGGATTTTGATAATTATTACATTTTCTTTATCCTCAATGTCCACAGTCTTCATTTTTACCAATTCGTCGCATCGACAGGCGCCGGTAACCCCAATTAACAAAACAATCTGAAATTTTTTATAATTTAGTAGAGTATACTACATGATTTGCAATATAATTTTTTTTACCTTTAATCCTAAATACAACTTATTTGGCGCTTCAAACAAAAATTTATCAAACTCGTCTTTAGTGAAAACTTTAGACTTCTTTGCAGTATATCCTTCGCTTGTCTTTTTCAGAAAGGCACGTAACTTTAAAAATTTGCTTATATCCACATTTTTTCTAATAACTAACTCGGATTTTATCATAGAGTATCGTGACCACATTGTAGAAGATTTCCATTTATTTTCATTTTCCATTATATTAAAATATGTCAGTAAAACGTTTTCGGTAACTTGCCGTACTCCTCTTGTATCGCACCACTCTTGGAAGTGCTTGTACGTTAACCGATACTTTATTCCGGACTTGGAGGGCCCCAAACGTGCTACTGCATCACTAGCCGCGGACTCAATTTCGTTTAGGTTTTCCATTTTCGCACTAAATTTGCGCTTGCGGTTGCAACAACAATAAGCTGTCTTTAATAACATAAAATAACTGTCAAACAACTGTAACCAGGGAGACGCAAATCCCACCGACGACTTAATTATTTTAATTTCTAACATCTAGACGACTTTGATAGTTGTCACAGTTAATTTCGAATAAAAATAGCGTATGAATTGTACTATTTATGGTTGAAAATTGCTACGTTTGAAGAAAAAATAGTATACTTTATTCGGCAAAGAAGCGACTTTTCTTGACTTGCCCTCTATTACGTAATATCGGGCGCGTCAAGAAAAGTCTTGCTTCTCCGCCTCATAAAGTAATATACTATTGTAATCATGTTAACTTTATGAGTATTTCATATTTGGTTAGTTAACAGTTATTCTAAATAAAAGTGTAGACGGCTTCATCACGTATGTGAATTTTCAATCATAAGATCAATCTTCAGATTGAGATTCGATACTTATCGTTTTGTAGGAATTCTGGGATATTCGTTCCAATTAATTTCACTGTGTACAGTGTTCAACACCAGATTACTCCTCAGCAATCGATTGAAAACATTGGTCTCCCCGAAATCGCTGTCTCTGTGGAAACCGGCGATGGCGCCAGTTTTAACTTCAATGACGAATCCTAATTTTATTTAATTGCCCCCGAGTGTCGCAGCAACCATGGCCGCCAATATGTCAAGGTTGGGAAGCGGCTTCCCCAGAAAATCCTGCCGCTGACCTAAAAAGCTCGCCGAAGTCGTTCATTACACAAAAGGCCTTTCAGAGCATCGATTATTCGGAAAATGGGAGTGTGTTCAAAGTAGCCGAAACCGGGAAAAGCTCGGATTACACGTGACGTTCGGATGCTCGTTCGCCCTTGTTCTGTGAAAGGTGCCGGGGAGGTTTTCGAGAGGGATTTACATCAATTGGGGATTTTTTGTCCCATTCATAGAAGTGATAACGGAAATTCCGAATCACTACACTACAGCACTCGGAAATGATACGGTGTTCGATGAGCAAAAGATTGATACTCACATATTCTTTTTGCTGAGGGCCAGAAGTCTTTTCGCCATGTTTTCCAACCATGGAAAGAAATGAAGTACATGTTGGAGATGAACTACAGTTATTATACAAATAATTAATAATTACATTCTATCACATTGTAATTCTTGAATCATACTGATTCATTTTCTAATAGCGTAGAGCGATATGGATTAGATATGCGACTGAACTGCGACACAACACAAAGTCGTATACGGATTCATCTCAAGAACACAGGCCTTGGGACGAGGTCCACTCAAGGAACGTATCGACCCTGACTACCACTTGTCGAACCATAGGTTATTGGGATAATTAATCTGACAGGGGTTTGCGAATAAAACTATCGTAATTTTTCGTAATATCCAGGCGGCAAGTGAGGCGCTCAGCTAGTACCAAGTCTTCTTACAGGCGATGAGTATCTGTATAAGCGCTCTCAATGAGCTAGGTACCGACAATACGATTACCCTAACTTGGATACCCGGTCATGAAGACGACGATGCCGATGCTTCAGCTTTCGTAGGAGCATCTGAGGCCAAGATTGATCTGGAACCCTCCAGCGGATTAGCTTGAGAACTGACTGAACAAGTTTCCAGATTCCGTGAGAGGGTCACAGTAGAGCCAGGCAAAAACGAACCCAGGCAAAATTCAACGAACAGACACAAAGGAAGTGAAAGCACCTAGAGGCTGAGTTTCAACCAAAAAAGATGTGATATCTTGCTGAAGTGCAGGTTCAGGTCCTTTCCAGAGAAGGCAAAAGGAAATGAAGGGGATGGTGAGGCCTTGTATCCAGGCTACTGGATATGGCATCCTGGGCGCTCAATCATGGGGGTAGAGAAGTAGGGTCCTAGGGTCCTAGGAGGGAGGCATGCGAAAATTCGCACGAAGGAATTCTCGTCCAGATTCACGGAAGACCTGCTGAACCACAATCGGAAGGTATCAAAGACAGTAGTGGGTCTACTGCTTCATTCCTTTGGAAGGGCTGGAAGTACTCTCATTCGATTCTTTTTTTTTTGTAACCCAAAAATCGAGAGACGGAAACAGAGGGGTGATTACCCCCATCACCCTCCATAAATCTGCGCTTGAATGACGGATCATAGTCGTCTCAGGAAACATATGGGCATAATGGTTATGAAAGAAGAAAAACTCATTGTAGGTTTCTGCAAAAAGAGAAAGAAACCGCACCACATGTGCTAAGCATTGGCGAGGCTTAGACGCACGAATTGCTAGGGAAAAGAGAAACCAGAAGCTACTAGCTATATGGAAGGATCAGTGTGGAGGCTTTGGAGTTTCCTCAAAGAGATGAGCTAGACAATGAGCTCTCATAACTGAGGAGCACCATAATCGGATTCTAAGCACGTGCTATTATTATTCATCTGTGACCGCATACTGTGGAACGCCAATCCGAATGGAACCTGTCATGTAACCATTCGTAAAAATCGTCGCATTGATATATTTTATTTCACTGTAGATATCTGTGAAAAGCAATGAAAGTATGTTGTGTTCTCCGATACTCAAAATTATGTACCTGTACCCAAACAGCATAGAAGTATTAATTTCTCTTCAACGATGTTTACTATTTACTTGGCACAGGCACGCAAATTCGAACCGATTGATAACCACATGCATGCAAACTTGATTTCTAACTTTCCCGTCGAATTATCACTTCATCAGAGGCCCTGCTGCAGAATATATGTAATTTCATGTGAATCGATTCAGTGAGAGCAAGGACCCTGAGGATATTTATTTACCTTATTAAAACAATCTACATAAAATACAAGCAGTTCTGCATACGTTTCGCAAATTTTATGTCTTACTCACATGCAAGGTAGCGAGTGGCTAAGTGTTAATACCCTTGGCGTCTTATTCTCTAGCATCCTATGAACTTTGTTGTACACCGTTCATTGAAGAAGTGATAATGAAGAAAAATTACTTAATCGAAATTCTGAGAAAGTAAAATTAGTGCTTTGCTATAGATTCATACAAAACTAATTTTATACGCCGGCACTAAAATAATACACGCATATGCCCATAATCCATTTCATTATGAGATCCATTATGATACATATTTTTTATAACGGTACAGATTTATAGATAGATAGATCTTTATTTAACTTTTGTTAAAATTAACAAATTACATAAAATAACAATACAAGTAAGATATGTGTGAACACATGGAAAGTCTTCACCATATACCACAAAAATGTATTTGAGTTAAAAAATTTCTAGTTCGTTCCAAGTGACTTCCCGGGTGGTTCAGCAATATACTCATCGATATTGTTGTAGCACTTTCTCTACAATATTACTTTGATAGAATTCTTGAATGTGGATTGGTTTTTATTTTTTAGTATGGTAGGAAGTATATTGTAAAGATCAACAATCATCGAGTTGAGTTTCATTATGAGACCCATTATGGTACAGATTTTTCATAACGACACAGATTTTTAATCGATTGGCAGTGGCGGAAGGCTTCAAATTACCTTTATTTTTAAATACAAATATGATATTCATATAGTTCTCTCATGTAATGATTATTAATATATGATCTTTGCATAATATTTTATTATTATTATGGACCCATGTAATGCTTAGAGCGCCATACAGCAATAAAAATGCGTTTTATGTATAAGTAGGGTAGCTTCTCCTGGATTGACACATATTTATTCCAGGGTGTCATTATCATTCTTGCTTCATGATGCAATTTTATACTACGAAAATCAGGTAAAAAGGTATCTACCCATATTTATCGCGTTAAAATGGTTAAATAACCTGAAAAGTTCGGTGCAAATGGCGGCCGTGTACGGACGTTTGTGCCAAGAGGTGCGATTTCACACTAATTGAAGCCAGTATGGCTGTTTAGTTGATGGTCGGAACCTGTTTCAAGTGTATTTGTGTTTGTTCGTGTACCTGCCGTTACGAGAACGTGCAAAGCAAAGTTTTTTATTACTTAAAAGTTATTATAACCTACAAAGAACACGTGGTATACATGTTAGGTTATCTCTATAATAAGAAGAAGATTAGGAAGGAAACAAAACAAAGAAGAAAAAGAAAATAAAAGCATTAAGTTATATTAGAAGATGAAACCGAAGAAAAAGAAGAGGATCGGTGGCTCCCTACGCCGGTAACCAGGCCCGATGCCAACGGATTTGGTGAAGTCATTGATGCCCATAAGATTGTTTTACTTGCAAAGCAATAACGGGAGCGGGTATGGGACATCCCAGACGCGCTTAGTTAGCGCACCTATTCCTATGACTTTTCACTTGACTTTGGGTATATGTCCAAGGACGCACCCATTAACTCAGTAACCAACCAACCAACCAACCATAACCTGAAATCATTGAATTTTTATGCCTTTCGTCCCTTAAAATTCGTAAGGTTAAAACAGGACGAATTCAAAACTTACGCACAGCATCAATGAAATTATTTTAAATTATTGTTACCATCCATTGCAAATCAGTTCACTGTATTGTTAAGTCACGTTTATGTAAGACATAGTCACATAGTAAGAGTTCTAAAATACAAATATGTTGATAACTTCGATTTGAGTCTCCGAACATTTTGATAATAGTTAAACTGAAAGGTCCACGAAAAGAAAACTAGGAGTACAAATATGTTGCAAACTCGTTCAAATCACTGCAATAAGGAGATTTCAGTGTCATTCCGAATACTTATTACCTTCGAAGCGGCATTTTTGCTCACGAGTATTCTCCCATTTCTCACCAAAATATATTTGAAAGTTTTATTCTTGCAGTTTTTGTATACGTCACAGTAGCAGTTTGGTATTGTTGGTAAAGTGTTGAATGAATGAAGATGTTTTTGGAGACATTGTCAAAAGCCAGACCAGCAGTATTTCAGACACGTTTCGAATGCTGCCAAGATTGAGTCTCTTTTATGCTTTTTCAACAGTTTGACTACGATGGGCTAGCGCCTGATAGACTACTCAGAAGAAGAACGGGGGGCTACTCGGTAGGAAGTATTAATATCCCTATCAGCAATGGGACCATGTATGTGTTTCCGATGTTTTTCAATAATGAATTCTCATTTTTCTCATATGAAACGTCCTGTATCTCTATATTACCTTCACGAGCTTGCTCTTCCAGAAAATCAACTTTTCTGATTTTGAATCGGCATTATCTTGATTCACCCTGTCCAGCAAAATTGGTCCGTTTTCACTTTGATTTATTGTTGTCTTCGTCTGAATTCAGTTATTTCACTCTCGTTCTATTATTTTTCGCGATATTGCTATTTTCCACTGTTTCGATTCAGTAAACATTATTTTACCCCCGTATACGAAGAAGAATTTCATACGTCGAATAGGCAGCCGACGAAAAGTAGTTATATTGTGAATGACCGATTTCAGTGTGCATCTCCGGAAATTTATCTACACCTGACTTACTAAGAGGAAGATTTCCATGATCTCATCTCCGAAACCTCAAGGTAGGGAAACCACAGCTCGTTTTCTCTAATTATATCAACTTTTTGGGCCTTTCCATAAGATTCAACTTGAATGAATACTCTTACATACATTTCACTATTCAAAGGTTGTACAGACATGATTTTGCAGCTTCGAACGTAGTGATCTTGTTACTACAAAAGTTGAAGGAGTCCAGTACATTCTCACTTTTTTTTGAAGTATTTAGCAAATTTTTAAAATCTATCAGAATAGAAGTGAATAGATAGTACTCCTGGCAGGGTGAATTTAATCAGATCCTGCTTGTTGATTTCCACTCATTTTCTGTTATAGAATTTACCACAACCCCCTGTATATTTCAAACATGGTGACTTATCGTTCGAAAGTCTTATTTTGGTCGGGGTTACAGCTTTTTCTACAAGTAGACCAAAGACGATTCTCGGTCGCGGCTGGTCACGTTTTACGGCTTTGCCGTACGATGTGCCACATTTAACAACAACTATCACAGTTTTCTGAACGATTTTTACCAACAATGGGTTGGAAGCTATTGTATAGCGAAACACGAAACTGTGATATTTTCTGTTCAATGTGTGAGCACGCATTCAACTGAATGGACTGAAGGTATCATCTACTAATTGGATTTCGATATATCAACTAGAATAGAATATGAAAATTCGAGATACTTTCTTACAAGTACGTCCAGAAAGCAGAACTTTTCCCTAAATAAGGAGTTCCTATGTTGTGATTTCCGGTGAGCTCTGAGGCACTTCACTTTTATTTTCATTGAGGAAATCAACAAAACTTGAAGTACCTCTTACTTTGTGTATCAATGTAGTGAACGCACTGTTGGATTTGGTTTCTGACCATCAACATTACACACATTTATGTTCTACACGTTCACCCATCCCGCTAGCAGAAAAATGAATTGTTTTGAATAATTATAGCAGTAGACGCTAAAGACCACGTCATTTATCCTTTTCATGACCTTCCCTAACTTAATGGTTAAGGCTTTCGCGGCCGAGGTTATTAGAATAACTACTTTTTTTCGGGCTTGAAGGCCGTTGTTCTTTGGAATTTCTTCCTAACGTTTCGCTAGCGCGAGTGGCCAGCTTCTTCAGAGGCTTTCTTATTTCCGATGACTGACAGTAAGCCTCTGGTGGTTTCCGGATCAGATGGACTTGGCCAGTGCGATTTGTTGATAGACAGAGTTAGTCCTTACCGTTGTTGTCAAATCAAAAAATATCACTTTCACCTCTAATAGAGCTCTCACAGGGGTGGCTTGTTTTGTCTTCATTAGGGATCATAGAAAATCCAAATTGGTTCCCCTAAGATAAAAATATTACCTTTGCTATAGTATTGTACTTTCTTTATTTGATTATGGTGATATAGTTTATGGCGATTTTATATTCTATCAAAGTGAAAATCTATACAAAAAATTCACAACAGCACATTCCTTACAAACTTCATATAGTCCCTTATTCTAATCAATATAAAATTCTCAACATTGCATACGGAAGAAAGCAACCCATGTTACATTTATATTTGAAGAACTATTTTTGGGCTTATGGCTTGATTGATTTGATTAATCACTAAGCCGGTCTGAAAATTATCAGTATGAGACTGTCCATAAGAATCATTCATATCGATCCTTGGAATTACGTTCAGCAATACTCCCTCATGAATAAGGTACGTGATGTCAATTGCCGAAGGGACTGCGCAAAAACTCGATTTTCCATTTTGTATCGAAAAATACTGAATGGGTACCCTGGAATACTGGTTCCCATCAATAAAATAGCAACTCGTGTCGTTGGTGATACTCCACTTGCAAGCTCGCTCACTTTGCTGTAACATATTTCTAGGACCATTGCCTCTCCAAGAATATCATTAGTACGTATACCTCAACTCGAAATTTCGTTCCATCATTTTCTCCAATGTTTTTTTTTTCAATTTGTAATTCAAAAAGTTTCAAGGAAGTAATTTTTGGATTTTTCTACTCCAAGTTAACGCAAACAAGAAAAAGAAAGAGAAGAGAAAACAAAACTTCTATAAAAGAAGTAACATCGAACATTTAGCAATCACTATCTGTTGATTTGTTCTATAATCTATACTTATATCATAAAGAGATCCGTTTCTGCCTTTGTTTGTTTGTAGGGAATAATGTTCGGAAATACTGATCCGATTAGGAAAATTCTTTCACTGACAGAAAGCTACACTATTCAGGAGTGATATAGGCTATATTTTATCATGATTGTACGAAAATTCACTGAGAAATAGTAGTATATGTGAATCAAATCGTAGGAAATT